>VXBX01000547.1:1174042-1229591 GCA_013400415.1 Scytalopus superciliaris
TTTTTTTTTGGTTTGGTTTGGGGGGGGGGGGGGTTTTTTTGGGGGGAAGGGGTGTGTTTGTTTTTTTTTTTTCCCTCTGCCCCAAAGGTGGGAATACCTGATCTTTTGAGTTCTGGATTCCAACAAAGCAAGTCTTTGTCATGTTCCTGAAAAACTGCAGTGTGCCCAGTGCCCTGTTGCTCGAGTTTGAGGCTGCTGTTGAGCAGCATTGCTGCAGGGTGTTTTTTGGGGCCGGTGTTGCTGGTTTCCCTGGGCTGAAGGTGGTTTTGGCATGACAACAGGACATGTGGCTCTCTGCAGAACAGCATCATCACATCCTATCTCCTTGCCTTCCCTCTGATCTTCACCCAGGAGCTCTCAGCAGAGCCACCTCCCCATTGCCTGGCACGGCTCCATCCTCCCAAGGCTTTGCTTGGCACAGAAGGGGCTGCCATTGCCTACCCGTGCCTTCCCTGCCCGTTCCTAAAGAGACTCTCTTCTCTGGCTGGCTTCTTGGGAGCTCTGTATTGGGGTGTACCCTGTATACACTAGTACATGGTATTTCTGCCCCTTGCTTTGAGTGTCTTTGAGTTTGGCTTTGTTTAGTCCCGTGGAGCCCTCAGCTGCCTCACTTACTCAGGCTTTCCTCTGGCAAGGCTCTAGTGTAGCTGGCCTGAAGCAATTCCTTAATTTCTTGGCAGAAGACAGAACACAAATTTTCTAAGAAATCATATTGCTTAAGTGCTGTTGTTAAAGCTGTTGCTTACTGTAAACATAGGAACAGCCTTATATCTCTGTGTGTTGGGGTTCTAGAAACTGGCAGATCTTACCTTTCCATTATCCCCTCATTAGGAACGAGATCCAGGTACACAGGCACGTGTGTTGTTGAGAGGAAATCTGTCATAAATACCTAGAGAAACTCTATGCAAACCAAACCACATCTTCTCCTTGATTAGCTGGACAGATTGAGCTGCTTTCCCCCGCTGTCTGCTGTTAAGAATATTGTTCTGTTTTCTGATTGTCCCAGTATATTTCCTTTTCAGCAGTGTTACTGAGATACAGGCTCTAGGTCTCTGCTAGTGTATCAATGATGATTCCAGTGCTTACAGGTTTTATTTTATAAATCTCATGTGCTTACACCAGAGGATGGCATTTTATGCACGGTAAACTTGTATTAAAATGTGTTTGTTGTCTGTAATAAGTGGGTCAACACACTTAAAATCCTGTCACGCTGTCTACTTTTGTCTGTATTTCAACAGGTCTGCCCATAATCAGGACATCGGGATACAGAGTGTTCAAGCATCTAAGAACAATAAAAACACCTTTCATGTAATTTTCAGGGTAAAGGTACAGCCTCTGTAAAGGTGTGAAAGGGTTCCCTTGGTAGATATACGGGAACAAGAAGTTATCAGTGTGTGTTCTGAAATAAAAGGTGTTCCATGCCCAGGCTCGGAGACTGGGCTGAGAGAATTGAAATTGTTCAGCCTGGAAAAGAAAAGGTCTCTGAGTGACCTAATTGCAGCCTTTCAGTACATAAAGGGAGCCTACAGCAAAAATGGAGAGACATTTTGTAAGGGCATGTAGTGATAGGACAAGGAGAAATGGCTTCAAGCTGACAGAGGGCAGGTTTAGATGAGATACTAGGAAATTCTAGATATCAGGAAAAAGTTCCTTACTGTGAGTGTGGTGAGGCACTGGAGCACGTTGCCCAGAGAAGATGTGGATGCCCCACCCCTGGAAATGTTCAAAGCCAGGCTGGATGGGGCTCTGAGCAACCTGGTTTTGTGGAAGATGTCCCTGCCCATGGCAGGGATTGGAACAAGGTGGTATTTAAGGTCCCTTTATACCCAGGACTTTCTATGACAATAGACTTGTGAATTTCATTGAGACATTCCCAGAGAACTAGCTTAAAGAACTTGAGTTAGATTGTATTTGGAGCTGTACAAATGTACATGAGATTGGAAGATCAAATAAATGTTGCCATAACATCAAAAAAGAAGCATTCCAAAAGTGGTCCATGTCTCTTGGGAAGACAGATTGGATCTGCAGTAATAATTCACTCTGGGTATACAAAACTCCACAGGTTATTTTATGACATGAAAGGGTGTAATTCTAGACCGTGCCTGAGCCAGCAGTGGGTTGTCCTGAGTTAGTCTGGGCTGTGAGCAGAGTCCTGCAGCTTCTGGCTGGCCAGGAGGCCTTTTGCTTTCCTGTGGCAATAAATGGGCAGTCTTCTGACAGCTGAAAACTCGGTTCTGTTTTGTGGGAAGGGAGGGCTGTGTGTCACTGAGCAAGGGTTTGGGCCACTTTGCCTTTCACTTTTCTTCTAATTAATTCTTACAGCTCCTCCCTGGTTATCTCAGGTGCAACCTCAGAGCAATAAAGCTGCTCTGCTTCTGATTCTGTTCGCTGTAATTTTTATTGTAAGCACTGTTAATAAGACTGCTCCACAGACATTGATTGCCAAGCTTATTTTAGCATCTCTCATGGTTTTAAGACCTCTCTTGTACAGTTGTTATTATGTATTTGAGAATTAAAACAAAAAATGTGTGGAGGAGGGGAGGCTGCTAATTTGTAGCTGTAGAAAATCCTTCCCATTTTCTGATACATGTACTTATTTAGAATCTATACAGTGTATTTTCTTTATTGCTGTTTTTAGAACAAAGACCTTTGCATGAACTTTGTTCTACTACTTTATTAAAAAGGTTGGAACAGAGGAATTAAATGAATGCCAGCGTTTTCTTATTGTAATTTCATAACTGGTTGTTCCAAGTTATTTTTGAATTGTAAATTGTTCATTCTAATTTAACTTTCAGAGTAAGCAGCAGGTATGATAAATTCAAATCCAGTATACAGATTCTTCTTTTAAGCAAGTATTTTCAGCTTCCTGTGCCTTATATTCCAATATTCAGCAATAACCAGTATTCAGTATCCCCTGTAATTCTTTAAATCAGTTTTCCATATTTCTTACTTTCTTCCTGAAGTTTTTCTAAATCAGTTGCATTTATCCTGATTATTTGGTCTCTCTGTTTTCATCTTCAGAATGTTGAAAGTTTACTTTAGCTGTAAGCTTTTTTGTAAATTTAATTTTTGCTGAGTCTTTTCAGATATGTTCTATTTTAAAGGTTTTGAGTAGTGATTTCCAAAACCAGTAATAAGAACAGCTGTGGTCTTTGAAGCTTTAAACAAAAGGGTTTTTTTTTTAAGGACCAGAGTTTGATGGAAAGCCAAGAATAATGCACAGAGTAATAGTTGATGTACTACAGATGGTCTAAATTTCTCATCCTTGTAGGGTCTAGATTTCTTGTCTTTGTAGTTAATCTATAGTTGTCCACTTTCAGCTGTAAAAACTTCTGAGAAATTAATCTTCTCTGTTTCATGATCCCATTTTTTTAACCTCAATAATCATAAAATGGCATTGGAGTGAGAACTGTCTAGATTAATTGCTGCACGTTTCTTTTGATATCAGAGGATTTTTGCAGTTATGTTTTATATGGATGTTTTATTCTTTTGTCCATTAAAAAAACCTGAAAGCAATTAATGATCTTGCTGTAGGAAAGTCTTTTTCAGAAATTCATTATAAGTTCGCCTTTGGTTTAAATTTCAATTTTGCAATGGAATTGGAGAACTTTCCCATTAATTCTCTGTTCATTATTTGAGTCTTTCTATTAAGGGATATGCTACCTTAAATGTTCATGTATTTCCATAGTGTTTGTCCAGTGTATTTACAGGTTAGTACCCAGTTTATAACTACACTTCCTAGTACTAAAGGGATTGTTCCTCACATAATTTCTTGAAGCTGTATTTCTGTTCCTGAAAACAAACTTGGTTGAAAAATTAAGATTCTAAGAGAATTGGTCACTGAAGGAAAGCAATATTGTAAGTAGTACCAATTGAATATCGATATGAAAAGCACATCTATGTTCTTTGCTTTTGTTTTCAGATACTTTTTTTCTGTCCTATCTTCTGTGAGTAGCAGGTATAACTCTAGAAACACTAATTAATACATTTGAATGAACACATGAATCAACTAGTCTGATGTTAAAATTAGAATGACTTGGGATTTAAATAGCCAGTAATGTTTTAAAAGGGCCTATTGCACAAACCCAGTAGGGAATTTTAATGAAGCTATTTGAAAATTTAGACTCTTTATGCAGACACATATATGTAAAACATATATAAAACTAGATTATTTTAGATTAACATGGTAACAAGTGATCAGTAATAAGTATCTTCAGCCTGCTTTTAGATCATGACAAACATAAGTTTCTTGACTAGCTTGACTTATTTCTATTACTTCCCGATTTTTAACTGAGTATTCCATCGTTCAGGTCATATTCTGTCAGCTTAGCTGTCTTTTTAAGTTGTGTTTGATTGACATGTGACAATTATCCTTATTGCTGCCTGGTATCATCCTAAAGCAGGGTTTGTGTACAAGCAAGATGTGATCTGAGCAAAGACAGTGCAAAATCAGAATACAAGTGATTTGTAATGCAATTAAATGTTAGTCTTCTTTCACTCTGTAAATATTACCTTAATTATATGCATTGTATCCCATTTTATTTGCAACTAGGATTTCAAAAAGTAATTTATTGATCAAAGATTGTCAATTTTGGCATGTGGGTATAATTTTTTACAGTTAAAGCCTTCCATCCTATTTAGGTAATAAATTCTGTTTCTACAAAACTCAGACATAAAGAGTATTATTTCTAAAAATCGTAGAACCATTAAGGTTGGGAAAGACCATCAAAATCATCATGTCCAACCATTAACCCACTCTCACCATATTCAACATGAAACCATGTCCCCAAGTGCCACATCCACACACCTTTTGAACACTTCCAGGGATGGTGCTTCCACCACTGCCCTGGGCAGGCTGTTCCAGTGCCTGACCACCCTTTTGGTGAAGAAATTTTTTCTGTGCTACTCAAAAGTAGAGAACAATTATATAACTTAAGAAGTTCATCGCAAATCCCTTTATTTTGCATAAAGTATTAGTCACACCTGATGAAAGTCAAGCTGGAAAGTGACTGTATTTTAAAAATGCACTTATAATAATGTAAAATCTCAAGTTCACAACATTTTCGTTAATTTTCAGGTGCAGTGGTGTTTTTGCTATTGATGTTCATTGATTGGGAGCTGTAGTGATAGATCAGGGCTTTGGATTGAAAGAGGGGAAACTCAGATGGGATACATGGAGGAAATTCCTGACCGTGAGGGTGAGACCCTGGCACGGGTTGGGCAGAGAAGCTGTGGCTGCCCCATCCCTGGGAGTGTCCAAGGCCAGGAGGGATGGGGCTCTGAGCAACCTGGGATAGTGGAAGTGTCCCTGCCTGTGGCAGGGGGTTGGAACAGGATGTTGTTCCCTTTCAAGGTCCCTTTTAACACAAACCATTCTGTGATTCACTCAGTGATGATAATAGGTTGCATTTAGGAATACATACTGATGCGAAGTGCTTTGAGGCTTTTTAAAAATAATCCAGGAAGATGAGTACCAAAGACTTTGTTATTTTTTTAATAAAATGTTGAAGCACCAATAGTTGCTGTTGCTCTTGCAATGCAAAAAGATGCATTTAGTTCTGTATTATCTATTTAATTTTGATGGAATGACAATCGAGAAGGAAATTTCTTTGTAATTGAGAAGCCCAAGAATAGTTCTTATAATTGGTTTTAGGCATGGCTTTTAGTGTATAATGGGGGTCAGATATTGATCTCAGTAAAATAAAACTTTCTATGGGGATCATTAAATCATTTATTCTGTGCTGGCATCGGCCAAAGTTATTACTTAACTTGTCATTGTTGTAGCCAAAATTTCCTTTGAAATCATTTACTGCTCGATGGGATTTTTAACTGTGCTAATTAATATGATTATTGGTTACTTCCTAGTAATTAAATATCTAGGACTACTTTTGGGATCTTGTGCCTTTGTCCATTAATCTGTCATTTACAGTAATAATATCAAAGATGTCAGTTTCAATTCAACCTTTATAGACTCACTATTATTAATTTATGCCATAGCTCTTTCAGTCTTTAGGATATGCAGTTAAAACCATCCTACCTCTGCAATCAAAAGCTGCACATTGGATCTGTAGGCACTCCTTTGCTTTCAGAGTCATAGGAGGTTTTATTGATCTTTAATTTTCTCTTGTTTTTTTTTCCAGTGTTGTCAAATCTGGTATTTTAAATAAATAGTAGAGTATTAAGACCTGGAATTGTGATTCACTTTGGGAGCAGTGGCAGATGCTTTGCTGCTTTCTGAACCCGTTGTGCTTGTGCTCTGCCCTTGTCCAGCTTTGCCCACTGGGGCAAGTACAGCCCGTTTGAAATGACCATCCAATGTTAAACAAAAAGCAGGGAAACTGCAATTTTATCCATTGCCAAGTCTGACAACTGTCACTTCTAGAACTGCGTGGACAGCTTTTGTTAAAACATTAGATAACTACTTGCAGGTGGATGGAAACCCAAATGCAGCGTGTCAAGGGGGATTTATTTGAAAAGGGCACATTCTAAAAAGTTGATTGTTGTACTTATAAAAATGTTTCATTTAAGCTGCCAGTAAGTGTAGCTTCTAAATGAAGTGAAATGCTTCTCAAGGCTTAGTTTAAAAGATCTGAAGCTGCTATGTTTGCCTTATGCAGAAGTCAAAGATGCCTCTAATATTTAAAAGCAAAGTGGTGCCCCATGGTATTTCAGAGCAGTGTTTGGGTCTTTAGCTGTAAAGTAAAGAAATCATAAAAGTTAGATTTCTAAGCTCAATATTTCCATTTCCTTTGAACAAATCTTCTGGCTTCTATTAAGTCTATCATTGCATAGAAATACTTGAAAATCTCATATATAAAATTGCAGTTCCTTCTATTAAAAAAGTAATTTAAAATATATATTGTCAAGGTTGATTGCTGCTAATTGTATTTTTTTCAGAGAATGTCCATCTAATGGAAAATGAAACCTTATTTAGTGGCAAATTGTTTTTGCTTTCTAACATATGCTAACATTTTTAGAGTTTATAAATACCCAGTTGTATAGTTGCCAGCCCGTATGTGTTCTTGCGTATAGATTTCAAAGCATCAGATAAAAAAATGATGCTTCAGGAGGGAACAAGTTTTAGCTTCAAGTTGTTTGGGGAATTGCTCCCAGTAGTAAATGCTGGTGAGGGTCTCATCACTGGCACAAATGTGGACTGCTCTAGAGGAAGAGATTTGGGGAATGTATTTCCACACAGACGATATGCCAACGGAAAGGGAATACCGAGGAGAGAGATTGTTGTTGTTGTGTAGCTATTACTTGCTATTTGGTTTTCCTCAATTATAGAATAACTTCCATGTAATTTAGGATGATCTTGGATTTAATGAGCAGGTGTAGTGGATTTTACCTCTTGCAGGCATTTCACTTCTCCTGAGTTGATTCCAATGTAAGAATCTATTTGTGTGCACAAGTGTTAAACATTTTTGAAGTCCGTGGCGTGGCAATCCTTGACCTGGTTGGTGGGGCAGTTCCCAGCTCAGGATGTGGGGGAGTGTGGCAGGGACCGTTCTCTGGGTGCCAGAACTGCCCTGAGCACCCTGGGGCTGCTGGTGGTGCACTTGGAAGTCAGACGAGATAAAATGTTCTGTTTCCAGCTGCAAGAGGGAAGAGGAGGTACAGAGACCCAGCAGTGGTGTGCAGGGAGGCAGGTCCTGTCTGAAGAAGGACAAACTCAGCTTTGTGCTGTGAGTGAACTCCAGACAAGTTCCAGCTTGTGGTGGAGAAGGACTGACTCTGGATATCCATTTGGCCTCCTGTGACTTGCCTTTCAAACCCAGACTGTGCCCTCTGCAAGAAAGAGACTGAACATTTGTTTTCTGAGCATCTTAAACTATAAAATACATCCTCACATGAGGTGAAATGGATAGGGGGTTGAGCAGTTCTCCATTTGCCAATAGTTACTAAAGGCAAGATCTTATTAAAGCAACTGGGAGTGGAAGTTTTTTTTTCCCCAACCTGGAATTTTATTAATCAGCCAGAATGGAAATTCTTACACAAATGGAGAGCAAGCTTTCTAAAATTTTTAGCCATGCATTTTCTAATTTTTTTTCTCCCAATGGGCATTTTATAACAAAATAACAGTTCAAAATTAAGGTCCTTAATTAACAAGTAAAGAACTGACCCAATGCCAGCAACAACTGAATCACTAGTATTTTAGGCCATCTGTTGTAGGATTGTCAGATAATTCAGAATTTGACATTTTACTCCCTTTATACAGATAATTTTTATCTAGATCTTGACACAGAGAAGCTAACCATCTCAATCCAGATAAGCAACATTGTCAGATAAAACAAAAGCACATGTTGTACTTTGGTCTATTTTAAGACTTGATTTTTTCAGAGAATGATTTTTCATTTGTTTTTGAACCGTAATATAATTGCAAATATACTCATCTTGGAGTCTTGAACTTCTGATGTTATTTATTCAACCAAAAGACATTTACATTTTCAAATCTAATTATGTGTAAGGAGAACTGATGTTCAAATGTTCAAGAAAAGGTTGTAGGGTCTTTATCTTTTGTGGGCAGTCTTTGAACTACTTCTGAAAAAGCAATACCAGTAGCCAAAGCAAGGTGAACATTATTTGGGCTCTGCCTGCCTTGTTTTTTTCATATATGGAGATTTCATAACTATTAAGTATATTTTAAAACTCCTTTATGTGCAATAAATTAAAACATGAAATTCATGGTGTTTTTAATGAGACCATTAAGGTGTACTCTGCACTCTTGGTTCTTTACATATGAAAATCCTATGGTTGTGTTGTAGACCACAGATTTTTCTTTAAGTCTACTTGTTTCAAGAGGGTTTCTAAAAACAAAGACCTGTTTTGTTGCCTACCTGCTTACTTTTTCGAGTCAGGAGATCTCTTACAGGATTTTTTTTGGCATTGCTGCAGTTCTAACTGTATTCCAGATATGGTTTAGTAAAGTTGTCTCAACCCCTTTCCAGCCACGGATGCCTTTTATGTTTTCCTTCACGCTTGGTCTGGTGGCTGTTGACCTCTGTGTTTGAGTTGCTCTTACTGTTTTGACTCAAATGACAGTTCATGAAAGTTGGGGTTGGGCAACTCAGAGATTCTCTAAAGGGGTGGTGGGTATCTTTTCATTGTTAGAAAGTAAATTTGTCCTCCGTTTTGCTGTAGAGAAATTAATTAGTTACTATGCAGGGCAGGGAGGAAATATTTTGTCTCTTAATAAAAGTGTAATTTTAGCATCTCCTGGTATTTGTTTTAGAGGGAACTTTGAGATTGTCTCTTCTGAAGTTTGTTTTGGATTTGTTTTTTCAAAGAAGTTCCATTTTTTTTTTGTTTTTTCTCCTTTGTTTTTCTGAAGACAGGAAAATGTCATCTGGCTATTTAGAGTCTAATATTAAGCTTTGCAACTGTTCCAAGTGTTTTAGTGAGATGCTAATACTATGAAAGGAAAGGACAAGAGGCGATTGGTAACTAATATTGAGTCACTTCCATACAGGGTCCCCTATTTAAATGGAGAACCAAAGTTTTACTCAGTTCTTACATCTCCTTGCAGAGAACTGAGTGGATAATCCAGGCAGTCTGCAGTGTTTAGGAGCTTTCTTTTCCTCACAGTGAAACTAAGAACCATGAGGGAGCAAGGAGGACTAAGCAACACCCTGTGGAGAGTCTGGGAGTCATCTTGAAGAGGTGAGGAAGTTGTAGTGCAGGGAAGATAAAACATCAAGTATTGTGAAGCTCAAAAAGTAAGGAAAACACAAAATTCTAAGGTGTCCCAGCTAGGAAAGCAGATTCCAAGAGCAGCATTTTTGCACAGTGATCCCTGCAGCTCTTCTGATGAACACCCTTTGAGGGGTATTTTTGGAGTAGTTGGCCAATGGAAGAGTTGTGAACAACTTGGATTAATGATAACCAAAAGTAGGACAGTGAGTTTTTCTTGGAATATGCCTGTTTTTCATTATGGATGCAATACTGCAAAACTGGTTTTTCTCTGGTTCCAGCCAAATATCATTCATTTGACATTACTGGAAGAGCTCAGGAATCAATGGGGAGTTGATCTGAATTATGTAAATTTTTATCCAGACCTTTTTAAAAGTCAGCATTATGGCAGAGTGTGCCTTGGAAAGCAACAGAGGTACTGAGGGACCCACTGATGGGTGGTGAGTTGATGTCTCCTCTCATTCTTGGTGACACTGTGACATTCTCACAGGCAAGAAATGTCATTCTTCTCTCTGACAGGAGATCAATACAGTCAAATGGTTCAAGAGTTCCTTAAAGAAGCATATTCAGTATATACTGACAGAGTTTAACACCATCACATCCCCTCTATGAAGATTCCTATGAGGAATAATTCTGCAGTTACAGTCATCTGCCTCATAATGGGTTAAAATGTTTGAGGATGGAAACAATGTGCAATGATATTTCCCCATGTCTCACATCTTCAGCTTTCTTCCAGAATTAAGGAACACAATTCTTGAGGCAGGCAAACTGCTTTGACCATGTCTAGCTTTCAGGTTTTTCACACATTTTTTGAAGTCTCTACTTAGATTTTGAGAGAAAATTATATTCACAGCTTTGGCTTTATCTTCAGGATGTAAAATGTTATGAACTCGAAATAGGTTTTATCTAGAAGGTTTGAACTGCCCTCTGGAGTAACAGGAACATTCTAAATAATCAAGAAGAGCAAACCTTCAGGTTAATATGGGCTGGAAATTTTGTTTCCTCGTGTAGCATAGCACTGAAATGAATTTCCATTAAAGTCTATTATGGTCCTATCACTTTCCAGACCAGCTGCCAAGTGCACTTGCTTGGTATTTCTTCTTACAAACCGGCATATATGTTCAAATAAGGAAACTAAAAATATCAGGCTGCACGTAGAGCTTTGCTTCCCAGATATGAGAAAGCATAAACTGTGAAAATTTATAGTTACATCAGTTATATCACAGAAAGATACTGAGATGCTGTGATGGATGGAGTTGCACTAAAACCTTTTTGGAAAACAAAATAGTTTGATGCATTTGGACCGATTTACTGTGCCATGTTATTGGTGTACATGGTGTAGGGATCTTGCATTCTAATGTGTGAAGGAGCTTTCTATGATTTCTAACACCTACCTAATGGTTTCAGTGCCTGCTTGTCCCCTTGTGCAAATTTCAGATTTGTCTTACAGGAAAGACAAAGTTTTGCATTGAAGTGTCCTGAAAACTGAGCAAAAACTGCTGCTCTGTGACATTTGAGAGCTCTTAAATGTACTTTTTGAATGCAGGGATGAAGAACACAATTCCCAAGTTTTGAAGGTCCTTTCTCTTGAGAGAGACAACGTCTCAGCACTGTGTGTGAACAGAAGAGAGGAAAATCCTCTTGACAAACTGTATGTCTGAAAGCAAATTTGCAGAACTCCATAGCAAAGCAACCTGTAGTGACTTTACTCCTCTGCCTTCCCACTACTGAATAAAAGAATGTGTGGATGAGCTTAAATGATGAATACAGACAAAACATAATCAGTTTGGAAAATGAGTAGTGGATGCTAGCATTGGTTACAATATAATATATCATACACAATTGTCAGCCAGTTTCAGATGTGTGGAACTATCTAATTGTACTTTTAATTCTTTGTTTCCCCACATTTAATGGTGTTAAAGGATACAATATCCTAGCCACTAGCATTAATCTTGTACATAAGCAATTCCTGTAATTGCACTGGAGATTGCTTATAGAATTTAGCAAGGTGTGGACGTGGGCTGTATTGCTGTGATTAAGATGGGAGTGTAGTTGGCTGGAAATTCCTTAATGAAATGTCATGCCAGGAGATGGAGACTGACACCAAAATGTGGGGAAAAGAATTACTAATTAAATGATTTCTCTAGTCGAGTATGAAAGTTGATTGTGGGAAGATGGTCAGTGATGCCTTCAAGGCTGGATAGTTGTTCCCAGGAGTCCAAGGGTGCGGGAGCCACAGTGGGAAATAATCTGGTAATTAAACTTGTTGGTGTTTTTGTAGATCTCACTAGTATTTTCTGTTTTCCCACATAGGTATTCTAGTAGTTGGGGGGTTTATAGCTATGACTTACAGCCCTTGCAAACTGTTTTTTAACCTATAAAATGCAACATCTGGGTGTGGCTGTGTATCCATGGGTGCTCCACAATTGGAAGTGTTCTAGGTCAGGTTGGATGATGCTTTGAGTGACCCCATGTGTAGTGCAAGGAGTGCCTGATCATCCTGGGTGTTTTGGACTAGATGATCTTTAAAGGTCCCTTCCAAACCAAACTGTTCTGTGGTTTATAAGACTGTAGGTAAAGGTGCAAAGCTTGACAAAGATGGCTTAAATTAAAACATAAAAGGTGTAAATGAAACTTGTCACTTGTTTGGGCTCCTGTATTACATTGCCTTATCTCCAAGTTCTTATTGCTTAGTAAGGAGGAAAGACATTTTCCCGATATCTAGTGGTACACTTGAATAATCTTTTTTATTCTTAATGTAGTTATACCTGCTCATAAAGAAATTTAGGTTTTTTAACTCTACGAACTCTCAAAGGATTTATGTACCAGATATCAGTAGAATTACATATCAGAAATTGGGTCAAAAAATGTAGCAATGCTATTGCTAAATAATATCAATGATCATGTATAAATTGCACAATTTATAATATTTAAAATACTGATTTCTGGGAAATGCAGAGTAAATGCTTTTAATATACTATTTTACTATGTTTAGGTAATGGAAATTGTCTTCTCATTAAACTGGGAGAAGGCAACGGTCCAGCATTTGTTCTGTATTAAAAGCACCCAAACACGTGTAATTTATATATGGCAGTGTACAATTTTTTAAAAAATAGATTTTTGATGTATGTGCTACTAAAAAGATGTAGTTTTAACAGGGCATCTAAGCAAGCAGTACATGAATACCCAGATCAGGTATTTTTTATTCTGACTGGAATGAGTTGCCATAGTCTGAAGAGTTGGAACTATAGGCAAAAAGCTTTATTATTTTCTTTTTTCAACCAGAGCATAACTGAAAAACAGTCTCTGCAAGTCTAATCATGTCAAGTGTCTCTCTCTGGTTTTCTTCTTTCTTCTAGTAACTGAACAAAAATTATAATATCTGCAGTAGTTAATGGCTGAAACAGTTAAACTTCCTTTCCTAAAATCTATAATGAGTATTCTAATTAATGCAAAGTATTACAAGAAGAAATTATACTTATTTTAAAGATACCTTACATGTGGGATGTCAGGTATATCCAGTCTAGTGCTGTGGTGCTGCACATCTTGAAAATATGAGATGTTACCTTTTTGTAAGAAAAAAGTTTCTATGCTAACGTTTGTTGTGCTATTGGTCCTGCTGGGGGTATTTTGCTGTGACAGGGCAGTAAGATGGGCAAAGGAAAAATGTGACCAAGAATTGTGTTTGCTTGATCTGTATAAAGTTATTTCACTAGAATACTCCTTAGGTATAAAAGTAATTTTGAAGAAATAAGGCTCAATCACAGTATTTAAGGATTGCAGTTTACTTTTGAAGTCAAAAGTAAAGTATCCAATCTCAAAAAATATTTTCCTATTACTTTCTGTGCTTTCTTACAGCAACATGGGTGCACATATTCATAAAATCATAGACTGCTTTGGGTTGAAAGGGACCTTAAAGACCATCTTGTTCCAACCCCCTGCCATGGACAGGGACACCTTCCACTAGCCAAGGTTGCTCAGAGCCCCATCCAACCTTACTTTGAACACTTCCAGGGATGGGGCAGCCACAGCTTCTCTGGGCAACCCGTGCCAGCGTTTTACCATCCTCACAGTAAGGAATTTTTTCTTAAGATCCAATCTAAACCCACCCTCTCTCAGTTTGAAGCCATTCCCACTTGTCCTGTACCTACATGACCTTGTCAAAAGTCCCTCTCCAGGCTCTCTTGTAGCCCCTTTCAGCACTGGAGGGTGCTCCAAAGTCTCCCTGGAGCCTTCTCTTCTCCAGATAGAACAACCCCACCTCTCAGTCTGTCCCCACAGCAGAGGGGCTCCAGCCCTCTCATCCCCTTAGTGGCTTCCTCTGGATTTGTAGCATCCAACATATGAGGCTTTTTGGTGTAGAGAAAAAATCAACACAGGACCCGCAGTTCTTTGTCTAAATTTAATTAGCCTTAATTAAATTTCTGACCTAAATGTCTTTAGATGTGATTTCTTATTTACTTTCAGAAGAAATGTTTCTTTTTCCCTCAGTCTTTCTTTTCTGCTGAACAAACATATGGTTTTTTTAATAATTAGTTTAAATCTCTAATGCACAGGGTTTTGGGCTACTTTTAATAGTAGATCTGTGACTGAGGAACCAGTTTCATACGTGGAGTAGGCACGCAGTCCATGTGCCTGGCATTTTGATGTGGGTTTGTATCTTTCTTGGAGACAAAAAAAAAGGGTCAATATATCAATAAAAGGTTAAGAGTAATCTTTTCTCCCTGCTGGTTTGAATCCTTTCTAGCAATAGAGATTCATGAAATGCACCAGTAATTGTTTCCTTTCCTAGAGAATTCATTAAGCAAGGCATTAGCCTTTTTATTGTCATGAGTGATGACTAACACTTTGCATCCTGTTATGCTTTCTCAGGTGCATTAAAATATTAAATACATATTATTCATTTGAGTTTGGTTCAAATAATGATAAAACTGTGTTTTGAATTAGAGGCAATTCAGTTTCACTGATGTTGTCTCTCAAAATCCCTAAGACTGTGTTTCGTTCATTTGCACAGTTACTTCTCTTCTGTCCAGCTCTCCAAAAGGGGGGAAGGCTCTCAGCTCTTCAGCCTGTTCAGAAAAGATTGAGTGGAGATTGATCTTCTTTCAACGTAATTTTCTTTCATTTCAGGCTTCAAAAAATGCAGAGGTGATTACTTTAACACTCATCTAACAGCCCACTTATCTGACCTTTTTAAATGGTTTTCATTTGGAAGTTTGACAGTACTTTGTAAAGCAGCAGGTCTGACAGTATCTCTGGGCCCTGGTGTGTGTTGTATCTGCGTTGCTTTACAAACCAAAGCAGCGGAGAGCGAAAGGGAGGATGAATCCAACAGGATGAATTCCTCAGGTCTGAGAGTGAGGGGCAAAGCCAGGAATTCAACACATCAGTGAATCAGACTCATGGTCTCAGAAACATCATATTAGTCTCATTTCCTTCTCCTGTTGGTGACTAAGACTGAGCCTTGTCATAATGGTCTTTCTTAAGAAGCTTGTGCTGAATACCTGAAATAGAAGTTTCTAGGAATATTGTGTGATGAGAAGCATAGCTGCAATATTGCTCAATGAGTGAGCATTTTCTGACACTAAGGTACAATTTCAATTTTACTTAAGATGTATGTGTCGTGGGTCACTAGCCTTTAATAATTTTCTAATAGCTTGAGCTTTTCAGTGAAGTTTTATTCATGCCCTAGAAATCTGAGATAGAAGAGATGCTTCCCATCTGTCTGTAGTCATACACATCTGCAGTAATTCATTTTCAGCAGTGAGTAATTTTTGGCTTGTGGACAGATGTATAATTGAGAGAGAATGCTGCTAAGGAAAAAAAAAGCTCTGGGAAAAAAACCTTATGGTGAAGAGAAATACCTCATAAAAAGCTCCTAATGACAGAATTACTATCACAAGCTCTCCTACTGTTTTCACCATATTCCCTGTCAAAAAAGCCATTTTACAACCCTGTGCCATAAAAAATAAGGGCTTATGATTATCAAATTATGACACTAAATTTTGGAAGACATTTTATTTAGTGCTTAAGTAATTAAAGACAGAATAGTACAAAAAGTAATTCACAGCATTAAAAAATAATGGACAATAAGTCAAAAGCCCATAACCTTTGTTTTTAGTGGCGTGCTGACAAGGTGTTCTTGGCCTTATTTTGGATGTTTTTATCAACAGGAAAAAACACCTTCACTCATAAATAGAGTGAAAACTGCCTATGTGTTTAAAAAAATAAAAAAGGAGGGAGAGAGAAAAGTGCTGCAGAGCAATCAAGTTGGCTTGATAGGCTGGTGAAAGGCTTAGAAGACACATCCTAAGGGGAGCAGCTGAGGGAATTGGGGGTGTTTAGTCTGGAGGAGGCTCAGGGGGGCCTCAATGCTCTTTTCAACTCCCTGAAAGGAGGTCGGAGTGAGGGGGGGTCAGTCTCTTCTGCCGTGTCTCAAGTGAAGGGATGAGAGGAAAAGGCCTTAAGTTGCACCAAGGGAAATTCAGATTCGATATTTGAACACGTTTCTTCACTGAAAGAATGGCCAGGCATTGGAATAACTTGTCCAAGGAGGTGATGGAGTCACCATCTCTGGAAGTTTTCAAGAGTTGTCTGGATGTGGCACTTGGGCAAATGGTTTGGGGGTGGTTATGGTGTAATGTTGGGTTGATGGCTGGTTTGATGATATTGCAAGTCTCTCCCAACCTGGGTGATTCTGTAAATTGTATTCAAATTTTAGGTCATAAATACAGAATGAGAGACTATTGGCTGTATTCCTGGGGCAGAGAACCCCATCCAAAAAGGAATTGGCTTTGCACTGGTGATGAAAAAACTGCTGAAGCAAGTGCAAACTCTTTCCTTAGGTGTGGTCTCAGGATGTATCCAAGGATTGTGAAGGAGAGTGGGAAAGATTCTTCTGCATTGGATGTTGATGTACCTACTTTGTCCTGTCCCAGCACCTGCAGACCAGTGCTTCAGTGCCTCGCTTGTGAATTTAAAGATGCACAGGTTTGACACAATGTAGGATCAGAACTTGATGTTCTAGCAGAGTATTGAGGAGCTTGGTGTCTGCAAGTAGATCAAAGGATGGTTTGGTGATGCCTCAGAGGTACCTGTGCTAAGAACATCAGGAGTTCTTCCATCTGCCAGGCAAAGGTGTAAGAAAATTCCAGTGGCTGGATGTTTAAGTTAAACTGACAAGGAAAACAAGCCAGTCATTAAGGACAATTGCTGTTGGAAGAGCTTGCTATATACTAGGATGAAGTCTATGGCACTGGCAGTTTTTTAATTATGTTGATTTTCTAGATGCCTCTTAGGCTTTGTATTGGAGAGACTGTCAGCTTGATGATTCCAACAGTACCTTTTGGGCACACCAGTACTAACTTGTTTTAGTTTATTTTGTCTTAGGATGTTTTTTGTGCATCCCTGTGAGCTGTGGACCTCACTTTCTGCATGGCTGGGTGGGTCCATTTTGTAGAGTATCCTCTGCATTTCTAAGAACATAAGGGGTGTGTCAGAAGGGGCTGCAGGTCCATCTGTCCTGTGTCCTGGCTCCAAAAGTAGCCACTGGTGTATGGGTAAAGAAAGCATCGTGTTTGTTCTGCTCTTGCTCTTAATGAAGCATCTCATTTCTTGGCAAATGCTGGATGCTGAGCTAAGGGGACATTTGGTCAGCGGAACACAGTGCTGTGTGAGAGAACAAAGCACACACTGACATTCTCCCTGCCTTTGGCATTTACCAGCCTATGCATTTCTGAGCTGGGTTAGTGTTGTGGCTGTTACTATCAATGACCACTGATGGGTTTTCCATGAACTTGTCTTACCCCTTTTAATAGCCACTTAAAGTTTTGGCATCCACAATACCTGTGGCACCAGATGTTACAATTTAATTACATACTCCATGACAAAGCTTCCTGTTGTTTTTAATATTCTGGCTTGCTATTTCACTGTGTGCTCCCTAGACACTGAGTTGAGACATGGTGTGTATTTGAGATGTATTTGTTGTATTTCCCACAGTTGTGAGTGCTTCAGGCTGGGGGAGTTTTTCACTAAGCTATTCCGTGCCTTGGACCATACTTAGTGCTGTCCAGGCACTTTTTCTAGTCCTCCATCTTTTTTGAGATAAATGCATCTCACATTTAGATAAAGCCATTAGAATGTTTGTGGGTTTAATCTTTTTCTGAGCAGCTAACATGCTTTTTGGTGTCTAATTCAGTAATGGCTTAATTTTTGTGATTAATTTATTGTTCTTGAAGCTCCCTGTACAGTTTCTCTTAGACTGTGCTGACATCTAATGGTAAGGCAAAGTGGCTTAACCATACTTAATGGCAGGATAAATCGTCTGACAGGCAAATATAACTATATATTTCCTTCTTAATTCAGTATTAGTTTTTGGAAGAAAAGGTGGAATAACTTCAATTTTTGTGCAGAAAGTCTGACAGATTCTTCTTCTGGTAATTAATCTCTTTCTGTTCTGCTCAATGGGCCATACTTATTGTTAAGTGTAGCTTAAATCTTTGCAAGAATAGTTTTGACTAAAGTGAAAGTGAGGTGATGGTTTCGTACTGCAGAAGTTTTTAATGTAAGTCCCAGGATCACCAGAAAAGGATATAAAATGTAAGAACAAAAGTATCCTGCAGAACTTCAGAGTAGGATGTTCCAGTGTTGTTGTAACAGTCTAATTTTTGCTGCAGTTTGAAGAAACACCCAAACAAAAGTATTTGCATATTTTACTCATCCTCCAGTTTGAGGTTCCTCTGTATCTTTAATTGGCCATTTTTCAGCCTCCTGTTGATAAGTACTGTGGAGTAATACTTTTGGAACTTGAATATAGAAAGGGGAAAAAATGAGTTCAGGTATTAATCTTTCAGTTATATTGTATGTTTAGGTTTATTATACTGTATAACTCCAAGACATAGGCATTGAGTAACTGCTGTTATGAAGCACCATTCCTCTGATCCAAAATTCTTGTACAGAACCAATATTGCTGCTATTGACATTAGAAAGGTTCAACTACAAATTATAGAGGTTTTTCAAGTAGAGTGTTTCTCTCTCATATCATCAGCTCTACTTTTCCTCGTCTGAGTCAGAGCCCATCTCTTGCCATAGCCTCACAAAGTTCACCTCTTTACTATGGAAATACATCTTTAAGTTAATGTTCAAATAAAATTTCTCATGGAATTTTTGCATGATTTTACTTTCTGCTGTTCATGAAATTGATGATATGCTCTCTTTTGGCAAACACAAGATACTTTGTTTTGTACTACAGAAATATTCTGATATGTAGGTAAATTTCCATTTCTCAGTAATAACTTTGACTGCAAGAAAGCCTTCTTTGGTATAAGTCGTAGCCTGTCCTTTTCCCAAAAAATGGAGAAAACCTGGAAATTGAAACTTAACTTCTAAGGAACATCAGTAATCGTTACAGAGTTAGTAATTCCCATCTGTGGGTTGTACATTGAGTTAGGTTTGCAGAAAGTCTTGCTACTTCATGCTTTGGGAAGAGCAAATTCCCTATAACAGAGTTCAGAATTCCAGAGTGTATGGTTTAAATTTGTGCCCTGGTGCTCTTCTTTTAGCTGCACGAGCTGGAGGACATAGAATATCTCACAGAGTATCTTGGATATCTCTGATGACTGTGACTGTTTTATCCCGACATCTTAGGGATATGGTTGACTTGGATATAAAGAAGGTATTTTTAATACTGAGGGTGATGAGACACTGGAACTGTTCCCTATAGGAGTTGTGGGGACTTTATTTTTGGAAGTGTTCAAGGCCAGGTTGGATGGGGCTCTGAGCAAACTTCTCTCCTGGAAGGTGTTCCCTCCCATGGCAGGAGGGTTGGATGAGATCATCTGCTTGCGAACTGAAACAGCTGCTGCAAAATGCCTAATTATTTAGGGTAATTAAAATATTTATAACATGAGGAACAACACTTTGATTGTATTTACTTATTGCTTCCAGGGCTCTGTGGAGTGGCCATTTCAAGGCTTGTGAGGTGTCATAGAAAACAGAGAGAGGAAATATGGAAAAGAATAGAGATGTTACTGGTTTGGGAGGGAAGGAAGGAGAAGCAAAGTGTTCGTCTGGGTTGTCTTGGAAATTTATCTAACTTTTGATAAAAAATGCTGGCACTGGAATTTGGAATATAAACTTGTAATAGCCCTATGTTACACTTTTTGATAGTTCTTAGTAGCAAGAAAAAAAATGTCAGTAACTCACTAAAGTTTCATACCAAGGTGCATGTATTAGAATGGCTAAATTAAGTGGAGGTTGAGATTCCCAGGGGTAACACAAAACTTGATGACCTTATTCTCAATTCATTAATGATCTGTCAGTGAATTTCATTTCTGATTTGCATTTCTTATGCTTCATCATGTGGTTTGGGATGGCCTACACATCTCTACCTGCAGCTGACTGTGAGGCAAAGGTGGAAATCAGCCTTTTGCACTTCGTAGCTCTGTTGGTGAAAGTCTGCTCAGATGACTTCAAACTCAGATGATTTTATACTCTGAATATTTTGGCGAGTGAGGTAACTAATCTGGAGTGATGCACGATCCACTCTAGTTTTTCTGTTAAGCTTTTCCCACTTGTTCAGATCCAGTGGAGACACAGTCTGGTCCTTGCAAAATTCTCCCATTAGATCGATGCAGAAGAAATGGTCCTGCACTGCATGCTGCAACCTTTTGGGTTTGAGAGGAGCTCTTCCCTGATGATGTGGAGTTTGTCTCAAACTACATATGTTCTATGTGTGTATAATTAGCATACTGGTTTGCTGTTCTTAAAAAAAATTAAAAAACAATTAAAAATCTTAGTTTGCTTACTTTTTGTCCTCTTTCTCTGAAGAGATGACTGGTTTGGAATGGACCTTCCTTCCAATCTTCTCACTCACAGCTAATGTTTATCCTGTACTCGTTATCAGCATTATCTGTTTTGGAAATTGGAATCAAAGTTGACTTATTTGTTCATCACTTCTGTTTTAGCCTGTAGGATTTGCTCACTCTCCTAGAAATATGTTGGAGAATCTGTTTTCCTTTATCTTAAAGTCTCAGAAAGAGTAAAGCTCTTTCTTTTCTTAAGACTGCAATACCCAGAGGCATATTCTCTTTAAAAGTACACTGGAATCATCTGCTTAACTGAATGAAAAAACTCTAATATTGTTTTCAACAGTGTATATTTTAATGTAAAACATGTACTGCTCAAAAGGGTTCTGTGCTTTGATGGTATCTCAGGTGGCTTTGTAACTACTCTTGACATATATGATAAGCACTATATATTTTTCAGCTGCTTGGATTCTCACTTCATCTTAAAATATTGAACTGCAGAAGTCTGATCTTAAATACTATTTGGTATTTGGTGTTCAGGTTTTTAATTCATTAGGCAGTGTGCTTGCATTTTTAGTGAATTTCTCAAATACAATTATTCGTGTTGTGGTTTAGTAATTGCAGTAACTAACGCTTCCTTAATTATAAGGCTTTTGTTTTGCTGGGAAATGCTTCCCATATCATCATCTGCTCCTTGTGTATAATAAAACTGTATGAGGATTCAACTTAGAATGGTGTTAACATGTTCATTTTTTTCTCCAATTTTTTTAAAAGAACTTATGACAACTTACTATCAATAAAATAATTTTAAAGCGATATTTAAGAGAAAGAAAACCTACTTGATTTATGTGGTATGCTTTGAAGCTACTGTAGACAGATAGAAAACATCTGGTGACACTTTCAGTGGTAGGTCAGTAGTTACAGATGGTCTGTTTTTTACAGCTGTCATCCAGCTTTGCATGCAGAGTGACTACAGTGGAAAAATCTTCTGCTGAATGAATAAACAAAACAGCACCAGGAGGCCAGCAGGCATGTATGTTTCTACAAGATGGGAAATTAAATAAGCTATAAAAATTTAAACCAAGACTAGTGTTTAAAATGCTCGTTGTGTTCTGGTTTGGTTTTCATCCTTCAGATCTATGTGGTTATTGAAGGGAGTAGACTATGAAGCAGAAGTGATAAGCAAATAAATTAAAGACTAATTTAGGACTGATCCTCTGCACAAGTTTGGGGTGTTGGCTTAAGCAATGGCTGGTGGCTTTTAGGGTTTCAAAATCCATGTTGCATTTGATTTCGTGCTCGTGCAGGCTTACAACAGAGCCACATTCCATACTGAAGAAAGTTTCATTTTGTAAGAATATTGGTGCTGGGAAATGTAAAAGGGAATTTCAAAACTGTCAATATTCTTTGTGTTTTTTGAAGACTAAAAAAAATAAAGGGGGGGTTCTGCATTCTTCAACAACTTGTCTTCTTCCATTCATGACGGGATGTTGTGTTCAGCTGGAATGAGACATTATGCAAAAGAGCTGAAGAATCTTGAATTTGAGGATAAAAAAGATGAGGTGTGGAGGGAAAGTGAAGAGGAGGATGAATGAAATGTTAAAAGCATGGTGAATGTTGCACATTAATTCCATTTTAAATGAGAAACAAGTCAAACCCACAAAGAAAAGGGTTAGAAGTCCAAATGCACCAAACAGGGTAGTTCTGATGAAAATACTTATTTAATGCAAATATGCAGTTCTTGATTTTCAAAATATTTTCATCCTTTCACTCAGAGTGCATGAATCTTGGTCATATGTTGCAAGAAGTGTGCCTATGTTTGGTTTTAGTAAAGCTCACCCTCTAGAAAGAAATTAGCAGATTTCTAAGTTCAGTCAATTGTAAGGCCACTTAATCCTATCCACTGATGTTGAAAGCTGTTGAGCAGGAATAAAAAGGAACAGGGAGGTGGATTATTTGGCTCATTTTAGTGTGCACTGTGCTTGTAATACAGTGTGCTCTGAGTTTGTTTCTCAAAGTCTACTGAGACACTTAAAGGCAGATAAAAGTGGTGCTCTGATTATGCTTTTAGGAGGATCTGTGTAGTTTTACCCCATCCACTTGCTCTTGTGCATTTTATATTCCACTGCTATGATTACCTTGCCATTGAGGGATTTTTCCTCCCTCTCTCCCCATCCCCCTTCCCGCTTCTCAGTGGTTTGGCTTGAAATGCAGACTGCTTGTTGCAATACCCTTACGCTGTCTTGCCCAGCTACACGGGATCTGAAAAGTGCTTAGCTGTATTTGCTGCCAAAGAGCTTGCCTAGTCATGCATAAACCCGCTCTAAATGCCATTTGGTTGATATAGATGTTGGCATTCTGCGTTGTCTCCGTGATGCATTTCCTCGTGTCTGTGCCCCTTGACCTGTTTTCCTTTGACTTCCAAGCTGAAACTCTGGTTTACTTCATCATCCAGAGCTTAAAAGTTAAGAATGAAGGGAGTATTTTCTCTCACTGCGAGCTTTGCCATGCAAAGTTGTGGCTTCCCAGCTTCATTTCAGGTGACCACATTGCTGTGATTT
The DNA here is from genome assembly GCA_013400415.1 of Scytalopus superciliaris. Taxonomy (NCBI): domain Eukaryota; kingdom Metazoa; phylum Chordata; class Aves; order Passeriformes; family Rhinocryptidae; genus Scytalopus; species Scytalopus superciliaris. The sequence goes on from VXBX01000547.1 coordinate 1,197,099, forward strand.
TATGGGGATCACGTACCTGTGCCCGCCTGAGATACCCGTGTTGGCCAGGGGATTGTTCAGGGAAAGGGCAGAAGAGTATCTGACAGTCAAAAGGCACAAAACAGCAGCTGTCCTGGGGCATTTCTCTACAGGTTTGTCTGAGCTGTGCCCTGCGCCTTGCATCTCTCTGTGGGTAAGAAGCAGTTTGTTGTGTAATACCACATTACTTGATACGATTTAGGAACTTTGAGGGATTTTTTTTAAAAGTCCGTTAGAATGTAGATTGTCTTTCTGGAAATTGTGTATTTTAAAGCTTAATAATTGTATCTTTCTGTTCACAGGTGAAAATAAGTTTATAAAAGACGGAGCATTTCGGACTGGTGGCTGGTGTGAGGAGACCATCACCAAGCTGTGGGGGGACGTTCTTTGAGCTTCCACTCTCACGTCTCTAATGGACAAACACAAAGTGAAGCGGCAACGTCTGGATCGCATATTTGAAGGTCAGACATTCCAATTTCTAATATTAACTGTGTTCATTTGTGGGTTTACTGATGTTTCTGAAGACTGGAAGTGTTTTCTTTCGGTCATTTGGTGTATTTTTAATTGAGTTGCAGTTCCTGTTGAGATGATACTGACTCTTCACAAATGCTGGTTTGGGGTGAAAACAGATCTAGACAGATAAAAGCAAGTAGTGTGTGAACTATTCTGCAGCTCAGTTTGCTTTCATCTTAGCATTTGACAACATTCCACCCAGACATTGTGGAAGATTGTGGTTTTGTATAAAATAACAATCTTGAAAGGCTGAGATGACCACATAGTGCTCTCAAGGGTCTTTATCTACAGGCTTGCTTCATATAGATCAGTTTAACAGCCTGTATCTGATCCTCGAAAGGAAGTAAAAAATCAAACAGAAACAAAACACACAAAAAAATTGCAAAAGTACTCCAAACTTCAATGAATATTAATAAAAATAGCCTGGATTCTCATTTCTAATGCTGAAGTAGTGACTGCAGGTGAAACATTTGCTCTTCCACATGTTGGTCTTGAAACTCTTTCCTGGCAGCTGTGTTGTGTGAGCAGGCCCTGGCAGATGATTTCTGTCCTTGTTGTTTCCCCTTTCTTTGTGCCAATATGAGTGTGACCATATAATGAGCTACACTGAGATGACTCATCCTAAAAGCACCCTTTTCTGCTGCTATATTTTCCATTTAGGTAAATTCCTCAGCCCAGGAATTTTCTGCTGACAAAGAAATGTTGCATGGAAGGAGCAGTTGGAAAAGATCGGTGGGGTTTGCTGGGACTGCTTGGTCTCATGTGGCCAAAGAGGCACATTTCATCCAAGTATCAGGGTGCAGTTCCATGGTGGGTTTAGATGATGAATCTCATTGTTAGTCTCTCCTAAAACTGGCCAAGCCCGACCATGCTTGCCAGGTCCAGACTGGTACTGTGTCCCACCTAGACTGGTTGGCCAAGTGGCCAGTTCAGTCTGCTCAGAGAAATGGGGAACTGAGTGCTGAGGACAGGGAAATTGGAAAGGCTGTGCAGCTGAATCAACTAGAAATGACCGAGGAGTGTGCTGATGCAATGCATGGTCCTCTGCTCTGCTCCCAGTCTCAGCTCCTCATCCTAGAGTCTGTATCTGACTCTTCAATAAAAAATGGAGAGCATTAACTATTTTGTCCCATGTTAGTCAGCTGAATCAGCAAATTGTGAAGCAGAGTGAGAAACCTGTCCCTTTTGATGGCAACCAGCAGTCAGATCAGCTCAGCCCACTCCGTGCAGTTTCAGCCTCCTTATGGGCTTACATTGAGGAGCAGAACAACTTAAGAGGCAAGAAGTGTGTGATGATGTGGGAAGGAATGCTGCCAGGGACAGAGGTGACAGGCCAGCAGCCACTGTGGCAGAAATAGCAGTGGCTTCCCCCAGGCTTCGTGCTCACATCCAGTGAGGCTGTTTAATCAGCGCCTTTTGTCTGGCTTGCTTTTCCCAGCCCTGCACAATTCACTGCCTCCTGCGGTGAAATCTGTGCGGCCATGCAGGGTAGGGAACTGATCCAGTTGGAAAATAACGTAGGGGAAAAAAGTTTGTTTTAGCCACCTCTGCTTCCTAATCCTATTTACCATGTGCTAGACACATAGCCAGGTTGGAAAAATAGAGTGGGAAGACCAGGCAGAAGATGATCAGAAGGAGGGGGTGGTAAAACAATGGGTATGGAAACATGCTTGGAATTTTATGGTTATGGGAACCCAATTTGGCTCTTTAAAGTGTTTGAGCTCTGTGCTGCTCTCGAGTGTCTGTGTGTTCAAATGTTCTTTGAGGCTTGTAAGCACATCTCTCTGATTGATGATTTTAAATTGCTATGCCTGCAATTGTGTCAAGTGGGATAAAAATTAGGGGTCTGGTTTGTTTTCGAATGGCTTTTTTATACATGCGGTCCTGGTCAGGTTTGAAAATTAAATATTCAGAATTGTTCTCTAATATATGTGCCTTTGGTAACACAACCTAAATATTTTATGTTTTGGAAATATGCATAACGTTTTACAAAGCTCAGGAAATGTAATGAGCTATTAAAGGTGGTTTATCTTCTCTGACAGCTTTTTTGTTCATCAGTTTGTACACAGCTTTCTTCTCTTGAACTTTCCCTCAGAAGAGAAATGTTTTTAAGATGCGTTTTATTTTCGTTCCAAGTTCCCTTAAAAATAGGTTGCAATAATTTTGCTAACTGCTACTGTATTTTATTTTATAAATGGTTGAACATAACATGCGATGGGCAGACATTAATGCATCATTTTATCCATAAAGAGACACTGGTTCTGTTCTGGTGATGCCATAAGAGTATCACTGTATCCCTGTCTGAGGAGGGGATGATAATGAGTTGAAGTCCAGGTTTTGGAAGATGAGTGGTGTGGACCAGATCCTCAGACTGGGATCCTCACGTTGGAAATGGGATGTGGGATTGCACACAGGCTTTTACTGTGGGGTTAGTGGGTTACCGCAAATGCTCTTGGAAGTTGGATAACTGTGCATGTACCATGTTATTTGAGGTGATCTGCTGCCCTGTGCCTTCAGGTGATTTGCACACTTGCTTGTAGGAACTAATCATGCAAATGAGGCAGACTGAACAGGCAGCACTGGATTTACTATTACCCTGTGAGCTAATGACAGTATGGGGGTAGTACTGATAAATTTCAGTTGATACTCAATGCAGAAAAAAACCCTGTTTTTATTACTTTGGGAGCAATTAGTCCTCTCTTAATGTAGCTGAGTAAGTGATTTTGTCTCTGAGGTAACAATGATTCCCTTCAGTGATTTCTTAAATATGAAATTGAATATTTGCTTTTAATCCCAAAGCTGTTTGCAATTATATTTTCATGCACGTTTCACTGTTGAAGACTGTCCCTTGAAAGAGCCAGGTGTTAAATTCTGGTTTCTAACTTCCACTGGTAGCTGTGAATTATACTTAGGCATAAGGACATGATTTGAGGCACTCTGAGATGCTAATATGAAACTCGCTTCACCATTTATAAAATAACACGTAGGATTCTTCCCTTGAAGATAAATGGTATCAAGGCATGTGAAAGCTTAATTAGTTACTGATTATATTGTTCTTTGTCCCCCTCTCCGGTGATGCTGGTGATTGCAAAGCATAATTATAGTAGTATACATTTGGCAGAACAGTTGGAAGTGTCACAGTGCAAAAATAAAATGTGTTCATTTTGTGGGTAATTTGAAAAATTCAAAATGTTTTTGGCGTTTTGAAAAGTTGTTATCTCTAATTAAGGTATTATTGTGCTTTATATTGTAACAAACTGTAAACAATGCTGTGTATTTGCTTATATTCTAGGAATCCTTAATTAAATGTGTGTATGTTTTACTGACCCTTGCTTGGAAGTTACCTTGGGATGTCTGACCTCTGTTGCATTTGCTGGGCACTAATAAATGAAGCAGGAAGGAACAGAAGGTGGCTGCATGTGGGGAAAATTTTGCTTTGTCTGAACTGTCTGTGAAATGGGCTTGATGAACACAGTGAATTTTCTCTAAATGCATTATATAATGCACAGTGCTCAGGCAGCCACTGCTTCTGGTGGGTTTCCAGGCTTTAGGGAACTCTGTACAGGGCAGAGCTTAGGGACACTGGTGGAACTGGGGGGAGGAGAGGGGTGTCTCCTCTCACATTTCTTCTTGCTTGTTTACACAGGTATTAGGGATTAAACTACAGCACAATAGTGGAAATCTAGCTGTAAAATTGGGAGTGACTTTTTCAGTTTGATAATTGCTTGAAACCAGAAATTTCTTCCCAGAGCACCTCATGTGATATCTATCCAGCAAAGACTGCAGCATTTGCAAGTACAAGTCTGTGAAGGCTCTATCTGCCCCCAGACAGATGTTCTTTTTTCATTTCTTTTTTTTCTAATTCTGCTTTTGAGGAAGCAAAAAGCATCTTAGCACACCTGAGAATTCTCAAACAATCGTTTCAACTCTTTCCTTTTTCTTTTTTATGCAGCACTAGTATTCATCTTAAGGTTGTTCTTTATACATGTGTTGCCTCATCCTTTTCAAAAGTGCCCACAAGAAAACTTGAAATGTATTTTAGCGACTTCAACAGTGCTGCTTTGTTAGCTAAGGAAAGAAGATCTGGCCAGGATCATAAATTGGAAAAGAAAGTGCATATTAATGGGATGAATTTCTGAAATTTCAGATAAAATCTCTCATCTTTGTGAAGGGCAGCCTTTCTTTGGAAAGGGTTGATTAGTGGCAAAAACCCAAGTGTGACGCGCTTTGAAGGACAGTAAAAGTGCACAATAAATGAACAGTTTCTTTTCAAGGATATGGCCTGGGCTTTCTTTCCCTATAAGAAAACATCTGTCTTTTTAGAGCTTCATTTTCCTGCTTGTTATGTTATATTGCATGAGATTTAATAAAATGAATTCTCACTTCATAGTTGATCTGCTATGTTGATGGTTCCAGGAGGAATGCAGAGGAAAAAAAAGCAGATATGAATTGAATTTGGTTATCATTCGAAATGGATGAAGAAATCTTGACATACAGAGTGACTTAGTTTAAAAATTGCATTCTTCTTACTGATTTTTTTTTTTCTTGTGCATGTAAGATCTTGGCTTCTTAACAAGTGGAAAGTACCAGATTGACAAATACCAAGTGTTTTCTCGTGACCATTGATGGATCCTATCTGGCTGGTGTAAACTGTGATTTGACCTCTTGCAGTTGTGAAATTAAGCAGCTAAGTTTTCTGCATATTAATAAGGGAGATGGCCTACTTTGGCAAGGTCTGGCTTTCTCCTGAATTTAAAAAAGGGTTTTTACTGAAGTTGGTATGTAACTGTGTAAGTTGATCTGTAAAGAAAAGGAAGGAGGAATAAATGTTTCCAGGCAGTGAGTGCCCTTAGCTCTTTCTTATGTAAGTGAGAATTGCAGATGTCAAGTCCTTTGGAGAAGGAGATACCAATTTTCTAAACTGACATCCAAATTTGAGAGTGTCCTTCGTTGTCTCATTTGCCACAGATACCAGAGGAAGAAAGTAAATAACACAGTGTGCAGACGGTGGCAAATCACGTAGGACTTAAAGAGTTCTCTTTATGCTGACGGCTCTTAATACTGGGCACACTAAATAAGTGTTTCTTTAAAAAGGATTAATGGGCTGCCTCGTTGCTTGGTGTCTTTGACAGACTTTAGAAGGCAGCTTAGTGAAGGATTAGGGCAGCAGAGGGAGCTAAAAGATTCCTAATATTTTATCATTTGTTTCCTAAGTCAAAGTCGCTCCTTTATAAAGTACCAATTAACCTTTGCAAAAATGTAATTTTCTAACCTTAAGTGCCTTCAGCAAATACATAAGGATTTGAAGTGGAGAAAATTCCTTTTCTGCCTAGAAATCCGGTATAAATTAAATTAGGAATCAGGTACTAAAAGCTACCAAAATCTTTTTGCAGGAGCAGCCATCAAATCTTTCAGCTGTAACAAATGAAAATGTTTAAGCAAGCAGAGTTTTCTACGAATAATCTAAGTGGACCATTCTGAGTAAACCAAGTTCCTTTCAGATACACACGTTTTAGCACAAAAATGGACACTTTCAAGTGTTGCATACAAGGGTGGTTTAATAATCAACACTGCTTGTCTGTGTTTTGCTTTTAAGAACTTTGAAAATATTTTTGAATATTTTAATAACATATAAAATTAAGTAAAAGTTGCCTTCACTGAATAGGAAGGCTATTCAAAGCACTGAGATAAGTTGACTTTGAAATAATAATATTAAAAAGGTGCCACCATGAATTGCCACATACCAAGATCATTTGCCACTTCCCATATGCTAAGGGAAATTATTTAGGGTATGTTTACTGTAATGCAAAAACATTCTTTATCTCATTAGAATTACAGTTGAAATGCTTATGCACAGGCTGATGTTTGATTTCTGGTTTTGTCCTTAATACCAGTATTTACAGTGCAAGGTGTTTTTGGCTTTCTTTTGGGCTTGCTGCAGTAACCTGCTTTTGTAATCTCTGTCTTCACGGTGTGCCACCTGAACAGCTTCTGGATTTGCATGCACTTAAGCCACTGCAGAGCTCCAGAGGTATTGCTGGTAACAATGCAAGCTGTATGAAAAGAGAATTAGCTTAAAAGCCCATTTTTGCCCTAAATGATACCAAACAGTAGCTGCTAATGAAAAGCATTACTTCAACAAGAAAACTGGGGAGGAAAAAAAAAAAAACCACATGGAGGAAAGAATCTCAATGAGATTTTTAGATTTTGCTGAAACGTTCTGATTCAAGTTATGAATGTTTTAAAGAAAAGCTGTGTTTTTGTGGTGTCCAGCATCACATATTTTATCTGTATTGTTCCATTTTGAATGCTATATTGAAATAAAAGGCACTGCTTCCTTATGACAGCAGCTGTGATATATCCACAACACTGCACCTTGACACTATAATGAGGTCAGAATAGTCTCCTTTAATATTGGTGTCAAAGATGGTGTTAAATACAGGAAATAATATAGCGTGACACTGGTTTTAGAGGGTTGTAATAATTGCATTTGTAATATCAATGATATTTGAGTCAGAATCCAGTGTGTAGCTACAGCTCATCATCTAATTCCTGAATAGTCTTCAGAGAATTTAAAAAGTGTTTTCAGACTGGATATTTAGCTTTTATACAGAGCAGATGAGTGCCTGGTAAAACTTTTAAAAGCTTTAGAAGTCTTAAGTACTTGGTAATATCTGCTTATTTCTGCCTGGGGTCAGGGAAGATGCACTGGAAGGCCTTGATTTATATGTTGCTTTACACTGTGCTCTGGAAAACTGAATTGTACAAAGATTAAGTGTCTAGGCAAACATACTGAAAAATTTACATAGTCCTCTAATTAAAGCAGTTGTGTTCAGCTTTCACAGAGGCAGTTCCCATCCTTTGGGAAGTGCAGTCTGAAATGCAAAAGAGGATTTTATTTTGTTTCCTCCTTCAGTGCAGTCAGGAGTGTGATTATGCAAGTGGAAACAAGAAAATAAAAGTGGAGACAGTCTTCCAGTGCTGGAGGCATCCTCTGCTCCATCCTTGTGTCCTCGTTCCACGAGGTCAATATTGAACTTGAAGGGTGCCTCTCCTTAAACAGGAGGGATTGCAGGAAGAGTGTCCTGCAGAGATGTGTCTCCTCCTTAGAAAAGTCACTGTGAGCTGATGGACAGGCCGCTTGGAGTTAAGAAACCTGTGTTTTGTCTTTTGGCTCTTCCCAAGTCAGGCAGCAGGTTAGAACACAAAAGCTGCCTCTGTGCCTTTTCTTCTTCTGTGACAGAAAACAGTTAGTCAGAGAATTTCAGAGCCACTGTGATATAAATAGCAGCAGGTTGTTGTAATACTCTTGGAATCCCTTTAAAAAGGAGGCTTTGCTAATTGTGAAAGTACCTGGCATTTGCCTCAGGTGAGAGCACACCCACTGGTACCACTGGAGATCCAGAACCCCGCAGTGATTCATGACCCTGCTCAGATATTTAAATAAAAACGTTCCTTCTTCCTTTCCTGTGAGAACTAAATTCAACTTGCTTGTGAGTGAGCTGATGTGTTTGGGATTTTTTTTTTTTTAAGACAGAAATTAGCTGTTCAAAATTACTCATGTTTCCCTTTTCCTGATGTTTATTTTTCAAAGTATCACCCTATGCATTGAATTTTCAAACCTGTCATTCTGCCAATTAAATGGAGACACACCAGAAAAACACAACAAAAATTACAGGTATTGGCAGTGGGACAGCAAAAGATGAAGAGTAAAGACTCTTTAATTCTTTTGATCCTGCCTGTATTTTTCAGAAAGTTTCCTTGTGTGCCACGTGATGACACTCAAATACAATTAGACTATGACTCCTGCTAATAGGTAATCAAGAATAATTATAAGTGTTAATTAAATACACGATAAATGTCTCTTTTTGTCAAGGAGAGCACATTTGAAGAAATAGTTTTATTAAGTGCTAAGAAAACTTTCTTTTCCCAGGCAATTTTATCTCTCTTTCCTACTCCCTGCTGTTCCTTTCTGTCTTGAAGATTGTATCAGTCATAGGCATGTGGTGTTTTCCTGGGTATCAAATACCACTTAGGCAGGTGCTGCTTAGTTTCCAGAACATCTGCCAGTCATTTTTTGGTGGTGGTTGTAGCTCAGCCAACCTGCAGATGGTCATGCCTGCCCGTTTGTGTGGCGCTCCCCAAAGGCCCCTGCCTGTTCCCGGGGTGCTGCTCTGTGCTCCTACATGCAGGCATCACCAATTTATCAAACTCAGATAATTTAGTAACACTTTTTTCTTCTCGCAACAAACAAAAGCAGCTGTGCCCTGGCTATCCTTATCTGCATGAATGCATAGATTGTAAAGGGCTTTTCTGACAAACAAGACAAAAGTTTAGGATTTCAAGCTGGAATTTAGGGCATGTAAGTCAGAACGACTAGACGCTGATGTTTAGAAACAATATAATAATGCAGAGAATGAATTAGTTACCATAGTAACTGCTTTGTTTTAATAATTTGGTGGGGCAATGAATAGAAGGAGCTCAGAAAGAAGTAGTAGGAATCTTAATTACATGTTGTGCAACGTGAGTGGCTTTGTTCATTAATAGTGGAAATTAATTTGATTTTATAACAGACTGAAGAATGAATGTATAAGTTCTACTTTGGAAGGGCAATAAGAATGATTTACAGGTTTTTTTTATTCTTATTTTTTCCACCCCCTGGGGAGAAATATAATCACATTTTACATTTTATTATGGCAACGCAGATTATTGATTTCTTAACAATAAAACATGCTCAATATGTTGCATTGTAAGTGTGGCTTCAATCTGTGTGCTGTGATTTGTTGCCTGGCAGTTGTTGGCAGCCTAGCAACATGCTTCAGATCTGAAAAGGATACAGACACCCAAAGTTAGGGGTTACAGGTTTCTCACTACTTCAAAACCCATCTAGAATCATCAGTGCCTTGAAATCCATTTGTACTTTATGATGGAATTCGAGTACCCTCCACACTTCAAGTTTCGTAGAATCACAGAATGGCTTGGGTTGGAAAGGACCTTAAAGATCACCTGGTTCCAAGCCCCTGCCATGAGCAGGGACACCTTCCACTAGACCAGGTTGCTCAAAGCTCTGACCTTGAGGAGCATCTTGATTTTCTTTTCTCTTGCAGCTTTGAGCAGTTTAATGTGCATTTTGTGCTTGAGACGAGGCAGGATCCTCAGACTGAATTAGCTCTTTTGGAGGCAGATGCACAGTGAGCAAAAGCCTTCTGTGATCACACACAGCACACATCAGCTGGGGCCTGTTGTGCAGAAAGACAGTAGGCATGGTGGGTGCTGTACTCAAGAAATTCAAGTGCAGGGAGTGCCCCAGCACCTCTCAAAAAGCAACAGCTGGCTGGGTTGGAGATGCCTCTGTGCTGGTGAGTCAGGACGTGTCCAGAGACCTGATGGTGTTGTGGCAGGGCTCATGTCCTACCATACTCTTCACAAAGCAGAACCTCTAATTTATGTCTGTCTTCTCATCTGGTGCCCCCTTTCCCACCCCCCGCCCCCCCCCTTAATGAAACTTGCAGGACCTTAATTCTCCTTGAGACTACTGGCAGCTTTTGGCTGAAATTTGCTGGTGAGTTAAGGGTTTAATTAAGGAGGACCCAGCAGGTAGATGGACAAGACACAATTAGGTAAGCCTGGCTTCCTTTGAAAATCTGTCTAAAAGGTGTTTGGATTTGTAGACAGAAACCAGAAGTGCCACTTGCTTATTCCTTGGCCAAAGAAGTGACATCCAGACTCGGATGATGTTCCCTCCCTAGACCAGGGAGTCTCAAAGTTGTTTCTTAACTCCTCAGTAGGTAAGAGGGTCTTCCCACACCCAGGGAAACTTTCTGTTCCAGGCTGTCATCAGTCCAAAGATGATTAGTTTTTTGAAGGGATGTTTGTTACCCTTTCTGTGTGGTTTGCTGCTGTCTGTGTGCCAGGTAATCCAAGATCAACCCATTGTGTCAGCCAAAAATAAAAGGGATAACTGAGCTCAGAAATGACTCAGAGAAATTCAACCTTCTCTGCTTCTAGTGCTTCTGTGCATCTGATTTTTGGATGGAGATTTAAAACTGGACTGTGTCTTTTCTTTGAGGTGTTCATGTCCTTGCCTCCTCCTCTCCAGTCTTGCCCTGATAATGTATTTCTAAAAGCTCCGGACCACCTTTTCTTCATTTTCCTTTCTCTCTTAGCTGTATCTTAATAAAATTAAATTGTGATGTTTCTGAAATAGATGCCAGCTTGGTTTGAACTTTACTTGGGTCCTAATCCTTCACTAGAGTTCTGAAATGTTTGCTAATAGAATCTTTAAGTTTACAAAATCCCTTCCTGTTTAATTTTTGTGTGTCAGTCTGTGAAACTTCCCAAAATGTCAGAAGGTTATATGAGTTTCGCCCCCTTGTCCAAGATGTTGATGCATGGAAGTAAAAGGAAGTTCATTCCAGAGCTGCAAACATCCAATGAAGAATTTTTTAGTCAGTTGCTTCCTTTTATCTGTGTTAACCATAAGTCAGTGGTTATTTTATAGGTTCCTTATGATTACAGTAATCAAGAGCACGATTGTATCCTACAATAGTTGGTGAGAGAAGCTTCAGAGCAACTCCTTACAGGGGTTGGTGCACCAAGGCAATAGCACTGGTGCATCTGGTCTTGCAGTCAAATGTGGTCTTTTACCTGCCTTTTCCCCTGCAATTCCACACGTCCTTTAATTTGTTTTTCTGGTTCTCTTTTCTAATGAGGGAAGAAAGTAATTTTTACTTTATTCCTTGTTTTCTGCTATTTCTTGAATTATTCTTTGTGATACGTTTATTTTGTTTGGTGATACACAAGTGGATTTCCACTGAAATGAATTAGCATTACATGTCAATTTTTTTTTAATTTAATGTTCAAATCTATTTCATTCCCTCTGATTTTACTGCATTAGTGCTTTATGAATGGAAGCACCTGCAAATGCGTTCCTGAAATCATAGTTTCCCACGTAGTTTAAAATTATCTGTTTACTAAGTGATCAGTTTTACTCCTTTTAGATGAAGAGGACTTGAAGCTCTTTGCAAACAGTGGTATTGACAAGATTTAGGTGGGAAAACACTAAGTGGTGTTCCAAAACAACCATCCCTTTGGACACTGGCTTATGTCCCCAAAAGCCAGGGAGGCCAGAGACCCCTCCTATGGTGGATTGTTCCATCTCTTATTCCATCTGTGCAGAACTGGAGGAAACCCACACTGCAGGCACATATTTTAGTCTCTGATTCCTAGTTCCTCATGGAAAGCACTCCTGCCCTTCCTGAAGTTGTGGATTCCTCCTTTTTAAGAGAAACTCCAATGGGGTTTTGGTGTCAGCTCCACCAGTGGTGCCAAAGGCTCGTTGCACACAAGCTGTGGTCTTTCCTGAGCCATGCAGTGAACCTGGAGAATAATTGACTCATACCTCCTGGACATGATATAGTCATCTCATTGGACAAGTTACTTGCTAAACAAAGTTTGTTGGATTGTTCTGGATAAAAGTCCTGTATTTTATGCAATTTTAAAAGCTCTCATTCACAAGTCAAGCTTGTAACTTGCCTTAAACTTACCTTGACTTACAGGTGAGTTTATTGTGTTGCACTGATAAAACTTGGCAGAAAAATTTCAGATAGGAAGATGGAGTTCAAAATAAAAAAGTACTTTACCCTCATTCTATACGAGTAATTTATGAATGTTCAATTTAACAGTTGTGATAATTGAGCCCAGTTAGCAAAGACAAGAGAACCTTCCATTTTGGAGTACTTATTAAAAGCAGTCTTTATACTTCCTTTAAAACTCCTTTTGGGTTTATGTGAGTGCACATACACAATATAGGTCACTGGAAAATGCTCCCATCCAGTGTTTTGTGTCCCTTTACTTGTGCAGTTCTCTGTTCTGGGTGCAGTTTGTATCTGTCCCACTTTTTGTTTTTCCTTCATGCCTGAGTACAGCAGAGCTTGTTGTTTTATCAAACCTGGCCTCTGGTTCCTGGAATTCTTTGCCTGTTTGCAACAATTCTGTAGGTGAGAATGGCCATGAAGTACAGAAATTAAAGCCTTATCAGCATTTCTTTGTAGGAACGTAGAGGTACATTTTCTCTTGAAAATATTTCTTTAATTTGGTCTTATAATTGAACTGCACTTACTTCCAGCACAAAAGCAGGTTGATTTATTAGTAGCAGTTAATTTAAAAGGCTGCTGGATACTTCTCCTTTCCTTCTGCAGTATGAGTGGCCTTTTTTGAGTCTTTTTGGAAGTTTTCAAATGTATGTGAAGCATGGAATAGACCTTGACTTAGGTTGCCTGGTTTACAGATGCCACTGCCTTTATAAGCCTTAAACTGTGTTTTAAATAAAGACTTTTTAAAATAGTAGAAGCAGAATTTTCATGATTCGTAGTAAGTCTATAAAGTCATACTTAATTTAGCTGGGCTGCTTTTACTATGTGAAAGGTTGAATTGATCTAAAACAATTTATCTTGGCAAAACTGCTAGAACTTCATATTTTAGCTAAATGTACTGAAAACTGGAAACTTCCAGAGAAGTGATTCTGTGCAGCATTCCTTGGCTGTGAAGGACAGAGCCAGGGGGAGGGAGGGAAGGCTAAAATTATAAATAAAAGCAAGTTGAAGTTATTATCATATCCTTGACATTGCTGGTGTAATCTATATTGTAGATTGGCAGTAATACCAGCAATTTTGCTTAACCATCCAAAACCAGATGACATTGTTCTCCCTATTGATACATCCACAATGTGTTTTGGTGTCTTCTATTAATGATGCATTTCCCTTTCTATCAATTACATTTTAATTCCATTATGTCCTTCTCGCAGCATGACAGGATTATGGGGTGAGAAAATAAAAACTGCTTTGGTATAGAAGTATAAGTTTGAAAAAGGGAGTTAATTTCGAAAACCCCACTCCAGTATTCATCTACTGATGACCATTCAAGAAACAAGAAATGCTGACAGTATGGTAAATATTTTGTCATTTAGGACAGCCAAGCCCAGGACTTTGAACCAGGTGCCTTCAAGCATCAGTTTAGTGTTCAGCTGCACCTGCTCCATCATCTGTCCTGACGTGTGATGCTAATTTTATTGTAAAATATCTTGTCCACAAATAGTCAAGTACTAGTAAATGTGTTTTTTTAATATTTAGCTCAAATGAGCAACACTGCTCTGGTTCTATTTTACTTGCTGAAAGGTTTTTTTGTTTGGCCTGGATAGAAGGTAAGCTAAAGCTTTTTCAATCTACTTCTGTTTAAGAATAATATTGATTATATGATGTTATCAGCAAATAGAGAACCAACATAGCTGCTACTAAAACAAAATTGTATCTAGACTTGGGGTTTCAGCAGTTGGTAAGGTTATTTTAAGATACAATCACCATTTGAAGATGCTCCATTAATGCTTAAGATTAGCATATTTTTTAAATGGCAGGAAATTTGGTAGAAGCATTTAGTGTATGCTGGATGAGATGTTTTCAGAAGTCAGTTTCTGTGAAGCTTGGCAATAATCCTCCACAGTTTTATGTTTTTCAAATGACATGACAGTGTCTTCTCTAAAAACATTTGGCTGGTTGAAAATAAAGTGGAACAAAATTAAAGATTGCATGACAAACCAGAGTGTCACTCACTGAATTTTTTATATTAATCAATTAGGAAGTGATGTGGAAAATGCATTTATAAAAGTTTTAACACTGTATCTGTACCTGTACTGCAAATACCTTAAATGTTTTGTGTAGCAACAGAGCATGAGCATGGTGAGCTGTCAACTGAATCAGCTCCTCATCTGTTACTTTCTCTGGCCACTTTATTTTCTGCTAGTTTTATTTTATTTTTTTTTAAATGTGTTTCATAATAAGGAGAAAAATGTACTAACCTCATGTTTCAGGGACACAGAGATATCCATGATATCTTAATTAAATCACAAACTGCTGGCAGTATATTGATTATTGATCTTGCAGCTAGAGCCTACATTGACACTGTTGGCCTCTCTGTGTTCTGGGCTCTTCAGGGTTTGCTACCAGGCAAAGGAGGGGAACAAGAACTCAAAAAGCTCGTGTGGGTTAAAGATGAGAACTACTCACAGAACTAAGTTATGTCCTCAGGATCTTGTAGGTTTAGTGATGTGATTTGAAGGTCGCCTCCCTCAGCTGTCCAAGCCATGAGTGGCATCCTGTAGAGACCAGGGAGGTTGGCAAGGGATGTTGTGGTTTAAAGCAGGTGCCTTTAGGAAGCAGTTCAAGACTTGCCCGAAGTTTCTGTTCTTCTCCATGGACTGTGTGTGGATCCAACTGGCAAAAGGCAGTAGGGAACATTAACATTTCTCCTTGCAAGAGGGAGTGGGGAACATTAACATTTCTCCTTGCAAAAGTCTTGATGAGCTCTGCTTGAAAAGTGCCTGACTCAGCACGGCACTCCACGCTATTGATAGTCAGAACATCAAGTCCCTTTCTGGGAATAAGGAAGAAGATTTTGACCTACTTTAATGGGAGTGTAGCAGTTAAAATATTCTCCTCAGCCCTAGGATTGAAAACAGCGTCCTACTTCCCACACACGAGTCCAAACCCCCTTGCCTGTTATCTTTGCAGTTCTGTTTCTGTTCTCAATGCTGTAACCAGTGGGCATCAAGTGAAACTGCTGCATGTAGGTGTAGAAAGTGTTTCTTTCTATGTCAGGTGAGTTATAAAACTCCTCCTTACTGCAGGGTGTTGTAGGTTGCTGAAGTTTCATGAAGGCTGAAAAAGTGTGTAGGTAGGTTTGTGGAAGAAAAATCCACTGAGTTTGCTGAAACAGTTCTGATTGATGCATCTCCTGAATGGCAGGGAGAGGTTCTGGAGATGAAATGCTCATCTTGCCCTTTTTCCCATGTTCTTTTCCTCACTGTTCTTTTCTTAAGTCGTGCAGCAGGGAAAAAAAAACCCAAAACACTATTGGGCAAGATGGACCTTTGGCCTGAACCCATCAGAAGCTTTTCTTGTGCCCTTGGTTGTGGAAGGCTTCTGTTTTCCTTGCCCAAACTTAGTAGAACTTTGTAGGGTCTTACTCCATTCTTTAGGCTTCCAGCCTCATTATTAGAGTCAGAAATTAGAGTGGCATTGCCCACTTGCAGTCGTCGGTCTCTAACCCAGCATGCTGATATCTACCATCTCAGGTATGTGCTGCTGTGCATTGCTAATACTTTCCCATTAGCCCTGGCAGTGCAATAAATAACAATGCTTTTTACACCTTCAAATATCCATTTTATAGGTGTTGTAAAAAAATATTAATTTTAGAGCCCACTCTTCAGGTTTTTCTTTTTCTTTTTTTTTTTGGTCTGGCTCAGAATGGCTGAAACATTCAAAGAAGGAGAAGCAGGATACCTAAAAATAAAAAGTAGCTCCCTGTACTTGCAGTAATGCACAACACGTGATTGATGTGCATGACACATCTGCGATCCGATCTCTGGAGGTGGGGTGGTGTGTGATTAAAGATCTGGGAGATCAGAACAAGGAGTAGCCAGCTGTGCTTGGAGTCCTTGTGGAAGCAATTTCCCCCTGTAGCTGTTTCCTTACCTGTGAAAGGATGATAATGCTCATCTGTCTGAGGCTTAACTCATTATTGGTTTTACAGCGAGGTGAAAAGTCTATATATAGTTAAAAAAAAAACAACCAACAAGCTATTACAGAACAGAGCTACTTAGTATTTAATAATTTGCCTATCCAAGCAACTGCCCGTATTAAGGAATAATTGAAACATATTTACAGAGCAAATTTGAAAGAAAATAATAGCATTATCAAGCTAAAAAGCTACAGCACATAATTATTATATACTTACTTCATGATTCAGCAGCTGAGCTGTTTTTGTGCATGTAAATGATTTGTGCTTAATGGATTATTGCAGCACTGGGAGCGAGCGGCGCAGGGCTCTGCGAAGGGCACACCTTGAGGACACTGCAGCAGCAATATTTTGCTGTGTCACTCGATTTTATCACGCGTAAAGGACGGGCTCGGCCGCGCTCAGGAGTTCTCAGATGGAAAGCCACAGTTACGTTTCTGAGTGATTTTTTTGCAGGTGCCGGCGAGGCACGGAGTTATTAAAAACCAAACTGGTTCTATTAGTGCAGGTTTGAGGTTTGTTTCTTTTTTCCTTCATTTTGTTTGAATATTGCCTCGTCAAGTGTCTGGCTATAACAGCAGTTTTATAAACTATGGCAAGAAAATGAAGAAACTTATAACTACTTGCAAGAATTTTACGAGTGGTATCTTCTTTTTTTGTTTTTTTTTGAAGCCATAAAAATATAAGTGGATTTTAGTTTACTGTTACAGTGCTCTATATTTGTCAAGTGCCCTTACTAAACAAATAGTAAAAATACTCTGTTGATTTTATTGCTTTAGTAATACAGTTACCAGAACCACTTTACTACACTTCTCCAAGATTTCCAACATGTTTGAGAGTTGGTACGTACAAGTAATTTCTCAGGTTTGGACTGCATCCAGAAGTGGTCTTCCTAAACAGCCAGAGATTTGGGTACTAGATAACACAGGTATGGTCTCGTTAGGATGAGATTTATCTCTGGAAAAAGAATTAAAAATGTAATTACCGGTAGATTGGTTTGAACTGAGGATCATCCCCTAAAATAAGGGCAGTGATGCAAATATTAACTAACGGGCATCTACACAAAGAAAGGGTATGATGTATCATTTCTAGAACAGTTTATCAGCCTTGGGAATGGTCTTAATTACAACTCTGTGTCTGTGCCAGGCATTCTTTATATCCCTAAACGTGTAAAATCTGCACAATGGGTCTGTAGGCTGTGCAATACAGTGTTGTGTTGACTTGTGGTTTTCTTGAAGAACAACATCTCTCTCCTGCACTGATAAAGTTGAGGGAAGAATGGAGAAATATCCAGTTAAACATTTCTGATCAAGCCTTTAATGTCAGTCCAAGAAGTAACAGAGCTGCGGAGAGATGTGAAGATGCATAGAATGAGGCTGGTGAAACTGCTTGCTTTGGCCTTCCCTCAAACATCTATGTGATAACAGGAAACTTTCTGTTCAACTTAAGAGTCAAATCAAAACAAACACTCCTACTTAAGGGAACCTCATCCCCAGCTAAGGGGTAAACTTTCTGTTTTACGGAAATGTAATTTCTCAGGTTGTTTAAATACAACACGAATTCAAAATGTTGGGGTTTGCCAAGGTGCTCTTTGATGTCTATGTTACTCAAACTGTATTTCTCTTTTCACTGCCTTTGGTAGCTGCTGATCACACTGCTGGCACCTTCAGTGAGGAGACACCAGTTCAGCACCCCTGGTCAAACACTTCTAACACTGATCCACTGAAGGAAGTTTAACAAATCTCTTGAATTTGCTGTATGAACTTTTTATTTCTGGTTTGAATTCAGAGTACTGTCCCTGAGTTTAGCAGTGATGTGATGAGTCACAGTTTAGCCAGTGTGCTAACAAGTGGAAGAAGAAAGGTAGCTTATAAAGTGACCAGGATTTTACTTGAGATAACGTGATCTGGAAGTTTCTGTTGTTTCCAGTCAAATGTTGAGCAACTTGACCTTGAGTAAGGTACCTCCTTTAGGTTCTTCAGGGGATAGGAAGGATCTGAGCCTAAGAAGGGCTCAGATCAACTTCTTAGGATTTGAAGTTCAGATGGGAGAGCAGTTATTCTTGAAAGCTGCCCTCTCGGCTGTGATTCTGTATCTTCACAACAGAGGTAACTGTTTCCTACCTTGGAGTTCATTAAGGAGCCAAAGTGTATCTTAGACTTTCGACTGTGCTGTATTTTGAATATTGTGGACATTGCCTTCTAGAGCTCTGAAAGCAACACTCCTTAAAAGCAGGGTGTGTGCTTACTTTTGAAGGGGGGGGGGGGGCAAAGAAAAACATGTTGTGTGTTTATATCTAAGCTTTACAGTCATACTGATGTGTGTATCCATCCTGCAAAGAACTCAAAGTTCAGCATTAAAAGGTTAAGTTGCTTTATATTCTAATTTAAAGCCTTGTATGTTGTGATGGTAGAGGCTACAATTGTTTTGTACAAGAATTTTCATTTGGAGCTCGGTCTCTCCTTTGTGGTTTACAATTGCATGTTTCACTTAGGGGTTATATACCCCTGTCTTCCTGAATTCTAGAGTATTTCCAATGCTGAAATACTTTCCCAGTGTAGTCAACATACAGCCACTCTTGGGGGTCTGCCTACCCCTGTTCCCTTTAAAATAAATCCTGTATCAGATATTTTTGTTTCCACTTACTACTGATATTTTGGTGGCCTTTCTTCCTCTCTGTATCAGAATCCACTTGCATCATCTCAACTGATTTCACCAACATCCTGATTACTTATGCTCCTTCACACACTAAATTAGCATTGAATTATGTGCTGCATGAATTTACTTGACAGATAAAAGGAAAAACATTTCTTGTGTCTTGAATGAGGAAGCGAGTACAGTTAAAACATGGTGAAGGCCTGCCATCTGCAAGGAGGACAGGATCTGTTTTCCTCGAGAAAGTAAAAAACAATGCAGTGTGTATATGTCCTATCAGAGCACTTGCATCATTTACATGAGGTACAAAAAAAAAAGCCTCCCAAGCGTTCCTCAATTTTTGGGGCAGATACTGCATTTGTAAAACTGGCACAAACCAGAAGCCATTTGGACAAAAAAAAAATTGCATATTTGAAGGTCTTTCTCACAGGGACCTGCCTGATTCCGGAGCTGCAGGTCTCCTGGACATTATTTCTTCTGCATGTATTTTATGTTTTTTATGTATTTTCATCTGAGTGTATCAATGAGGCAGAATGTCTGTTCTGAGTAAGCACTTTGGATTCCATCTTCAACTCTGCTTTAATCAATATTGTTTGCAGTGATAGAGTGCTGTGTAGAGTCTCCTTTTCTTGTCTAACCTCAGCCAGGAAATACAACAGATGGGTTTCACCGTGCTTTTTTGGCAAGGAATAGCATGAAAATAGAAATAAACCTTATTACATATGTGCTTCTCAGCACGGCGCTTGTAATGTGCAATAAATATCACTAAAAAAGTGCAAAATTATTGCCAGTTAACCATTAATCAGGGAAAAAAAGTTTAATAGAATGAGCTGGAGAGCAAATGCATCTTAACCTTTACATTAAAAACTGGTGGTAGGGTGTTTTTTTCCCCTGGCCCCAGATGAGATGATGGTATATCTCAGTGTACTGTCACGAACTAAAAGACGATGCAGTTACACGTTTTTCCAGAAGCAGCAAATCCACTGTTGTGTGAGCAATATAACAAATATGTAATACATGACACTAAAGAAAGTAATATAATTGTAAGACAAAACTGCATGTCTCTGATTTTATTGTTTTCAACAAAACATATTCCCACAAATCACCAATTAACACTTTAAATGACCTGAAATCTGCCACTATGTGGAAATAATCTAGGCCTGGTAGATACTCAGCATGTTCAAGAAAACTGTAATGAGTTTTCTGAGCTCTAGATGATCCAACTTTTATCAAGATATTGGAGATGATGACAGTCTGTAAAATACTTCCAGCTGAAGTGGTGGCCTGTGTGGGGTGAGATGCAAAGTCCTGGGTACTTTGGTATCTGTGCTGTGTGTCCTGCCACATTAGAGAGGGATGGGGGACAGTTTCAATGCTGCAGCTGCTCTGTAGGCTTTTTGGAGGGCATAGATGGGGACATGTGTTTATCCAGCAGTATCAGCAAGATTTTATTTTAATAATGATTCATTCAGCCTGTTGAGCAGCCTGGTTCTTAGACTAGTTTCTGTATGTTAGTACACTAAGTTATGTATATGGTTTTTAAAATCCTATCAACTAGGATAAATAAAAGCTTAAAAATATTTTTAAATTTGGAGATTAATGGGTGCTTGACTTCTTTGGATGAGGCTAGATTTCTGGACTCTCTGTGAGATGCTGTGTTCTGTAGGGTAGTGCACTGTGGTCTGCTCAGGACTGGACGGTACATTCATTTTCCTAAAAGCAATTTCTTCTTCACTTTCTTCTTCAAATCTCTTCTTCAAGGAGACACAAATCTCCATGCCACCTGTAACATGACATGAAATTCAAAACCTTTCAGATTTTTCCATTCTATGTGGCAGGTTATATCAATTTTGGTGCTGTTGCTGCTCATTCTGTATTCCCCCAATGGCTGATCAGCCTCTCTGACCCACCACAGACCCATCAGCCGTGTTGACTGTTCCCTGGAAAGCCAAAATGGTCTCTGACTGAAGAGTACAGAGGAAAAATTCATGTCAACTGCTCATCCTTCCCATTCAACACTTTCATCATTTCACTGATGTCAGTTATGTGCTGCTACAGAACAGTGAAGAAAAGAGCCAAGACTGAACTGCAGCAAATCTCGTAATCCCAAGAGCAAATGAACCTTTTAGTTCTTCCTGTCAGTTCTACTCAGTAGTGGATTTTAACTCATACGCAACACCTTCAATTATATATTTAGATACTGATTGATTGACTAATAGCAAAGGAAATAGACCTGTTCAAATCCAGAGTAAATAAATGAAAGTGTAGAAGAGTAAGAAATCAGATTGAAAGAAAAGAAAGGTGTTTTCAGCACATGTAGGACTTCTCAGCTCTCAGTAACTCTGGTTTTCCTGAGTGTCAGAAACCTTAAAGCATTTAAGCCTAAGTTGGCTTCCAGAGGACACGTTTAGTTACCCTCCCATTGTGTCTGAGGTGTGAGGTTCCTCACAGACACACAGTGCTGCTCTTGCACAGGCTTCAATGACCAGGGAACAGGAGAAACCAAAATAGCATCAACTAATTCAATGCAATCTCTGTTTGCTTTTCATAATTCAGCAGGAGGGCTATGTGTGAGCAGTAGGTAATGTGGGTCTGTTTCTACTCTTCAACTTTAGTAAAAAAAGAAAATATCAGGTAAATAAGTATTTATTTTTTTTTAAATCACTCTGTTTCTTTATTTTATTATGTTGACAGTCCCTGGTTTGCCATGGCTAAATCACAATGAGCCATAACAACTTGGTTTACATATTTTATAGATACTATAGTTGTTATCTCAAACATAGGCTATGGACTCTTAGTCTCCTTTTTGAGATGCAATTTCCCCCCCACTTTTTTTTTTTTTCTTTTTATGAACTAGACTATAATATGGTCTAAATCCAGTGGGGGGAAAAAAGTGAAGGAAAATTAGCATTTATTATATGAAAGATGCACTGGCTTGTACTAGGGGGTCCTGAACTCTCTAATTAGTGCAGAGATTAGAAGGAAGTGCTACAAATAGTTTTGCAAGGTCAGTTTTTGTAACCTTACAGGGTCTTTGCTCACTCCTTACAGCCTGTAGCTCTGGGCAGGAGCTGGGCCCTGTCCCTTGCTGCTCCTGTAATCCTCTGAAGTTGAATGTCAGTTTTGCCAGTGCTTTACAAAGTTATCATAAATATTTTAATCCCTCTATTTTACAATAAAAAAGGTTAACGCAAACTTAAAGAAATTTTTTCTTCTGTAAAGATGTTTATCACTTGCTAAAGTGTGTGTGCAGATCCCTTTAATCCTGAATTAAAAGCTATCACATGTATTTTTAATTATCTTACTCAGCTGCACCAACCAAATTTTTAAGCAGTATCTCCATTGTAACAGCTAATTATTAGAAAAATTACCAATCAGTATATTAAACCTCAGATCTCTCCATGTAACATCCCTGTTGCCTCATGCTATGGCTTTTTGTTGTTTTCCCATCCCTTTGGGTTAACTTTTCAAGTCTTCTGTATCCTTGTGAAATCCCATTTCTGTAGAATGTTACGTGCTCTACTGAGCCATTTAATATAGATCTTGCTTGCTTTTGTTTACTGATGCTGTAAATTTAAGATATTTTACTCTTCCTCACCCCAAAAGCCCAGTGGACCAAAAGGAATGTCTGGTCTTTCCAGATATAGTCACTTTTTGAGGACAACTTTACCCCTTTGGTGATGGGTTTTCCTCTTGGGGAGGGTGAAAGAAGTGTCGGATTCAAACTATACTGTGCTCAGCAAAAGGAATATCTGAACAATTTTAAATTGAGAACTTTATTAAAACCAGCTTGAGGAAAATGAAGGGGATAGGTTAACTTCTGGCACTTTTAGTATCTCTTGATTTTGATTTATCTGTTGTTACATAATCAAATGACAAATCTGAAATATTTTGATATGACATATTTTTTTTTCTTTTCTCATTACACCCATTAGAACTTTGCTTTTAAAAAAAGACTCAAGTGCAGTGTTTCTAGACACACTTCAGAAATTATTTAGGCACAGTACTCATAATATTTCATAATAGAAATAAAAAAATAATCGATGTTTGTATATTAATGCTATTCTATAATCACATCAATAGTGTTATTGTTTATGGACATTCAAAGTATTTACATTAGGAAGTATGTTAGTGTTGTATTTAAGAGAAGGGATAAGGTACTTACCAAGGCACTGTGGGCGTCAGTCTGGGAAGGCCTTGGTACTGAACGGTGGTCTGCAAAGGTTTCCCCCCAAAAAATGCAGTAACTTTGGTGATGATTAATTTTTATTCTTGCATCATCATCTTGTTGCTTGTCATTAATCAGTTTTTCACCTTTTGCATTTTGGGCATGTCTTATTATTACATCTGATTTTTTTACTGACTCCTGCTTCCTTATTCCGAAATATTCAACATTTAATATGATTCAATGGCTGTTCAAGTGGCTGTGCAGGGCATTTCGTTCTGTGTGGAGCATGAAGTTTTTATGTTTGGAGACCCAGTCAAGTGATGTGGAGCCTCTCATGGGACTAAAATATTCCTTCTAGCTTCTTCACTAGGAAATAATGCTTTCCCAGTGTTTACCCAGAAAATTCTGGGAGCCCCAGATGTGAGATGCTACAAAGTGACAAAATGCTGTTGAGCATATTTGTTTGCCTTGTTACTTTGGCTTCAAGTGTTTAGGTTGTTGAGAGGATGAGGATGTTTGCTTAGTTCCTGTGGGGAATTTCTACTTCAAACAAGATGAAACTAGTTTTCTCCTTGAATGGCTGGTGCTTTTCACCCGTCCATAAGTGCTGGCCCTGCCAAGGACTGCTGGGTGATCTTTGCTACCTTGTTAAATTACTCTCAGCTTTTTTCTTTTTTAAACTCTATGAAGCTTTTATTTTTTTCTTGTGATTAAGTAAAAAGTAACCTTGTTCAAATAATCTAGGGGTTGAAAATCCCATATAAGTCTTTAGGGCGCAATGGAATCTGTTCTCTGTCGTCTGTCAATTGTAGGTTCATTGGGGTGCTTGAGGAGAGATGTGTGTCAGGAGCAGGGATTTGCAGCTGGCTTTAAGTTAAAAGACTTCTGTTTTTCAGCTATGTATTATTCAATACAATGTTACTCAAAACATTTTAGCACAGAACTGAAATGTGTCTGAACTGGGATGTGTCGTAGTATCGTAGAGCTCAGTCTCCATTAGTTACTGCTTTTTGTAGAATTAGGGAGGTCTTGTCTTCAAGAACAGGCAAACACTCTGGTTTGAAGCCTTAGTATTGCCAGTGCTTCTAAAAATGGTTAAACCTATTTAGTTTTTTGGCAGAACCATTTTTAGAGCTTCTGAAGGCTATTAAACTCTTCCAAAAAGGTACACGAGAACAGACAATTTTAAAAATAAATGTTAAGCTGTTGTTTCTGATTTAGCCATGAAAACGGCTCTATTCTTGCTCATGTTGCAAGATGGGCTGCGTGAAGAAGTCTTACTCTAGGGAGAATGTGAACGCAAAATGCAATGAATCATGTTAATTATTGTGTGTTTTACCTCATTTTATACCTTCAGTTAGTGGCTTGTTTATATTTCAGACAGCTTTGAAAACAAACATATTCTTTTCATTGAAAGATAGGCTTCCATCATCCAAATTGAACAGTACTGTCATTCTAGATAGGCTAAATATGTGCTGTGCTATCTGTGATCCAAAAGGGATAACGAAGTAGGAAAAAAATCCATCTGCTTTTCTTAAAGAAGAGATAATTAATAAATGTATATTAAGAAACCCCAAGCCCTTCCCCATGAATGCAGAGCTGCCATGAGCAGGTGGGCAAGTGAACTGAGGTGTGTTGGCCTCCTTGTGAGCAGGCAGTGAAACTCAGGAGTGTTTTCAATTGAGGTGTTCATGCTTGAGGTCATTCAGGTGTTTTAATGGACTGGTAGTTTCTTTCCCAGTCAAAACAATAGCTGAAACCTAAACAATGTCAGCTCTGCACTCAGTTTATTATGGGATTATGATAGATCTGAAATGTTATCTTAAGACCATTATTAACTGTTAATTGATGTTTAATTCCAGTTAGTTTTAATATAAACACTTTCCTGCTAAGAGTTTGTTTTGCAGAACAAAGGGAAAAGTGTATTTGTATACACACACGGAGGCAGGTTTAGTGATGTCTGATCTAGCACTGCACCAAGGGGAAACAGCTGTGATTTAACAAGCACGAGGCTGACTGAACTTCATAACTAGGAGTGTGTTACTGCTGTTCTTGGAAGGGTTTAAGAAAACTTCTCGCCCTGCACATGGCTCCAGAATGTAACCGCTGGAGAGAGGGTTGTGCCAGGGAGAAGGGTTGTGTCTGCATAACTCGGGAGCTGGGTCGTTGAGTTCTGTCTAATTACGTAATTAAAATGCAGCGTTTCGTTGAACACACCTCAGCAGAGAGAGAGCGAGAGAGAGAGGTCCTACAGCTGCCTGACGTCTCTGCAGAATCCCACCCTTTTGGGGAGAGGTCTGTATCCGTGCTGGCCTGCCCAAGCCAAGGATCATCCCCTTGGGAGAGCCAGTGGGTTTGGTGCCTCCAGGGCAGCCTTGAACCGCATGAACAATGTCGTGTGGTCTAACAATACTGTTTGATCGTTCTGGGGATAGGGAGACAGGTACAGGCAAAGCCTGGTATTGGCAGTGCTTCTACAAATGCTTCAACCTGCTTAAGTAGTAGTAGTTTTTTGGCAGAACCATTGCTTTCAGAGGTTCTGAGGACTCCAGCGTGCCAAAGGCAGCTATGTGGTATTGAAGCCACGCAGGGCAGCTTCTTTCACCTCTCCAGAGCAGTCTTCACTCTTCATTTCTAAACCACCACAGTGCTTTGAAATACAGACATTATCTCTTGTTAAAAAAAAAAAAAGCCTCAGCTCAGCCCTCAGCACTTTTGTATTTTATAGAATACTACAGAGCTTATTGTGAATTAATTCAAGACTCGTAAAAATTAGTATTTACTTCTGCTAAGAATTACAGGCTTCTACCTTATGAGCTACCAAAATGGAAGAAACAAGCTGAGGTTTGGGTTTTGCCAGCCTCCTGAAGGTCAGTGGGACCTTGGTGCTGGAGTAAAGCATCCACAAAGCCTGAGAATGACTCCAACCACAGAGGCCAATTCCTCCCAGCCTTGTCCAGGAGGATCTGGAGCCAGAACATGTTACTCACGACCATCTGATGAGTAATGATGTTGCAGAGTCCAGACGCCATCCTTGTGTAAGCAACCCTAGGCACAATTTCATTCTATGTATCTTAACTCGTAGCCTGGTGATGAATGAAATGAGAGTGCAAGCGGGGTGGCTGCTGCTGGAAAACTCAGCTGAAGAAGAACTGTTTCGCCCTGCAGAAATTCCCTGCCAGGTGTTACTCTAAAAGAAATGCTTTTCAAGAAGGTGTGGTGTGCAGGAGAGGTTACCAGTGGGGCACTGAGCTTGACTGGCTTCCTGTGGATCTCCTGGCATCAGTCAGGGCTGTGCTAATGACAAAATTGGAAGGCATCCTAAATATAACAGAGAATCAAGATATTGTACAGAAATAATGGAGATTGCATTGAAAACTGGGCTAGTAGAAGCAGAATCAAATTCAAAATAGAAAATCAAAGGTTGTGTCTTCTAAGTGAGTAATAGCTGAGTTTTGTAAAATGGGAACTTGCAACAAGATTCTCATTATAGATAAATAGTACTTGGATGATCACGGGATGTGCTTTAGCAGTCCCTGTGATATGCATAAGAACAAGTGAACAGAATTTGCTGCTCTATCAGTTTGAGTTCATCATTTCTGAGCCGCTTAATGAGTGAGGTGAAGAGGCTATCATCTCAGAGGGAGACGTGAGGAGGATATTCATCCTTAGACACTGTATGGAGCAGGAGGAAATGAACTGAAAGTCAGTGGCTGCAGAAGAAAGAAATGGTGCAAACAACTGCTGAGTGAACTGGGGGTGGATGCTGGAAGAGGATTCCTGATGGGTAGAGCACCCAAAGTCCACCACAGCTTTTCAAGGAGAGTGGTGACCAAAAATAAAAAAAAAAAAAAGCATGGATTTTCTTAATAAGAAAATTTAAGTTCAGGAAAGGAATTATTTTTCATGGCTCCTCTAACACCCCAAGGCAAACCCTTCTCAGACCTGTGCTTCTAAGAAACGTGTTATGCCAGTGGCACTCTTAGTGCTTTATTCAAACTGTTTTATTTTTCTGGGCAAAGTGTGAATGTTCTCAACTATACTCAAGACAATGTGCTCTGGGAGTAAAAGCCTGCTGTGATAAACGTTGGGATGCAATTATCTTGATATGTAGACTAAATGTGTAGTATTAAGAGAAGAACATATTTAAGTAATGTATAAAATATAATGTACAAATATCCTTCAGAAGGAGCTCAGAAGTTCCAAACCAGAACTCCAGGGAGGAAAATTTAGGAGAAAGTAGATGAGCTACAGATACTCCTCTTTGGATTGTTATCTTATTAGTAGCTGATTTGAGAAAGCTGATAGATTCTTAAAAGCCAATTTTAGATTTTAGTGCAGTATCAACTGTTTTCTTAAATTCCTTATGGTCTCAAAATTGCACCCATGAAACATCAGCTATGTTTACCAAAATATTTTCAATTTAGATGAGGGTTGCAACACAGGGAGATAGTTCAAAAAAGGAAGCGTGTATCTGGTGTTGACAGTTTTGCAAAATGATGTGAATGTGCATTCAGAATTTTCACTGTTAGTAAAAAAAAATAGATTTTTACTCTTCCAAAAAAAAAAAACCAAAAACACTCCACCTCAAACCCCAACCCTATCATTATAACACATTTTGACTTTAAAAATAGCATTTGTTCTTGTGCTTTAAGTCAGAAAGTAACAAGGCTTTTCAGTGGAGCAATTTATTCTATCACCATTGAAAACAAGTGTGGAAAAAGACAACTGTATTGGGTTCCCATCTTTTTGTTGAGTTTCTGTGCAGAAATTAGACTCTGGGAATCTGCAGGCTTTAGGCCCTGTGAGAATGCAAAGAATAACAAGAAATGCTTAATAATTAAAAAAAATAGTCTGAGTTCATTGTGGTATAATGTTCCCTGAATGATAAATGGTGCAAATTTGACATTTTAGTAAGTGAGTAAAAGAAATGTGGAGATCACTGAGAGCACAGAGATTGCCTGGCTCCCACCCCAAACCTTCCCATGGTGCTGCCTCCTGTGTGACCTCCCTGCCCTCCCCAACAGGGGCTGGTGTGGAAATGGCCAAATGTAAGTGGGAGTAGGACCGGAGGCTCTGAAGAGCTGTAGGAGTTAAGCCCTTGAAGCAGCACTTCTGCTAAAGATCTGTGGTCCTACCTCACGTGTAAGACGAGTATCTGGGGCCCTCTGCTCTCGTAGGACCCCACCTGGAGTACTGAGTCCGGCTCTGGGGCCCCAAAATATGTTTGTGGACCTGTTGGAGTGAGTTCAGAGGAGGCCACAAAGATGCTTCGAGGGCTGGAGCCCCTCTGCTGTGGGGAGACTGAGAGGGCTGGGGTTGTTCAGCCTGGGGAAGAGAAGGCTCCAGGGAGACCTTACAGCACCTTCCAGTGCCTAAAGGGGCTCCAGTATTGCTGGAGAGGGACTTTATACACAGGAATGTAGTGACAGGACAAGGAGAAATGGCTTCAAACTGACAGGGGGCAGGTTTAGATTGGATGTTAGGAAGAAATTCTTGACTGTGAGGCACTGGCACAGGTTGCCCAGAGAGGCTGTGGATGCCCCATCCCTGGAAGTGTCCAAGGCCGGGTTGGATGAGGCTTGGAGCAACCTTTTCTATGGAAGGTGTCCCTGCCCATGGCAGGTGGTTGGAAGGAGATGATCTTTCAGGCCCCTTTCAACCCAAACCATGCTGGAATTCTATGATAACTGGACGTACAAACAGGACAAATGCAGCTGTCTGAGAGGCAGCACTTCATAGCATGACAGAGATCCAGCAGAGGTGTTGGTTCTTCGGAGGAATGATGGTCTGACAAAGTGGAAGGTGCTTGCTTTGAGTCAGACCAGTAATGCAGGATGAGAAAAATTTTAATTTGCTTTTAATTGAGTAACTTAAGATATTCAATAATTCCAGTTTTCAAGAAAATGAGGCAACTTAGTCCTGAAGTACTTTGTGAACTGATTATTGAACTGGGTCAGACCATGAAGTGCCCTCTACCCCAATGTCCTACAGGAAATAGCAGGCAAAAACCAAGCCAACTATGCACAGTATTTCTAAAACTTCCAGCCTTCAGATATTTTCAGAGTATGGACCTCTGACCTGATGCAGCTTCTGTGTTACACTCAGTGGTGTATATACACATATTTATTCTTTCCCTGGCAGCCTGGCTGGTGCTCCTTTTGACTCCTGTGAACTTAAGTCCCTGCACTCTTGTCTGGGAAGGAGGAAGGTGTATTAGAAGAAAATGCACCAGGATCAAGTGACTGGTACCAGATGAAAAAGCAGTAGTGGGCATTTTTGACCACTGGAATGGCTTAGAGATGTTAAGGATAGGAATACTGTTATTTGAGCAGCAAGATAAAGACATCCTGGTATATTTGATTGTAATACTTACTGTTATGCATGCAGATACCTCTTAGAGTAGGTATACATATATGCATGTATGCAATCTTAATATCAGGGATAAATTTGCGTAATTATAGTTCATAATTTGTCTTGTTGCAGCTATTTTTGAGAGTTAAATAATTGCTGATAGGAAAGAGTGGTAATTTATGGCAAGAGAAAACGCTCTCGCCTCATCTTATGTGGAGGGTGGTGGGTGTAATTCTGAAGCTGGTCCTGTTTGCTGCATCTCTAAAATATGCATTGCTGTAGGCACGTTTTGGGGACTGAAAAGATTCACAGCAATGTGGGTATTTTCTTTGTAAATGAAGTGATCACTGTGTAGAACATTTGTAAAATATTTAAATAAGTGGTGGTTTGTAAGTGGGGATATTGTGGGTATGTTCTCCAAAAGAAAGAAATTAATTCAGAAAGAAGATAACGTTATAATAAATTACCAGTTGCTAATAATATGCCAGAAAATAGATTTTTTTTTAATTTTAAGTGATCTGGGTTGCCATAGTTAGGGAAGGCAGCAGCTTATCTCAGTAGTAAGCCTTTTTAAGGAACCATGTCTGTTTATTAACTTAATAATGTTCTATAAATTATTGGATTGAAATGTGGATATGGCCTTTGAGAAAATGGATGGCATGAGAAGAGCTGATGGAATTATAACTTCAAATATGTTCCTGTTTATGTGTTTAATGTATTATTAAATGTCGTTTGTTTAAGAAAGGAATTAAATTAATAATGGATCTGGTATAAACAAATATTGGTTTATATCACTTAGGCTCTATTTGATTTTTGTTTCATGACAGCAGTTCGGAATTAAGATTCCATTATTTATTAGCTAGAAAGAAGGACGGGAAACACCACATACCATTTGTTTAAAACTAGGAAATCCATGGAAGTTGAGAAAGTGACTAAACATTACGGATGTAAAACACTCACTGCAAATATGCTTCCAGGAAATGCTGGATGTTTTTCTATAAAAGAAATGTTTGGAAGATTTGACAAGCCATCAGTCATGTGAAGACTCCCTGAAAGCACCATGTATCTGGCATTACAGTGGATTCAAACTAATTTTAGGACAGCCTTCTAATGCAGTTGGGATGGCATAGTTAGTCTGCCGAGACAGAGTGCTAAGGATTTTCAGGAACTAATAACTGTAAACTTTAATAAACAGGATCTCAGTATTTTAATTTCTTCATTTAAGGCATGATTCAAGGCTGTATAAATAGCCCAGCACAGACAGTGGAGACTGAGGATGTGCCTCAGTGTGTTCTTCCCAGCAGTAAAGCCTTTGCCATAAGAGATGCTCCATCTTCCTCCCTGAGGAAGGAAGGGCTTCTTCAACACCTTTACAGGAGGCTGGAAAAGCCCTTCTGGCTGCATTTCTCAGTGGTGGAAAATACCCATGCAGGAAAACACTTTAGCATGTGTAAAGCCTCCACCTTCAGTTTCAGTGGGATTCATTGTGTTCCTCAGTTCAAGCAAGCACTTAAAGTTATTCAGCAGGCACGAAGTTTGGGTAAGCAGAGTCAGTCTATCAGGGAAGACACTTGCTTTGTGTATTTAAGTACCTTTTCTGTCATCCTAAATGTACTAGAAATCTTTGTGTGCTCCAGTAATGACTGCTGAAATCTGACTAGTTAAGGGATTAATTTGGTGTAAATATTCCCCTATGTAGGCAATCTGTTTTTTATTTCTTTTAGCACCAAAATCAGCATCATCTTTGAAGGAATAAATTACAAAGCAAGGAGAACCCTAGAAAGTAATTATTATGGATATGGTAGTGAATTCTCTAGCCGCCACTTCAATGTGGGGGTTTTGTTTTTTTTTTTTTGTTATTTTCAGTTATGCTTTATAAAACATGTTTATAGACTATGTCAGCAATGTTCTTCCTCAGTTGCTGTTGCAAAGACTATTTTCGCAGTTTATCACAAAATGCCAGATTTCCTCAGCATGTAATTTAATCTTATGCTTGGAAGCATCCACATTACTTGGTTATCACGAAATTATTCTTTAATAAAAATGTATGCTTTGTGATCTATATTTTATTAATTTGGTGAGTCACTTTATCGATTGTTGCAGATGCCACGGATGTATAATTTGTCACAGTTATTGGTTGCCTGTCAGCAGTTCATAGCACCACAGTGTTCTTGGCTCTTGGGGCACCTCACAGACGAACCTTTCTTGATCTGCAGAAGAAAAGCTTTCTCCTGTAAATTAGCACCGAGGCTTGGGCTGGTATTGGGTTTGTCACGTCACGGTGTGTGTTATCCTGCATTGGGCAAACGCTGTGAGCAAATTCACTGCGTGGCCTGTTCAGGCAAGAGTTTTGAGCAAATACAACGTGGGGATTTTAAATACTGGGGGTGAGGTCAGGAGGAGCACAACATCAGAAATGGGAGGCGTGGGCTTTGCCACTGGTTTAGTTTGCTCTAAACTCAGGAATTACTGGGGTTACTAGGCTGGAAAAACAAAAGCAAATTCTTGAGGTTTTTATCCCCTCTTCCACAGCTGATAGTTTCCTGCTGTAATATACACCAGTTGTGAGTTTTGATGATTGAGAGGCTTATTTTTGGGAATGAACGTTAATGAACTTGAATTAAAAAAAGACCGTATTCCGTATATAGTTGCATATTTAGGTAAAGCACGTGTTTATATCCAAAACTTGCTTGGCTTAATAAGAAAGTTTGCTTTGCTGATAACTTCTCAGCAGCGATAAAAAGGCTTTGCGTGCTGGGGCTGTGTGGTCGGAACATCTGCTGGTTTCGTTTTTGGTATTTTTAAAGGCTGGTTCTGCACCCTGGGAGCTCCTTCAAGCCATGCACGGAGCTTGTGTGTGTCCTGCTGTCAAAACCAGAGGCTGAGCTGGCACCGTTCTGGGCTCAGGTTTTGGCCGGAGCAGACTTTTAGGGGTTTGCATTCCCTCATCTTTGTGGATTCTCTGGGATAATACACTCTGGTGCTCCATAGGGATGGGTTTAGGCAGGGGCATCCTTACACGTGGAGCTGGAACCTCCGGGGGCTCCTCGAGTTTTTGGTCTGTATAGGTAATATGTACTGGAGGGGAAGCTGTGAAAAAAGATCTGGGAAGCTATGAAAAAAAATCTGGGAAAAGGCCCTCTGCAAAATAAGGATAGAGAGAGGAAATAAAAAAGGGGGGGAGAGGGGGAAAAGAAGAAAAAGAGGGAAAAAAA
>VXBX01000547.1:1229601-1312055 GCA_013400415.1 Scytalopus superciliaris
TTATTTTATTTTTAATTTTTTTTAATTTTATTTTTTTTGTGGGGGGGTTAAATTTGTAGTAATTATTTTAGCATCGCGCCCCCGCGCGCCCCCCGGGTGCGCCAGCGCGCAGCGCAGCACCCTTAGTGTGGACAGGGGAAGGGATGGGAAGGGGAGCGGTGGCCGCATCCTGCCCGCGGTGCGGGGCCGCCCGGGGGGCGCGGCGCTTTGCGCGGGGGAGCGCCGGGAGTTTGGCCGGCGGGGATGCGGGGGATGCGGGGGATGCCCCGCGCATCCCGGGTCCGCCGCGATGCTCCCAGCGCCAGGGTCGGGGCGGTGCTGGGGGCGAGCTCGGAGTTGGCGCTGCGGGTGTGCCCGGGCTGAAACCCGGAGCTTTGGGGTGTCCCCCGCTTGGAAACCGAGGTTTGGATGGCGGAAAGTCAAAGGGAGTGAGCCGGCTGGGGAGCCGCCGTCGGATCCCTGCGGAAAACCCGAGATGCTTCCCACAAGTTATTTCTGTGGGTTTGCTGAATATTAAGTGAGTGCTTCTTCCCCTTGGAAGTCGACGTGATGATGTGCTGTTATCAGAACATACTTTGTTTGGTTTGAGTTTAAAATAACAAATATGGAGTTGAATACTCTCTGTTTTTATCTTGCCCTGTAAATCTGTTTTATGGTTCAGGGACAAATTTAGCTCTGTTATTTTGCAGCATATCTCCTCTCTTTTTCACGAGGTGTTTTACAATCAGCTGTATTTATTACGTTCCTTCTGTATATTTAAACATCACGTGAAAACCGCATCCACCTTTTTAACTTCTGGCTTTCCAGGTGGTTTCCACGGCGAAAGTTATTTCTGATGGAGATGTGTTTTCAGACAGAGAAATCTGCTGACAGATTTTGAAACTTTTCTCTGTGGCGTTTTCTCTGCGTAAGGCTGCAGTTGGGATTGGGTTCTGTGCTTTCTGTGCCGTCTAGGAGTTATCTGGAAATTTAAACATGCTGTGAGCATCCCCAGCTGGAGATCGTACTGGAAATTGTATGACTTCAGTGACTGTTTCTGTGACATGTATGAAAAC
Organism: Scytalopus superciliaris; assembly: GCA_013400415.1. Classification (NCBI taxonomy): domain Eukaryota; kingdom Metazoa; phylum Chordata; class Aves; order Passeriformes; family Rhinocryptidae; genus Scytalopus; species Scytalopus superciliaris. The sequence continues at coordinate 1,230,657 of VXBX01000547.1, forward strand.
TGGGAATTTTGGGTAGAAATAGCTCATTATGGCTGTTTAAAAATCAGGGACTGAAAGCTTCTTTTGAATATAATTGCTGCTGAACCTTTAAGGTGCCTTATATAGAATTTGGGTTGAAGTCAGCGGTTCTGTCAGTGAGTCAGTGTGATCTCTACCTGCCTTTGCTCACGATGCTTTTAACCCCTTGCTGTGCATCGCAGAGGCAGAAAGATGCTTGTGGGGCCAGCTCTGTTGCTAGGCCTAAAAATTTAATGTTTTTGTTGCTAGCTGCAAGCCGTAAGAATCAATAAAGGCTTTCCCGTGGAGTGGTGGAAGAATTTCTGCCTGGCCCTACCAAGCAGCAGCAGCAGCAGCCCCGGCACCTCTGGGGTGTGGGAGGCAGCTGGAGGATGCTGTGGGTGCACGGGCAGTGGGATCCTTTCCCTGGAAAATAATGATGAATAGGAACAGCACCTGTTGCACCAGCAGTGATTTGTCAGCTCCCAGGACAGCACTGCGTACCTGCAGTTCTGTGATGATATACCCAAATCACTTAGATCGTCTGAAATGACAGATACCCGGGGAGTTTAAATTGAATTTATCAGTGTGTTGTAATGAAATGATTGTGAATGCCTGAGTGTATGAGAAATTTAAACAGCTATCTATAAAGTATTTTTTATTATGAAATAATTGCTATTTATACAAGCGATCTGTACTTTTCAAATGAAGCCAGCTGCAGTTCACTCGCTGCTGTTTAAAAGTAGAAATACCCTTGCTTGCATTTTATTGTGCTTTGATTTCATTACATAATGGCAGGCATGATTTTCATACGTTACATAAACTTCTTCAGAGCATCCCGAGAAAACAGACAAAATAAGGTCTGTGCCTGGTTGATAACCTACTGAGACTCCTCTAGCCTGGATAGCAAATTCTGGTTTCTAACAGTGTGTAAACAAAGTGCAGCCGGGCTGGCAGGCGTTGCCTGCTTGTGGCGGTAACAGAAATATGAAAGATGACGTGGGTACTGCAGAACTGAATTACCCTCCACGCCTCCTGCTTGTTTTCTCACCCAGGCAGGTGAGAGAGAGCAGATGAAGGCTTTGCTCTGCCTTTGGCACAGCGCTGGGTCGTTTCTCTGGTACCACGCACAGATCCTGTGACCCCGCCACGGAGCTGAAATCATCCTCGCTGTCTCTTAGTCTTGTGCTTAAATTAGGAAACGCTGCTAAGTGTGGACTATTCCCCAAAGGAAACGTATGCTATTAAAAAAATCTTTTCCAAATATAAATAGATAATAAGCTCTTAATAAATATTTTTCTAAATAATCAGACATAAAAGGCTAGAAAAAGTAAAACTCAGGGAGTTTTTTTGAGTTATATTTTTTCCTAGTTCTATGAGTTGGATAACAATTAGACTCCATTTTAAACAAGACATTTCACATGGATAAAATGAATTTGCTACAGATAGATTATGGAAGGTTCAACATCAGTAATGTGCATAAATCATACATTTAACAGGAAACAGTCTCTGAATTTCTTATTTTATCTACCTGCGTGTCTGAATGAAAGAACCAAAGTTTTAGCAGGTATCGTCTAGTTCTTTTATGGCTGATTTTTGTTTGTTTTTTTTTTTCCCTTTACCGTGACCTTGCTGGATCGAGAGAGAACATTTCCTTGGTGAAGTGTGAGGGATTATTGACTCTTTAGGGTCGTGATTTCTGTCTAATAGCGATGTGACTTATGGTAGCGCTTTTCCCTGACAGCAGCAATGTTTATTTCAAAAGTATCATTTTCATATTCAAACACACGCAGCGCTAGGTTGGAAAACTTTTAATGACAATTGCATGGTGTGTTTGTTTTTAAATGGTTATGTTGAATGACGGCAGAAAAGTTAATCTCTAGTTTTTAAAGATCTGTGATTTTTATATCTGTTATTTAACAGAGCTGTAATGTTATCACAGAGCGCTGCCAGTTGGGTATAAAGTGCAATGTGTAACATTTTCTGGCGGTGGAGTTGCTCTAAGTGGAGAAATAATTTAAGCGGTACAAGGATTTTTACAGCCCTCTTGTCACAATTAGCAGTGTTTATGAAATATGAATTTACACAACATCTGCCTTTCGGGGCTGGTGTTCCCATCGGAGCCCAATCCCTTCCCAAACCGGCAGCGCCGTGTCTGAGGCATCGTGGCAGGGCAGGATGGGCTGGAGCCTGCAGCCATGGCAGTGCAGGGATTCACTTGATATGTTTTGGTGAGAAACTTATGCAGGAAATGCAGATGGTTTTAAGTCTAAAACCTTTCGTTTTCACTTCAAGGCACAGCAAGCCCCCTGACCTGCTGTTGGCTTGTCCCATTTTCGCTCCCCAAAAACTCTGCTCATCCCCTCAATTCCCGTGCTCCTGTGTAGGCAGAAAGGGTGGCACGTGTGGCATGCTGGTGAGGTGGGGTTTAGGGTCTGGCACACACCATTGCACTTCATTTTGGAGGGAAAAGCCTTCTCTTTCCTGAAGCTGCAGAGGAGGTCTTGGAATGAGGTGGGTGAATGCAGCTGGACCTTGCAGCATCCAGGTGCTGGTTTGTCTCCTTGAGACTCCCCTCCTCTCATCCCTCTTAGTGGTCACCCCCGTAATGGAGGGCTTCAGGCATTTTATATGGTTACACCTAACAAATTTGTCATGTCATGGGCCACTGTGCCTTTTGGTGTTTTAGTTTCCTCCAGTACATGGTGGAGGGTTCCTCTTGCCTCTCCTGTCTAAGCTCAGAGATGGTCAGTCAGAGATGGTCAGGTATAACTGCGATGAACTTTGTGAGCATCACAGGAGAGGCAAGTTCACAGGAGGATTAAGCAGCATGAGAGACGCTGATGCTTCTCTCTAAGGGCTGGCCTGGGTGGGGAGAGATCAGGAGGTGCTTTACAAAAGATGGAGTCCCCCATCATGGGCCAACCTGGGGTACAAACAGCTTTCCATACCAATGAAAAATGGGAGCAGTGATGAGAGACCTCGAAAAAACATTAAAACCAATTATGTACAGCTTCTCCCACTTTTCATACAGCGCCTGTCTTGAGTAGTAAATGTCTCAGATCTGGTGCTGTCCCTCAGAGCAGAGCCTGTGCAAGTGTAAGGTCTCAGCCCAGCCCATTGGGATTGGCAATATTCAGTACATGGAAATTGTTCTGACACATCAACAGTGAGTGCTGTTGCCTGCATATTTTGGGGCACAATATTAAGAACTGAGTACTCAGACTAGAGGTTGTACAACTTGGAAACCCTGGCACGAGAGTTTGATTGGGCAGTGGGAGTGATCTAAATGCTCGTTGCTATTTTTGCCATCATTCAGGGCGAAATAATTGAGGTTGTTCATCAAGCAAGCTGTGGTGTTGTGAAGACTAACAGCAGACTGTGCTCTGTGTTACCTTTACATCCGCATTTCAAAAGATGAAGTAAAAATAGTACCAAGTGTTAGATCTTGGTGAAACCATCCAGCAAAACCTCCTTGTTCTTGTACAGATATGTAGTCCAGCCTTCTGCTGCCGCCACCTGAGGCTTTGCTTCTAATTGTTCTCTTACTGATACTTGCAAATTATTACTACAGTTGCTAGGTCAGAGTGAAAAATTATGTGCAACAGGTAGTTGTTATAGTGATCAATCATGTTATCTTAGAGCTTGTTTAATCTGGTGAAGGAAAGAGTCCAAACTAGTTAACTATCTCTTCTTTGGGTTATCCTTCTATAAAATGGGGATAATCATCAGCATAAAAGGTGCTGTAGGACTTATTAAATATTTCTGAGGCACTTAGGAATCACAGTTAAAAAAATCATTGCCTAGTAAATTGTCTGTTTAATAAAATGTAAAAATAAAAGATATAGAATATATTATGCTTCATAATCATTTAAATAGATGCATGTAGTTTATTTACCTGCTCAGTGAGAATAACAACCATTGAAAGCAAATAGGTCTTTAGGAGAACTATATTGGCAAAATGAAATTATTTAAATCAGGGTTTCCAGTTCACTAGTTTAAATTACTTCTGCGTTTATGATTTAGGCTTTGATTTAAATCATACTTTGTACTGTTAACGTTCAAAATTTATCATCAACACTGAAGCTGTGAACACAAAAGACGTTCTTGGCAAGACCTGCGGAATGAATGTCAGTATATTTCTCTGGAATACTAAAAATTTAGAAAACAAAACCTTCTTCTTCTCGGCACTTATGACTTTTGATATGCAGTGGGGAAAAGACCGAAACAAGCTGCAAATGGTTGTATTTTAGTCAACAGACTAATGGGTGGCTCTTCCAATGGCCTGGGAGGGCCAAGGGCTGAGTAGAGATGCTGCCAGCACATGGCTCTGTGGTCATTGGTCTTTTTAGAACTGGAGGGATATTTATAAAGATTTTTTTTGAATCAATAGCATCAATCTCTAAAATAAAAGGACTGACAATGTTTGCTCTTGCTTTTGTTGATTAGGAGTAATATCAAGAAAGGAACTTGTTGTGCGCTACCAGCAGAAATGCTGGGGAGGGGAAAGGACTTCCTAGAGCTTTTTATTCATTTATTGTTCTGCTGAGCAATTAGAGAAACAAATTCTTTTCAGAATGTCTTTACACTTGACAGATTGGCATTTGTTTTTCTCTCTTGTTTAAAAAACCCCAAACAACCAACAAGCTGAGATTTTCTTCAGTCAGGAAGGAGGTTTAGAACCAAAGTTTCCAGAATTTTTGACTCTTATCCTTGTGTTGTCCCAGCTGGAAACATGAAGGGGAAGGTGTGGGCTTCACATGAAAGTTGTGTGTAGCCTTGCAAACTGTGCAAGGCTGTAAACCCTCAAACCAGCTCTGCCTCCCAGCAGCTTTGCAGGGGTCCTGGTGCAGCCGTGGTGTGGTCCCAGGGCTGGGGCATCTGTAGGTGGTGCTCAGGTGAGAGCATTGAGAACATGGTGGGCCTTCCTCTCCTGCTTGACCTTTTTTGGATGGTGAAAGGGGACGGATTCCTCACTCTTTTCACAGGACCCACATATCCTCAAGGATTTTCCAGAATTAAATGCCTGTGAAACTGGGAGCAGAGGAATGGCTCTGGGCAGGGATTTACTTGCCCTTCACTTGCCTTTAGGAAATGTTTCAAAAATGACTTGCGCCCATTAAGAAATGGTAATTTCAGCTTTAAATAACGATGCTTCAAATTGTGATTTGCATTTGTATCTTTAAGGAGTAAATACCAGATTGCATAAGTAGTTCTGTACCTTCCTGTTTTCATTCTTACTCAGAATATCTTGAAATAGAATAACCTCTGAGTTTTCACTGTGATGAACTGGTACCACATTTTGAAAACAAAGATCAATAATCATATTTCCTATCCTCTCTAAAAAATACCCCAAAACAAAACGCCCCCCCCCAAAAAAAAAAAAAAAAAAAAANTATAATCCAAAAACCAATAAGAAAAAAAAAAAAAAAAAGAAAGAAATTAATTGTTTTCTGAAGTGTTCAGAAATGTTGTTTATCTCATTTTTTGTATACAGACTTCAGTGACCAGAATGTCAATGGTGGCTTTGTTTAAATGTTTGTCTTTATTTTTCCCCCTCCACTCCCACCCACACATACACCTGTTCATCTAAGTCTTTTGGGCCAGATATCAGTTTATTTGGTTGGGCTTTATGGCTTTTGTTTTTTGCCTTCCCCATTATTCAGTTAACTGCTTGTTGTCAGCAGTTCTGGCACAACCCCTTATTTTCTGTAGGGCTGCCTATGGAAAAAAGGCTTGTTTCCAATGGCAAGGAGTTAACCTGGCTCGGAGTTAGATTAACTGTTGCAGTAGCTCGTGATAAACATCTGTTGCAATACTCCCAGATGAGAACATTGCTTTCAGAACTATTTACTGCACATTTTGAACTGTGCACTTTACTTGTGCTTTTATTTTTTCCCCTCCAATTACTAAATTCTTTTGAAAGGACATAAATCCATAGAGTCTATCTCGGAGACCGTGTTTATTTTATGATACAGGGAAGGAAATGTGGGTATTGAGTTATTGTTCATGTGCCAGAACCCCCCGAATATCTCTGACTGGAGCACAGAGGAGTGTGCATTCCTTAATGAAAACCAACTGTGGAGTGGCTCCTGGGAGCTCTGCCGCGTGTGCCTGTGCTCTGCCTGTGGTGGAATCCTCTGGATGCAGATCCTCTGCGTGTTTTCCTCCTCCTCTGAATTTGGCAAGGCAAGATTGGTGGGGACTGGAGTTTTCCTTAAACCTGAAACCCAAGGGTGAGTATAAGGTTGGAAAGCTTTGGCCAATAGGACATGGGACTTTGCTGTTGAGGAAACCTTCTGCTATTTCTTTGGAACATCTTTTAATTTTTTTAAAAATAGTTTTTGAATTCTAGATTTAATGGATGGAATAATGACAGCTTCTCCTGCAGTTGGCTTTTGAAGTTAGGTCTGCCAGCAGCTACTTCTTGCTGTAGCTGAGAATCCAAGAGCGAGCAAGCAAAGCAAGCTTTGGTAGGTTTTCCCAAAACATCAACCACCTTCTCTCCCACCCCACCCAAGCCACAAAACCAAACCATTCTTGGTGTCTCTGGGAAAATACAACTGGAAAACAACGTGGAATACCTTAAATGGTGCATGTTTTCCAACAAATAGTTTTTCTTTCTTATGCTAATAACAAAGATGCTCTTAACAAAATCACATTCAAAGCAGTTTCACCCGTATTTCTCAGAAGGTGAAAAATATTTTGTGCTGAATTTCATATGCCTTATGTTTCCTACCACTATCAGAGAAAATATCTGTGCACTTTACATGTATGTTGATCTTCACCAGATTTATCCCTCTTTGCTTAGCTGTCTAACAAATGTAGGCAAAGAATTGGGGGACTTCCACACAATAAAGCTACTTGTAGTAAAATACATGAGTCTGCAGCTTTGTTTCTTGCCCATTTTCTTAGGTCTGGCAGAAACACTTGTTTTAGCAATAAATCTGTAAGAACAGCTGTTCTGATTCAGATCAAGCACATCTAACTCACTATCCTGTCTCTGATGGTGATCAGCAGCAGGTATCTAGGGAAGCATACAACAGTGATAAAATGTTAGAATCTAAGGTGAGATTTCTTAGTTTACCAGTTTTATGGTGGTATCAGGATTTGCAGAATCTGCTTCCTAATCATAATTCTGAAATGATGGGTGTGCAACATTTTACAACCTCAGCTTTCTCTTAAGGACTGTGGTCGTGATAGAAGGACAAAAAAGGAAAAAACCCTGAAAAGTAATGGATAGTACATAAAATAAAGAGAAATAATGGGATGGACTGGGAACAAAGGAGAAAATAGACTGTAATTACTGCTTAGTATAAAGAAATGGCAGGAAAGGGTTGGCTTGTTACCTGAGAGGTGATACCCTTCTGCGCCAGAGCTCATTCACACCTTGCTCTGGCAGGTTTTTATCCATCACCTGCGTGACATCCTTTGGGGACAGGGAGGAGTAGGGCATAACCAGGACGTGGAGAAGGAGTTGGCTGAGCCTGGTTCAAGGCAAGATGGTAGAGGGCAGACAAATGAAGTGTGGGAGAAGAAACACGTGGGAAAGGAAGGGGAACATGAGTGAAGGGAGTGTCAAAGCAACCTTCAGAAACTCGGGATTATTCTCTCTCTGTAAATATCTATCCATTCAAATTAGTGAGTAAGAAGTGTTGTCTGTGTAGGAAGGATGTTCTGCAGGTTTGCACTGACTCCCTTGTAGCATCACCGTATTTTTCCCAGGCTTCAAGACACCCAGGCTTTATTTTTAGTGCTACCCTGGGTTCTGTGTTATGGCGAACCTGTTCCAGCTTGCTGCAGTCATTACTACTAAGACCATCTAAACAGCAACTCAAAAATACTTAGAGCCACGCAAATAGTAATAAATTATTTGGTCTTAGTGTGGATTAAAAGGTACACTTAGGGTGGACTTGGTTTTGGGTCAGGTTTTTTAATGCTCTAGAGCAGAAGCATGATGAGCCTTCCATCAGTGGCATGCAGAGGTAATGGGGCTGTACTTTAAATAGCAGACACGAAGGCGTTGTGACTGGGACATTGTCGCTTTAGTGTTCCCTTCTTAAAAGTAGATTTTCAGGGAGCTTTAACAAAGGTGTGTAGGAAACTGTTATTGACTGTCTAAAGTGAATTTGGGAATAATACTGGTGAGGAGGTGTTGCAGTGGATGAGGAGGTGTTACAGCGAACTGCTCACCAAAATAAGCCGGACTGCAAGCTGGTATCAAACCTGGCACACTCAGGGTTTATTGTATGTGCCAGGATGAAGAGAAGAGGGTACATTTGAGTACAAAAGGGCAAAAGCCATCTTGAATTTTAACACAGTGTGTGTAATCCTGAGAGCAACAAGGGGGTTTGGTACAACCTGAGAAAGTGGGTGCTTGGTGGTATCTTATAGAAAGAAGAGCTTCTTCTGTGGGTAGAGACCAGGAGGTTTATCAGTCCATAGACAGGGTAAGTACAAGATAAAAGAAAATACAGACCGGTCTTCAATAAGTTGATGCTTTCATATATATGTGTACAAATAAATATAAATCCATAATATTGCTGGTATTGAGTGCATATGATATTGAAGAACATTTTCCAGTAATTCAAGGGGACAGTGCAGAAAGCAGCCTCACAACGTGGGAATGGGAGGGACTAAAACACCGTGTGTTTCAGGATTGAGCTTCAGTTACCTTTTTAAGAGGATTATAGGAAATTGATCCTTTCTCAGTTCCTCAAAAGGCTTTTCCCAGCCTGGCATTCTCAAGTCCAAGGAGCCTGGAGTCTGAGACTGGTTTTCTCCACTGTGTGCTGTGGAAGGTGCTTTGATTTATACCCTGTTGTTACTGTGGCAGCTGTGGACAGGAGTACAGGAGTGAATTGTGCTCTCTTTTTGTCAAAGAATTTCACCTTTTGAACTGATTTTTCCAGGCTTCTGAAGAACCTGAGTCTTTGTATGCTTCCTGTTAGTAAATAAAATTAAATGCGACTTGCATAGTTACTGCTCTCTGCAGGAAAATAGCATCTCTAACAAGGTGTGTATAAAATAAACTTTTCCAAGTCTAATAATCTGGGCTATACTGTTACCTTTACTATGCAACTTTTTAATAAAAGGTTTATAAATGTAACTTGGTCTTTCCCCCTCCCGTTGCAGCAATGTTTCTTTTGCATTTTAGATACCATATAACCACCTTAGAGTAAACATTCTCCAGCTTCAGCCTGGATGCATTTTTACAGCACACACAGGAGGATTTTATTGATGGTTTTGTATTTTCTCTTCTGTTACACATCTCCACATTTGCCTAACAGCTTTCTGAAATCTGTTCTAAACATCCCAGTGATTTCATTGGCGCACACACATAAGGAATGTGCCCCTTTTATAGATTTAACATAAAAGAGAATTTACTCTTGAATTTCAACCATCACTTAAAGATTTTTGGTTTTCCTATACCCTTATAAATTGACTTGACTTTCAAAAAGGGGGTTCTTCGGAATCAAGGAGGAGTTTGATGGCACATTTGCACATCAGTTTACAGTAAGTTTTTACACTCAGGCTTTATTTAACTTACATAATTTTGTTGTGGTTTCTTTAGTAAACAGAAATAGCCCTACACTTGTGTTTCTCAAACACCTCATACTTGTGCTGAGCTGTTAATAGGTCTGTTACTGTTGTTAAAGTATTAACAGAAGAATAATAATTGCTGTGCTGTAATTGTACTGAGGCTAAAAAAGCATTCTCATAGAATATTAATTAGAGCCTTTTTCGAGGTACGAATTACTGTTCTTAGGACAGAAAATTAAACTACAAAAAAGCCAAGACAAAACAGTAAGCACCATTCTGGAGGAACATAATAATAAAAATCAATAAGTGTTCGATTTAGCCTTTAACTCCCTTGCTCCTCCTCTCCTAACCCCATTTGTGCTTCCTGTAGGTATCCCAGGGATCTGCTCCACACCATATGTGCTCCGGTGCCTCGGCGCCGCAGGGGGCTGGGAGCTGGGCGGCACTTTTAACAATGCATTTTCTTTTTCTGTTTATCTCAGCCTTAAATTACTTTAACCTTATTTAGTCTTAAAAACTGTGACTATAGAGCTAATATTTTATGCAGCATCGAGAGGAACTGGAAGTGCTTTTCATTGCTATGCAAAATGCAGCTGGGGAATGGTGCAGAATTAACGACACGGAGCTGTGCTCTGGAGAGTGTGTGCGGTAGTTTATTTTCATTTCTGTCATTAAATATCTTATTACCGTCTATTTGTTTTTTCTTTCCACTCCCCTGCCGTGCCAAAAAAGGGAGGATTACTAAAAGGTAGGAATTGTACAAGTGCTGGAAAGCACCTTAAATCAGTGACCTTCGGTTGACCTCCGCAACTGCTGGTGTGAGCTCTGATGGTTTTTTTTTTCTCAGACCTAAGTTAGTACCTCTGCCATACTTTTTCTTTCATCAAATCTTATTCAACTTTTATAACGAGTTGCTGATTTGCAAGCAAAATCCAAATATAGGGAGTAACTAAAAAAAAAAAAAGATCTCTTGTAAATCTGAAGAGAGTGCATCAAGGACGTGATGGAGCTACAGCAGCATTTCCTGGGACTTGCTTGACCACTAAAAGTTTGTAGTTTATGTTGCACAATATAATTTTCTGAATGTTTTTGGTAGCAGTTATTTCTAAATAGGCAAATGAGCTGCCGGTGCAACACTTGGCTTCTTCCAGAGCCCTTGATCTGAATGGGAAACACGGTGCAAAAACTTGGGTTTGTTGTTTGATTTCTGAGATTTCAAAGGGGCTTCAATTTATATTTGAAAACATGTAATTTCGTTTTCCAGTCTCATGTACCAGCTCCTTGTCATCCTTCATTCTCCCTTGTCTGACATCAGTTTCTCTCCTGTCCATTTAAAACTGAAACTTGAAAAACTGCAATTTTATACTTTATATTATTCTTCTACCCCGGAGCTGTTTTTAGTGTCTTTATTGCAAGTAGACAGATGGTGATATTTGGTTTCCTGTCAGTTTTAATGAATATAGATAGGAGTGATAAGAACATTTGCTTCGTTTAGCAAACTTCCTTTTCTGGCTTTTAATTAATGAAGTGCTCACTGGTGTGCCGCTGCTTTTGTATGTGCTACAGTTAAATCTTTTATACGACTCTCCTCGTAGTGCCGGATAATGAAAAAGAGGATGAAAATAACTTCTGTCAAGACCCTTTAAAGTTTACTTACACACAGGCTTCGAATGCTGCAGACATCAGAAATGGAACGTGCTTGTAGCAGCGTCCTTTGTTTCTGTGTATTTTGGTGATATTTTGTTTTTATACAAAGAGCCCAAAGGAAGTGTGGCCTGTGCTTGGTGTTCAGTTAACCTTGGGTGAGGCTCAGTTCAGCTTCGGAGCAATTTGCTTCTCACGCAACTTCTTAAACAGAGTAAGGTCCACAGCAAAAAATTCGGTAAAATAGAAAATAAAACCCTTGGCTTTTCAAGCATTTTTTCCCCCTGAATTTCGTCCTTCTTCAGAGAGCACCAAAACATTAATCCTGCAATGATTTTTGTTTCAAATAGTTTGATTTCTGCGTTAGCTTAGCACAGACATTAGTTTAGATTCTTCTAAACTGTTTCAGAGCCCATTGTCCTTCAGATCTCTCTCCAATGTTTAACACTAAGAGGTTTTCCTTTCTTTCTGTCTATACTGGGGCTTTATCCAGATTCGGGATTGGTGCTTGTAGCCAAAGTTGTTTAAATAATTTCTGTGTCGCTGTAACAGTTTGAATTCTTTAATGGTAAAAGTAACTGTGTGTGTGTGTGTGTAAAATATTTCAGTGGGTAAAGCCCAAATACTGCCTGTAGATACAAAATCTCTGCTTTACCTTTGTAGCTCTAATAGGTTAAGATCTCACTAGATGGAGAGGAGTGATTTGGGGTGAGGGGGAGTTTAGTTTGTTAAGCATCTGAGTACTGCTAATTCTTAAGAAACTGATTTTAAACTTTGTTTTATCTTAGTCTTCCTGTTTCCTGAGTTAAAAAATGGACTAGATTTTGTACTTTTTTTCAGGACTTTTGTTTTGTTGTACCCTTATAAGGATAGGATTTGGTTCCCTGGTGGCAAATCTGTTCGGGAAAAAAAAAAAGTTGGTCTATTTTGGAAAGCTGTTTTTAAATACTTGAACAAGCCTGGCAGGAGGTAGAAATAGTTGTTATTTTATATTATTTCTTAGGTCTTTTTGAAAATGTCACAAAGTGCAAACCTTGTTCTTCTGGAAAACTCTTCTCTCTGAAAGATACCCCCATTTAAAATGAGTTAAAAACAAACAGAAAGTGTTTTCACTGATGCATTTGACTGGTGAAGGCAAATAATCAGGTGCTTGTACTGAGTTCATAGCATGGAATGTCCCACCTCTGCAGACAGGCAGTGACTGAGGTTTTTAAAGCATCCTTCCTTCCCAAAGGTCATGAGTAAGGAAAAAAAAAATCACAAAAGGATGCGCCCAGAACAGCTTTTGTTTAAATAAATACTCGCTTTCTGTACTTGTGTTCAGTGTTGGTGGGTTTGCAGTTCTCATTCCCATGTTGGTTTGTGCAAGGGCAAGGAAGGATGTGTGAGCCACTTCATAGGGAAACTTGGATCTCTGTTGGCAGCCCTAGCACGGTGCCTCCTGCTTGGCTACCTGGAAAACAGCTCACATTCTCTGGGAACAAACCCTGTGTTTCAGATCCCAGGCATGTTCCTGTACTCTGTTTTTGTTATGAGGTTCCTTTCTTCTCAGTCAGAAATTAACCTTGTTCCAGACAACAGTGCACAATACCGGGGTCAATTTTAATCTGTACTATTTTCCTTGTAAACAGAAAGTGCATGGTGGTGCCTCTGAATGTGTAGACAAAAACATCTTAACATTGTTAGTTACAATATCTAAGTCATGCTTTTATTTTTATCTCTAGTTTCTTATCATCCTTCAGGAAACAAAACTGCATGTCTTCTCTCTTAATAATAGAAGAATGTTTTCTGATGTATCTAAGCTGGTGTGCACTGCTGTATTTGACACAGGTATTTGTGAATTTTATGTGAAATCCACGCTTGAATTAATGTGAAAAATAAACACATTTGATTCAGACCGAATAAAGCCTTTTCCCTCTGGAAAGAGACCATACTCTATATTTGTGGAGTCTATTTTTCTCTAGCATTTGCTTCTTATTCTCCAAATAATTGTAGTTGCATGTTTTCCCTTTTCAATATTTGCCAAAATCTCCAGCAGTTCTTATTCTCTCATATCTCCTTCAGTCATGAGCCAGAAGGAAAAAGAAAGTCATCTGGAAAAGAAAACCCACAGGGCTTCATTCCCTTCCCACGCCCCATCATTTTCTCTCCACATTTTGAAGATGTGAAGCAATTTAGATCAGCGTTCCTCATCGTCCCTTTTTCCTAACCCGATTCCTCTTCTTGCAGAGAGAAACCAAAGGAAGATACAGAAGAGAAGTTGAAGAAGAAAGGAAAGAAAGAGGAAAAAATAGTGGAGAAAATCAGAACAGAGTTGACTTTTCTAAAAGGAATTGTCCAGGAAGCAAAATGAGCAGCTCCCCTCCTCTGTTTTTTAGCCCATCCCAGATAGTGCTATTCCAGGATAAGTGGGTCAGGCAAACAGGCATAATTAACAGTTGCAGTGGGCATGGGAAACTGTAGTGGGAAGGGTGGATTCAAGGAAATGTTGGCAGGCTCTCAATAGAAAACTCCCAGCTGAGCCCCAGGTTGCCATACCCATCTTTTGCCATAAGTCTTTGGGCCATGCCAGCCAGGTGGGAGCTGGATCAAAGGGGGAACAGAGCAGATGGATGCTCCATTGGATGCTCTAGTAGATGAAGTGTAGCACATCTTAAGTACACTGAATTTAGTATGGGACAGGATGTCTTTGTGAGAGCAGTTGGGGAAAGGATGGATCAGCCCTGTGAATAGCATTGTGAGGAAACAAACAGCAAAGTACCCTGAGCAGGGGGCATAATGGGACACAGTTTTTCTCTGCCAAATATTCTAGTTTTATTAGTAAGGAGTATTTCTTGTGGCCCACGTGCACCTCCAGTTTCTATTACCCTGCAGTGCTTTGTTTCCTCTGGTTGGTGATCACATAGGATCAGTGAGACCTCTATGGGATGTGGTGCACATGGTACAAGGACAGCACTCTGTGCATTTCTGCTGAGAGACTGACTTGAATTTAACATCTGCAGATAAGGAGAAGAGATGGAGATAGCACACAGAGCTAGTTACAGCTTGAAGATGTTGCTGCAGAGGAACTTCTTCAAAAAAAGTGAGCCCGAAACCTTGTAGTGACATTGCTGCCATAGAAGATGGAAGGACACATCACCTGCCTTGCTCATATCTGCTTTTTGCAAAGTCTAAATTTTACTTGTTTTTACTCTTCTTTACCTGGTGGAGCCAGGCTACCGTGAAACAGCTGGTCAGGGGATTGTGCCTTGTTTTTGGATGCTCCTAAACCCTGATAGTTCTTTCTGATTCCTGGTGCGCCCTCTTCTCTTGAGCGGGTAGAGCCCACTGGATTAATATTCCCAACAGCCTCTGTGCTTGGATTACACACCCCCAACATCAACTGCTTGTGTTGCCCCCAGGGCCTGCAAGAAAAGCCTTTATCTTGTTGAAAAGGAAACACCTGAACAGAAGCTTTTTCCATCCCTGTGATACTGTGGAACTTCGGTCGGTGGGAGCAGAGTGCCCTGGTTGCTTTGGTAGAGGCTCGTAAAGGTTCACCTCGTCCAGCTGGGACCTTTCAGTGCTGGCTGTTTGGAGACCACAGACCTGCATCTCTTGCTGGAGATGGGCTGGTGGTGGGGGTGGGCGTTGTGCCTGCAGAGGAAAGGCAGTGCATGGAATGGCCGCTCCCTGGTGCGGAGTGGGAGTGCGACACCTTGGGAACATGATCTTATTTTGTGTGCCTCCAGAAAACCAGCACATTCCTGTTTTCAGAGCTGTCCATGTGCTTGTGGGTACCAACGTGTTGGAGGGTAGCTGGCTGCATACATCTCGTGCTTTAAGCTCTTGAATGCAGAGGATGAGGTGGAAGCATCTGAGGGGTTGTTTTTTTTATTTCAGATCAAGTCTGTGTTTCAGATTTGAGGAAATTTTAGTAAACTTCATCCTGCCTTTTCTCCACCTGGGTCTAACTATGGTATTGAACCTTTGTCCTTTTCATGGAGAATAAAAAGACGAGTCTCTCTGTGGCTATGCCTGTGTTATGATACATGGTGGTTAAATAACTTGAGATCTTTGTTTCCGTGATTTAAAACATCTTGGGATTATTGGCAAAAGCCCAACCCAACCTTCTGAATGATTGTGAAGGAAGAAATTAATTTCTTTGAAAGCAGTAGCTCAGCCATTAGCAGGTCTGTTCTGAGAACAAGAACGCACAGCCCACACAGGGACATGCTTGGTTGTCTGATAGACATCAGTAACTGGTATTTTTCCTCACAAAAGACTTTTTTGCTTACTACTGAAGACCTATATTGTCCATTTTTTCAAAAAGAGCATCTGAAAAAGTGCTTTGGAAATGTTAGTTATTATCAAAGACAAAGTTTGGAACATTTTAATTTTTCTAAATTATGGTATCAGTACAAAGACAATAAATTGGAACTGAGGATTGCTTTGCAATTTCTCTGTGCTTTAGACAAAACATTTGTGCATCTGTATCTTTCTTCCTTATGTTGAAACTGCCATATGGAGAGGGGTCACTCTGGATTTCAACTTGCAGATGAAATAGGCCAGAAGTAGGAAACCACTCCAAACCAAATGGTTTTTAAGCAAAGGGAAAGCCCCAGAATTGCGTTTGTCACCCAGTGGACATTTATACTGTTAACTAATAATTATGGTTTATGGTTTTATAACAAAGGGACATTGGTGAGGGGCTTTTTGTCAAGGGGAAAAAGGTTATTTACTTAGGAATAATGCTGTCTATAAAAGCCCAAAAGATTGAAGGCGAACACAGTGAGCTGGGAAGTGGTGGTTTGTATCCTCAATAGACACAATATGTAGGTGAGCAACTGCAGTTACATCTTTTACATGCAGATGGGGAAAAAATCTTGAGTCATGCCTGAGTTGCCAAAACCAGTTAAATTCAGGGGCTTAAAGAGAGAGATGATTACAAGAATAGTGGAAAAAAAGAGCCAAGTAGCAATATTTGGCAAAAGCTTGGTGGGGTTGTCATAAAGGCCATTGGGAAAATACATATTAGATGACTTCAGGGTCATGAGAAGATGGTGTTCCTCATCAGCTTGTTAACTTGCAGAGTAGAAATAGCACAACTTATACCTATCCAAAAAGGCCCAGGAAGAGCAGGGACAAATATCTGATGATGCTGTGCTGTGAAGCACTGGCCTTGATGGCATTGTCTGCTGAGAGGAAAAACTGGAGACTGCTGAGGTCTCAGGGGAGGATGGAGAGCGAAGGGGTGGTTCTGCTTTGGTCTTACTGAAGGCACGTTCTGTACCTCTGCAAAATTTAATATCACTTTCATCTTGGGCAAACACAGAGTAAGAGCTGTCAGCATAAAAGTGATGGAGTTTGCTCAGATCAAGGAACAGGATGGGCAGAGGAAAAAACAGGACCTGAAAGCACCTGAACCTGGGTGGATGTTGGAGTAGAAGGACGCATTTCTGGGAGGAGGAGGGATGTCAGAAAAGAGAGATAAGGAAGGGATAGCTTTGGGAAGGTCAAAGCTGAAAAAAACAGAAGTAGTTAACACTGTGAAGACTATGAAGAGCACAAAGAGTTTGAATGGGGAGGAGTTTAGCACTGACTGCAGATTTCAAAGCAAAGCTGGTGGGAACTGGAATATAGGGCTGGAAATTGAAGTCTGTTCTTCCTTAAAAAGGATTTCTCTTTCATGGTTTTAGACCTCTAATGGATTTCTTGGTTTGAGAATAATTGTGGTTATTTTCTTGTTCTTTTTCTCCCTCTTGTTCAGGCTGAAAATAGAACTTTATGTAACAATAAAAGAGATGAAGTTTATTTCTTAAAGGAGATGTTTAATGGTAACACGTCAGGACAGTGTTTTGGTTTTGTTTCTGTTCTATTCCTCCAACCAAGAGAAGTCACATGAAATTTATCATTAAGTAAGAGGCACAAAAGGTTTTCTCAGCAGAACGAGGTGTCAGTACTTTGACTTATAAAGGAATTGTGCAATTCCATGCTGTATTTTTCCTCTTGCAATCCACTTGTCACAGTGTGTTGTTCCAATTACGAACCCATGCTTCAGGAAATCATGTCAATTTTTTTTATTTTTATTTTATTTTTTTTTAAATCACAGGAATTTCAAATTGAATGTATCTGCTCCCTATAATTTCAAAGCAGGGAAAGAGACTTCCTAGGGCATGTTCTAGCCTTTCTATTTCAGTAACAAAGATCTGCAACTTGGTGGTAGAAGACAAATGATTCATTTTGTCGGGAAAATGCTACTTTTTTAAGTGGTTGTCAGGACATGTCTAAAGCAAATACAGAAAGATTAAAAGCAATCGTCTTATGTAAACGTTCAGCAGGAATACAGGAAGCAGATACAGAATCAACAGTCAAGAAACTTTGGATGGGTTGCAGTAAATGTCTTGTCCTATACATTTGCACAGTGGTGTGGGCTTGTAAATTGTGGAGCCAGTTATTACAAGGAAGCACCTTCACGCTGTTGTTTTATATGGAGGTTGAGATACCAGTAAACAGATTTTTGCCTGGGTTTCATGGCTTAAAGAAGTGTTGTGTAACTGTAAGGTAATTTTTTTAAGCAAACCAGGTTGCAGTCAGAGGAAATATTAGTTAAAACTCCTAGTGATTTGAGGAGGTGTGGAACTGCCTTGGAAAGTTGCTGCAGATTTACTGGCAATATATTCTGGTGAATAATTTGGTGGGTTGCTTTATACTTTTAATCACGAATCAGGAAAACCCCTACAAGAGGCAGAGGAAGAGCAACTGTGTTTTATCTTATCCATTGTTCCCTTTTAATTTGGCTCCATGCCCTTCTAATAAAAATTTGGGTTTCTATAAATTCACATTACACACATTTACATTGCATTTATATGTTTTTTATATATATGTAAATTATATCAAGATAACAAATGTTCTTGGAATCCTACATTCTTCATGCCAAGATGTGTTCACTGATAAGCTGAAGACAATTTTTCAGAGATCTATTAGAAATATTTTCATGAGCCTTTTCCCCTCAATTTTGGTGCTTTTCCAGAAAGAAGTCCTTGCCTCTTTTATTCATAATTTAGTGTGATTATCTGTCATTGTCCCAAAAGGATTCTAACAGAAGGCTGTCCTAATATGAAAGACTTTTCAAGCTGGCGCTGGTAGGAGTCTCCTGCTGCTGGTCCATCAGGCTGCAGGAGGGGACTGAGGCACCAAATCCTTCCCCACTTCCAGTGGAAATAACCTGATGGGAGCCTTTCAACCAGGGTTGATGAGTACTTTCCTGGATGTAGATCTGCTCTTCGGAAATTACTGTTTAAATTTAGAAACTCCAGTTGACTGCCTGCCCACCTGGCCCAGTGCTTACCCCTCACACTCATCCAGCAGCCTCAGCACTGCTGGTCCCCTGGTCCCTTAGGAAACATGATTTTTGGTTTTCATTTTAACTCATGGTAGACCACATAAGAGGAAAGAGAAATGGATACGGGCTCTCCATGGTACAATCCCACCTTTTTTAACACCATAAATCCACGGTACTGTTAAGTTAACGCATCTTTTCCTTGGTTAGCTTTTTCACAGCACTGGTTTATTTTTGGGGGTGAGGATATCAAGCCCTGTAGAGGAATCCTGCATTTTTTGCCCAGCTCCTCATTTAATTTATTATGTCTTTTTGCAGATCTGTTTCTGTCTTGATTCGACTCAATGGTCTATCAGCAATTTGGCACCTTCCTCATCCTGTCTAAAGCCTGCACTTCCTGAGTGTCTCAAGGAAGTTTCATCCCATTGATAAAACCTCCTGTGCTAACAAGGCACTAATCCACACTGATTTATGCAATCATTTTAAGTGGCTTCACATCTCATGACTGTTTTGCTCACTAGCTGTTAATAAACCTTGACCTCATCTTGGATTTGATGTTCCTGTTACCTGTGTTGCAGCATCTTTCCATCACTGCTGGTACTGTAGCTTCGTGGCGTTCCCTGGACTTCTCGACCACAATATACATTTCCCAAATCATTTGAAATGAGTAGTGTACAAATGGCATTTTGGAGCCCTGTTTTGAGAAGGAGGCGGGGTTGGGCCAGGTGATCTTGTGCTCCTTTCCTACCAGCTCATTGTAAGGTTTTATGCTGAGTTTTTCTCTGAATCCTTTGTTGGCTCTTTCTTCTTTCCAGGTTATTGCTGTTCCACTGGTTGTCACTGGTGGTGTGTGGATCCAAAGCCATCCCTGGGGGTTCAGCACTTACCATCAGTTTAGTAGACTGTAGTATGTTTTAGTAGATATTAATCACTGTTAATGTTTACTTTGCCCTGTTACCAACACAACCAGAGATCTTCTCTGGTTCATTTATCTTAAACTTGACCAAAAACGAGGCTCACCACTGGGCTTCCTCTGCCCAGGTTCACAGACCCGATTAACTGTATTTCCTTAGCTCCATGCCCTCACTGTACAAGATCCTTACAGTATCTACATCACAGGCTGAAGGTGGTTTCTTGGGGGTTTACAGGTTTCCTCCTTGTCAGGTTTCCCCTCTCCCTGGTGCTGTCAGTCCCTCTCCCCAGCATCCCATCTCTTCGCTTCCGCAGCTCTTAGCGGCTGGAGTCGCTGTTTTTCATGTGTTGCAGCAAACCAGCCACTTTGATTTCTTTGATCTGGCTGCAGCATTTTATCAGAGAGATGGGATTTGAAATTTAAATTTACACTTGTTTAGAATTTGTCTCGATAAACGTGCTTTTAGGCAGGTAAGTCACGGTTCCACTGGAGGCTGTAATGCAGGGAATCCACGAGCCATAACTGAACCAAGCAGGTTTTTGCAAGGATGGTGATGAGCACTGCACAACAAAGTCAAAATGTGCTTTTTAATAAGAGTGGAGCTCCCTGGAGTGATTGGGAAGCACTGGGTTGTCTACCCAGTATTTGAATGGGGATGGAGGAAGGAGAGGCTGCTGAGGGTTTGTTGGAAACTGAACTGGCTGGTTCCTTGATTCTGCTGGCAGAAGATGAATCCCATCATCAGTGCAGCCCTTGGGGCAGAGGGTTTGCCCCTGGGGTGGGGAGATGGGTGGGGTTGTGCACATCAGGGGCACAGGGGACAGGCAGCTGAACAGAAGGTAATGCCTCCTACCCTTAATTTTCTAAGTCTGTTTTATTCTTAAAGAAATAATAAAAGTTGTCTTTGGCATCTGTTGGAATTTAGAAAGTGATAAATGCAAATGAAGAGGCAGCTGCTGACAATGTCAGGTTGCTGCGTATGTCCCTTTTAGTCATACATTTAGGAAACCAGAGTCATGTGTTTTTATACACATTTATTCCTAAAAATTGGATATTTGGTTGCTTTTAATTTTTTAGACATTCTGTGTTTTGCTCAGTGGGTTACTCTCCAGAGTACATATCGTTTGACTGACTTTACATGATAGTAGATGTAATTTCAGAGCAGGAATGCCTCCCCAAGGATAGGCAGAAGCTGTGTTGTAGTAGTCACCTTATTTTTGTGGGTGCTTGTTTCCAGGGAAGTAGAGAAATCTGTGTTTATCCTTTTCATGAAGGAAAGGGAAAACCTTTCTATGGCAAACTTTAGAGAAAGATAGTTTAAAAAAAATTAATCCATGAAACTGCAGATCCTTTTACTTCTGTTGGGTGTTGTAAGCTTGACCTAGTTTTGAATATAATTGTGGCTTGAAGTTAATAAAAATAAAAAATTAGGAGAAAAAAAAGAAAAAGGAAAAACCTCCTATCAAGAATTTAATTTTGAAGACATTCCAGCATGGGCTACTATTTCACATACATATTTAATATTTTCAATTCATATTGAGGGCAACAAGAGCATTGTTTTAATGATACATATGACTTAGATTAAATATGCTATTTAAATTGAGCACTCTAAAGGGTATGAAATTGTTTATAAGTTTATTTTTATTCTCAGTGGTTACTAAAGCTGGTTAAGGGGGTTGAAAAATGTCTCATTTACAACTGTTTTTCTTGCTATTGCCAAATATTGTCATTCGCCCCTTTTTTCCCCTTGCCTGCAGGTTTTGAAAGGAACCAAAATTAACATGCCTGTCCTTATTAATTATGTTTTCTATTTACACAGTGCGTTATAATGGCAAAATGAGTTCCCTAATGTACCAATATCTTTATGTCACCACAGCACTGGAAATGTTATTCTTCCTTTCTCTTCCTCCACCAAGTCAAAACATTTTTTTTTAGTTTTTAATTAACAAGGTGGAGTTTGAGGGATGAAGAGGCCAAAATATATTTTGTGAAGATGAGGACTCTTCCCCCTGTATTTGGAATGGCAGGAATGTGAATGGTGCATCAGGGGCCTTATTGGTTGGGGTAGATATTCTTAAAATGATGTTACAGCTGCAGCTCAGACACCTGGTTTCAGTGGTGCTCAGTTTAAGTCTCAGATTTAGCTTCAAAAGGTTTTGAGTAGTTTTTCTGTGTAGTGTAAATTACTTTCTGCTGATTGCAACTTCTTTTTGCCTCTACTAATAGTTTGCCATGTGTTAAAAAATAATGGTGTAGGCAGAAACTGAGGAAAACTAGCAGTCATCTACAGAGATTTATAGTATATAAATTATCAAACTGCAGGGTCTTTTTATGGGATTATTTTTGATGAGGATAATAGTGTTGATTTAAAAAAAATCTAGGTTTCACTATGACATTTGACTTGATGGAATACAACATTTTAATTAGAAAACCAGAATGGTGCAAAATGAACACTGTAAAGATTAGGTGGATTAAAAATGGGCAGTTTGTACCAGAGTCCTATGGAGAATAATTTTTCCTCTTAATCTTGCTGACATTTTTATCCATGACATGGAAAGAAATTGTAAAGACAGCATTGATGATGTCTGTAGTTGAGACAAAGATGGAAATTACCAAAGAGAGGAAGTCACAGGCACAGATGGCTCTGGATCACCTGGTTTAGTGGAGTTAGTTTAATACCTGATTGAATAAACTGGAGGGTGAAGTCTGATGCACAGAAGCAAAAGCTGCATGTCATACTTGCAGTGGTGGGTTAATTCGATAAGCAGTGGCTCTGACTTAAGATGGGTTGGTAGATCAGTGTGACCTTCAGAGCTTTGGCCAAAATGAGATACTGCTCCTGTTTCAGGCACAGGAAATTGCTTCTGCAGTGGGTTTTCCCACCTTCATCAGGTGGAAGAAGTTTTGGAGTAGATGCCTGAGAATGATTTAGAGGCCTGGGAAGCATGCCATGTGAGAGAAGAAGGATCGCCCAAGATATCATAAGTTAGACAAATTCAAGGCAGATACGAGGTGGTAATTTTTAATCCCAAGAGTAATGCTCAGCTCATCAGTGCTGAAGGGTGTGCAGGGGATGGCTAACACAGCCCAGAGAGCAGCTGGATGAGGGTGCAGGACTGGGGGATGGAGCAGCAGAAAACAAAGGTCCCATCACCTGCAGCTCCGTGCACAGGAGCTCTCAGTGACAGGATCATCATCCAGTGGGTTCTGCATGGAAAGGAGTGGAAGTGCTGTAAGCGTGTGTTGTAAAATAGGAAAGGTGAGGGAGGGGGAGCTGTGCAGTGGCAGGTGGGAGAGGAGGGCTGCAGGGAGGTTTTCTGCCATTTTCTGACTTCTTTTGAAGGAGAACGTTTCTCCTTCTTTGAAAGAGAAACTCCTTTTTTTTTTTTTTTTTTAAGGACAACTTGCTTCCTAACAAAAAAAAAAAAGCAAGCAAATCCCAATAAAAATCACATACATTTTAAATAGCGCCTCTTCCTATATGTGAGGAAGAAAAGCCTCCAAGTTTCAGAATTTAACACCTAGAAAAGCGATCTGCCAAATGGCTTATGTTGTTTCTGCTCTACCTGGCTTTGGGAAGATTTGAGACCATTCCCCTAAAACCTTTAATATTCAGAAATCATACGTACTTTGGCTGGTCTTACCCTGAATTGCAGCAGCTGCTCACAACCTTCCCTGCTAGTGCTGGGACTGCTGAATTGTTGGAAGTGACCGAATTCAGCTGCCCAGGGGTTGGGGCAAGCAAATCTCCGTTAGGGCATCTCCTTCAAATGTGCCGAGTTAAGAAAACACGACGGGAACTGATGAGCTGGATTCCCACAGCCAGTCCCTCCCCTGGGGTCCACGGCAGCATGGGTGGTTTGGCATGGCAGTGAGATTATTATTTTTATTGTTGCTTTAAAGCTGATATTAAATCAGAGACTGTACAGGGGCTTCTGCCAACCAAAACAAAAACATTTACAATCCAAGCGGGGCCCTTCAGGGGTGCGTCAGGAATTAAAGTTTCCAAAATTATTCAAGTGTACATGAAACAGCTGGAACTGCTTTGGGTTATGTTCTTGGTGTTTTGAGGTAATGCTGTGAAAATCAAATATGTTTATTAGTTTCGTAGGCTTTCTGCAAGAGTTTCACTAGGACTATTTAATAAGCAGTTTGCATTTGGAGATTTGGCCTTTTGTAAATGATATCTCTCGCAATTTTAATGCCTCTGACGTATATTGCTGCAAACAAGTTCTGAAATTAGAGATGGAATCTTTCTGCTGAAAATTAAACTCCAATTAATTGCAATTGGAAGGAAACAGGCACTTCAGAGAACTGTATTTTGAGAATGAAGCGTTTATTATTGTTTATAAGCTTGGGGATATCCTGCTTGGAAGAAGTTGGGAGTTCACTGGCACCCGCTGGCTTTGTGCTCCCTCCCTTTTGCTGGGGGTTTTGGTCTTGTTGTTTGGTGCAGTCTTGTAAAGGGATTTTTGCAAAGCAAGAGGAATCCTCAGCATTTGTATTTATTAAATGCAGTAGTGATAAAAAAAGTGATGCGAGTGTAGCGGGGAGGTGTAACCTCCTCATCACTTGCAGGGAAGAAATAGACTGGTTTTCATTAAAGCTTCAGAATCTGATTAGGAAAATAGAAACCCAAAGCAGATACACCAGAAAATCAGCATAAGGACTATTAGTGAAAGGGCCATAAAGTTTGCAGTGAACATTTTAGAAGGCTGATCAGGACCCGGCACTCACCATGAGTCTTTACGGCACGGGCAAAGATGATTTTTCACTTTGTGGAAGCAAATGCCATCCACCTGTTTCCTGAAAGCACCTTTTGTAGGTGCGTTTTAAATAATTGGAAAGCAAGAAACACAATTTTTTCTCTTTTTTATGGGTTTCCTAAAATACCTCTCGTGAGCTATTTCTTGTTGTCTTGAGGGAGGAGGCAGGAAAGGAGTTGCCATGGCGATGCGATTTCGGTTCCATCACCAGTCAATACAGCAGTGCTGTGTTACACGCTTGGCCCATCTGTTCCCCTCGGTGGAGACCCCATTCAGCTGGAGGTTTCTTTTGTGTTCACAAAGTGGGGTAATAAGTGACCTTTTATTATAGGTGCAGTCACTATGTGGGTGGAAAATAACTTCTTTCGGATGTGGATGCTTTCCTTGCAACGAGGGAGGGGTGAAATAGGCTCATTTTAAAATTCGAAATCAAATTGCTAAAAGCTATTCTGATATGATATTTCTTCAGGACTAATCTGCAAGTCCAGTTCAGAATTGCAAAGTGCCCACTGAGTCCAGTGCTTGAATGAGCAAATATGTTCTGTATCACAGCACTGGATTCAGTGCCTTACTTTTAACTAGAGCTGTTTTGAAGAATGTCAAGTCATGAGATTTTTTTTTTTTTTTTTTTTTATATTTTTTTTTACTTGCTGGTGGTACTTGTAACTGAAAACCNAGGGCGGGGGGGGAATAAGGTTTTCCCCACCAATTAAAAACCAAACAGCAGCACCATTCATGGCTTTTTCTGTTCCCTGAGGCTTGAGCTTGGGAAGGTGAGCAGCACTGATGGGGATGGAGGCATTGCCGGGAGGGCCAGAGTGCTCAGCCCTCCCTGGCTGGAAGGCAAATCAATCACAGTGTGCTGAGGTTGTGTAACCCTGACCCTGGGTACATCCCAGTTACTGCCTTTTGGGGAAAGGCTTGTTTTCCTCTGTGCTAAAACGTCCCGTGCTGCTTGCCTAATTTCCCAGAAAGGGAATCAATGCATAGTTTTTTTTGGTCTTTTCCTTTTTTTCCCCCCCTCCCTACATTTGATACCATCATATGGTAAATATTAAGTTCTTTGTTTTTCTACTTTGAAAAAAAAAAGTACTTTATTTTCTTAAACTTTAGAGTAGTAAGAGTCTGCACAGTAGTGGCGCCATGGCAGGCACGCTGCAGAACAAACAACTGGCAAAGTTTGGATTGAAACAAGTCTGAATTTAGGCAGACCTTAACAACATCAAATATAAAATAGAGAAGAATATGTTTTTGTAAGAACCATTCCATTTGATACAGGAGAAGATAAAAAACAGGATTTCCATGGCATCTCACTACTTGTCAGTATCTTGCCAATTTCCTTCATGGCTGAAGAGGAGGTTGGAACTGAGCTCTCTGTATGTTGTTGGGTTGAAGCACAGAAGAGAGTGAGCAAGCCCTGTCTTCTGTGGGTTTGGACCATGGTGGCATCTTCTCAGCAACTGGTAGCTCCTGCCAAAATGATCTCTCATGCCCACATGGGCTATCACTGAATTTGGTCGCTAATCTGGGTGCAGACGCTTTTGGGTCAGTGGGGTTGGCCACTGGTGTTCCACTGGCTTGGTATTGACCCACACAGGATTGGGGGCCTGACTGAGAGGGTCATGAGCCCTGTGGGGATGGAGATTGAGGAGGAATTGGCTGCTTTCGTTACAAAGTGTTCATCAGCAATCATGGGCGCTATCTCTGGTTTTAATTTTCTGATTTACAGTAATAGAATCTGCATAAATGGAGCGCTGTTGTACAGCAGCCTCATCTAATTGAGCCTCCTGCTCGTAAAAGGTAATTAAATACAGAATGTGTAACTGTAATTAATGAATAAGGGTGGAACGTCATTGGCAGTGGATCCATAGCCAGTTGTGCCTGTTGTTTCACAGGTCACCAGTCAGTGCAGACACTGCTGTAGGTGCAGAACTGCCCAGGAGGAGCCAGGCCCTGCTCCCTCTCCTGCTGCATGTCCAGTCTGGGTGTGGAGATGCCTCAATTCCATTGTCAGATGAGAGTTTTGTTACAAAACAAATGTGCTCAGTGACTTTGATTTTACGTATCTGAGCCTTACATCTTCACAGAACAGACAATCACAAAGGCACAATGAGCTTAGTTCCTTTGGAGATCTTTTAAAAGGTGTTGTTGACTTAAGTTACCCAAACTGCAAAGGAAGAATGAGGGTTGCACTAACCCTTTTTTGTTAATTCATGCAGAAGTTGATAAAACCCCTGATGTTTTGGCTGGACGTGTAGTACTTCATGTTACTACCTCCTTGGTTTTGTCCCAGGTGAAGCAAGACTTGGGTGGCAAGGTTTGGAGTTGATTCCTGTTTTACTTTAATATTTGCTACCTTGTTTTTGTTGCAAATACATTGTCTGCACAAGTCTGAGTTGTCTAAAATATTCCAACAAACTGGTTAAGTAATGACTGCGCTAATATTGCAAAGAGCTGCATTTCATATTTTGTATTTTTTGTGTTGTAAAGACAAACGGGTGGACAGACACATCCCCCTACGTTAAGCGAGATGTGGGATTTGGGATGTGTTCAGTGCAGCTCTGAGATCTCCTGTGATGGGACCTTCACTTTGTGTTAACTGGTGTAGAATCTCCTCACTAAACTGGGGTTAAATTTATGGTTTCTGAGATCAGGGTTGACACTTTGGTCACTGAAGAGGAGAATGGATATTTAAAAAACTCCCCCAGCTCTGGGTGGATGGTGATAACTTCCATTGATGTCTGTTGGTCTTACATCTAACTTCCATTCAGTAGCTGAATCTATGCTAATAACTTATCCATTCAGAAGCTACAACCTTCTTCTATAGCATTATCAGACCTGGTTATATGGAGGTTATTTAAAAAAAAAAACTATATTACTGTAAAAATTCCCACTTACAAAGAAATTCTGAACGGTCAAGAGGCATTTTTCTTTTTCTTCTTTCAGTTCTCTTCTATTAAATGAAGTTCTCCTTCTATTAGTTATCTTTGAAATTGAAATTTTTGAGTTTCTCTGTGCTTGTATCCAGGGCCCACCCAGAATAAAACTCTACTGTGCAGTACAGCACTGTTGGGGTTTTTTGACAGCTTTGCCAGGAAAAGATTGTTTGTTCTCGTACGATTTTCAAGTTACACTTGTCACTCTCTGTGGGCATCGGGAACCAGCAGCAGCTAAATGCCAACCAAAAATACTCCTTCAGGCACTCAGGCACTTGATTTTCTCTCTCTCTGTCTTTCTCTTTAAATGCCATTAATTCCTTGTAGTTGCAAGGAAAATGAGGCGATGCAGTGGGGGCATTTTGAGGAGGAAGCAGCTGTGGGGTTAGCACAGAGCTCCAGGCTGTACGGCACACAGTGCTGCAGGTAACTGGGCTCCTAATAGGGAACACTTCACTTGTGTTAATAAAAAGCACAGCAGCCCCACAAGGAAATACTGTATTTTTTAAGACTAGCAATTCAGCGTGATTAAAAGTGGACTGCAATTGCTGAATAAGGATGAACAGTAGAAAAAAGCTATTTGGGCATCCTTTTGAGTGTATTTTCCATCACCCCTCGTGGTTGGTGGACAGATGTTACCTGTTCCAGACACTGCTTGCACTCTTGATGTTTCTGTTTGGACTCTGTCATTCCCAAGAGTACTAATGCTATTTGGCACTATATTTAGTGGTTGAGCAGGTAAGAATTTGGTTTTGAGATTTCCTTAAAACCTAATAATTCTCTAATTTTGTGTGATGCTCTGAGGTGGGGTCAGTCTCTTTTCCCAAGTAACAGCGAGGAAATGGCTTCAGGTTGTGCCAGGGGAGGTTCAGACTGGATATTAAGAAATATTTCTGCACTGAAAGGGTTGTCAGGCATTGGAACAGGCTGTCTAGGGCAGTGGTGGAGTCACCTTCCTTGGAAGGATTTAAAAGACATGTAGATGTGGCACCTGGGGACATGGTTTAGTGGTGGCCTTTGCAGTGCTGGGTTAATTGTTGGACTTGATGATCTTGGAGGTCTTTCTCAACCTGAACAATTCCCCGGTTCTGTGAGTGGCTCCTGCACACAGAGCATCTCTGAGAGGCACGTGGATGCCTCTCCTGCCCCCTCCTTGGGGACCTGAGGCTGGACAGCAAGCACTGCCACCATGCTTGTGGCATTTAGACCACCTCAGCTTGGCGAACATTTTGGATTGGTTGCCACTGTTTGATTTAATAGTATTGATTTCTAGATTGTTTCTTTTTAAGAAACAATAATTTGTTCAAAACATAAACCTGTTTTTGTTTCTTATGCCTGTGAATTCCCAACCACCTCCGACTGCTGCTCAAGAGCTGTTTGCCAATGACTTCTTTGTTTTCTTCATAGAAAAATTTGCAGATGTTAAAATTGCTTCAGCAAAAATCAATTTCAATTAGTCTCTGCTTTGTTACCCATTAGCACTTCTGGGGGTGGAGGTTCAGTGAAAGAAACTGGAGGTTTTTAGCTTTGTCACAAGATATTGGTAGAGACATTGTTAATGGCCTCATCCAGAGGATGGACACAGAGAAACAAACAAGACTTTTCATTGACCTGAATTCTGTTCAGAGAATCTCACATAACTTACATATATCTGTTTACAGAATGAGAGAAGTCATCCAGCCTGGCTTTTGTAAGGAGAAAGCACATGGATGGTATTTTTCTAGTAAGTCTGACATCGTATTTCAGCTCAGATGAACTCAGAGATCTGTTGAGAGTAGGACAGTAGAAATCACAAAACTCCTTCTAGATGATGGTGCAGAGTTTGATTCAATTTGAAAAGTAAGATGGCGTTACTACAGCACTTAAAAAATTTAAATTTAAATTAAAAAAACCCAAATTATAGATCAGATGGGGGATTATATTTGGAAGTGTGCACTTATGTCTTGTGTGCTGTGGCAGTAAATACTTCATGAATGCACGGATTTAAAATGAAATGTCTGGTAATAGAAATGTGTTTCTATAATGCCAATTCCTGCCATTGAGTTCAAAGTGAGAGACTTCCAAATACCTTCTTGTTTCACAGACTGTTAAGTAAAAGTAACCTTTGTTAAGCAAACGGGCAGCAGGCTCTTAAATAACCCCCTAAGACATTGCAAGTATTTTCTCAACTGTGCTCTTTAGCATATTACAGATGGGATTTTTTACAATTAGTTATTCTAGAATTTTACAAATGGCAGGGGTATGCATACGAATTGATAGATTTCACAGCATTTGCATAAAATTTGTTTTAACAAGGCTCTGGGTTTTGTGTACTTCTCTCTGGTTGGAAAAATCAACAATTATTACTTGCAATTCTGCCTGAATTTTCTGCCAGCCATTTCACCTGAAAACCTGAAGCTGTGGAATTGTGAGTTATAGGGTAATAAATATATCTGGTTGATGGGGACCCCACCTTTCGTGGCCATGCAGCTGAAGTTTGCCTGAGCCGCCTGCAAAAAACCCTTGCGGAAAGTTTTGACTGCAGACCAGGGTTTTATTTATCTTGCAGGAGATCTCCACAGCACAAGAAAACACCTTGCCAGGTAACTGGTTCTGGCAGCAGTGCAGGAGGGTTACTGGGGATCTCCACGTGGTATTTATTAGGTGTGTTTCGCAGCTCCCACAAACAGACTGAGCTGCTTTTAAATTAACAGCTTAAATACCTCAGCCCTGGCAAGGGCAGTGCTGAGCTGAGTCTGAGCGAGCTGTGCCTGCACTATTGGAGCTTCTTGGGTGGCTTGTGCAGCTCCCACTGCCCTCTTACACCTCCCCAGGTATGGCCCACAGACGTGAGGGGATGTGGTTATAGCTGCCAGCATCCTGTTAACATCAGCATGTCAGCTGGCCGTGTCAAATGAGCACCACGGGCAAAAGAACAAGACACTGAGCTTATATACGTACATATTTTATATATACATATAGGTTTTATATATGCATATGTATTTTATAAATGCATGTAAGTGCTCACACACATATAAAAACAAATATATGTGAATATATATAACCGTTTAATATATATATTAAAAAAATATGTCCAGTTTAGTACAGGAAACAAGAAATTATTCTGCCCTCAGAGCATGACTTATTACAAGTAAAACAGCCCTCTGCAGCTGAATTGCTGCTTTGATTGTTGCTTGATGGGGCAGATAAACTTTGATTAATCAATGATTTTATTTAGTTACTTGTAACGTACAATGAAGTTGTGTGGTACCAAGTTTTAAAGGTGGGAATTGCAGTTACCTGAGCTGGAAGTATTTCCAAGAGATTTTTCTTCATCACAGTTCAAAGTGGTCTTGTTCCAAGTCACCTAATTTAAAGGCATAGTCATGCAATTAGTCATCTAATTGAAAGAAATAACAGCTTAGATAATAAGAAAAATCTGCTTTTCATTTTGCAAAGTTTATAGTTAATATTGGCAAGTTTTCCCAGCTTTGTTTTTTTTTTTCTGCTGAAATATTAGACCTGAGCAGGGAGTCGATAGTGGCAGAGTATCTGAGCAGCCCCGAGGGGCTGAGTGGAGCAGTTCCAGATGCTGGAAAATTTATTTATTTTCTTGTATTTTGTAAGGGACTGGTTGTGGTACTGTGATTCTGTCATGAATTTTAGGAAAACTTGTGTTAAATCCAACATTTGCTCATGTGGAATTTCTTGTTCTGCACTTTGAATAAAGGTGGGCTAGGGGAAGGGTTACTTTGCTCAAAAAAAAGTAATAAAAATTTTAATAAAAGGAAGAAAAGTCTGTCTCGTGTTTAAGACCTTTTTGAACCTTCAGAGTTTCACATACATTATCTTGTTAATTCCATGTCAAATTTAATTCCTGACCAGATTCCTCACACCCAATACCTACTGCTTTCCTTTAACATCCCTGGAGAGCAATCTACTTTATATATACACCAGCCTCTTCACTCACTGCAGCTCTGGCAAGCAGAGCTCAGGTGGCTCAGAAGGATGCAGGAAGAATGACGAGCAGCGGCTTTCCCCCAGCTCTCCTGCCGAGGCTCTGAGGCTCAGTTAGGCTGGGCAAAGCTTTTTAAGCTTTTTTCACTGGCTGTCTCTGACAGATACTTGGGCATTCCTGTTTTCCCACAAGTGCTTGTCTGTTCTGTGTGTTGTAGCTAATTTAGGCATTATCCTATATTATATATTATTATAGGTAACTCCTTAAGAATTTGGGTCAACACAGTATCATTTTTCTTTGCTGGTCAGGAGCAAGTTTTTAAATTAAATTTTTTTTTAAAGAAGTATTTATTAAATTTCCAAATTTGGAATTACCAAATTGCTGTTTCCAAATGCAAACTGAAAGTTAAATTTTAACTCGAGGTGACGCCACATTTCTGAGCACTTGGTTGGTGTGTACTTGGGTGCAGGGCAGAGAGGGATGGTGGTTAAAGTTGTTGCACACCCCCCTCCAGAAAGAAGCAGGTGTAAGCCATGCAGTGGTGCTGTGGGAAGGAAGCGAAGATGCTGGAGCTGGTGAGATGCTCCGTGCTCGGGTGATGCCGTGGATTTCTCTCTGGTTATGGGGACCATCTCCATCCACAGGGCTGTGGATCATACACGCCTGCTTCCCTTGCTCCTGGTTAGACCAAGATCTTGACTCGCTCACTGGGTTTCTCACAGAGGTGGAAATCAGGTAAAAGCATTTAATATACCTATAATTAACATTATGGGCCCTATGACCTCTGGAATCTGGCTAAGCAGGGTCTCATCTGGTTTATTAGCAGCTGTTGGCTTTTTTGTGTCTGTAAGCACTGAGGGTTCCCAGCTCTGGCACGTGAGCTGGAGCCTCTCTGATTAGCCACCCTGGGTGCTGACTTTGGGGGTTTAATTACCTTCCTAAAAGCCAGCATGTTGTTACCTTTCCAGAAACACGTGCTCAGTTCTTACGCAGATGTTGTTCTTAAAAACTATTTTTGTAAACATCCTTTTTTGGGGGGCCAAGAGGTTTCTGGAAGCTATAAATAGCTCTGTGTAATTTCCTTGGGGGAGCAGCAGCAGTAAATCAAGCCCCATCAGTCAGGTATTCATCCCTCCTGCAGCTCCCAATTCTCATGAGAAAGTTGTAAGAATCATGAATTAAATTACACTTAATTGGTAATGAATTTAAATTCATTCAGTTTATTTCAATTTCTTCTGCTGCTGCTTGGAAAGTAATTTTAAATGAAGGATGCAGATACGTGCAGAGATAACGGTGTCTCAGAAAACACTAAAATAGGGATGTTGAATGATGCATTTAACTGATGATTGAAAAATTGGATGAAATCTTGTGGAATGGGTGGAAGTACTTACACTTTCTCCATCTGTGATTTACAAAGCCAGTATAAACTGAAAGGTGTTTTTTACATCATGATGTTTCACACACGCAGGTCAGCAGGTTGTAATTACTCCTACTACCTGTTTGTGGTTTCATATCTAATTTTTTCCTTTTGGAGATGTATTGCTTCTTACTGCTGCTCCAGAAAATTGAGGCAAAAATTATTTATTTCACTTTCTTTGTTCCTAAATTTTTTTGTTAGTTGCCTGTGCTAAGGTGTTGGTTTTCTCCAATTAAAATGTGAAAGTTATCAAGTGATGAAATGAGATTTTGTGGGTGATAACCATAATATGTCTGTGTACCAGTCAGCAAACTTAGACGTGCATTTGCAGATTCCAGCTGGGTAAGAACAGCCTGGGGGTAGATTTTGAGGCATAAAAATGTCCTATCTGCAGGAATTTTCTTTCCTGTGTGTACAGATGAAGTTCCAGAAGGGAACAACTCCACATATAAATCTGAGAAATGGGTTGGGTGTTTTGGGCACCACGTGTATGTCTTGTAAGTTAATCCTTCCCAGTGTCCATGTCTGCTCTTTGTGGGTCCATGCAAGTTGTGTGCTCTTCCAAAACAAGGGAAACTTTCTGAAAGTGAAACTTTAAAGTCTCAGCCAGATGTCAAGCACTGCAGGGAAGATGTTCTGGGGTATTTGGAGAGCTGTTCTTGTCACGGTCCTGACTGTACATCATGAAAGAAAAGTAAATCCATATCAGTCGTGTTTCCTATTTGAAGTAGTTTTTTTTTTTTTTCCCATTGGTTTCCTTCTATTTATTTGAGGTGGACCTGTGAGCTTTTACAGAGAGAGAAAGCTGATAGAGCAGTTGTAACTCACACATTGCAACAGTTGGAAATCATACTTGTATGGTTTTATGCTACTCTTTCTTTTAGAGCTTTAATTTTTAAATCCCATCTTTGTTTCTATTTTCAGTTATGTAAAATTCACTGGTTTATATAGTGAAAGTTTTAAGTTTTGAAGCTTTGACTCGTGGGCTACTAAATATTTAAGATTTTTCCTTTTTTTTTTTAAAGCAAGCAAAACACAAAGCAAAACCCAGCCCCTTCCCATCAGCTGTGCTCTCTGTTAACTTCTTTAGGCTCCACCTGAAACAGAACAGGCAAATCAATAATTGCTGTTCAGTAATGTGTTGGTAATAATGCAGCTGCTGGGCTGTGAAGGCTCATACCATCCTTTTTGCCTTGCTGGGGTTGTACTGCTTGTGTGCCACAGGTTACTGTTGAGTGAGTTATCTGTTGAGATCTGTTGTTTGTTTTATGGATGGTCAGAATCAAAGAGAAAGCTTTGAATAAAGAGCGGGGGGACAAATTCAGAGATGTGCAAAGAGTTCGTCACCTCCTGCCTCCTGTTATTTTATCAAACAATGAACAAATACTGGTACAAAACATTCACACATTTTTAAAAAGCCATATCCCAGTGCTCCTGCAGCTGGTTAAATAGTGCAAAGCTCTTGCAGCTACTGAATCAAGTTAATTTGGGCTTTTTAAAATATACCTGGAGACTTTGGGTAGTTCAGCATCAGTGCCTGCGAGCAAGTGGTGATGAATGGGGTTTTATGTGCTTTTGGAGTGAGGTTTGGAAGGGCGTTCCGACTTTCTGTGATGTTATTCCTGAAGTCTTTGATAGAAAAGGCTTTTTGACACGGTGCTGTGCCAGAAGCCTGTGCAGGCAGGGATCAGCTTCCCTGGCAGGGGGAAATTCCGGAGCCCTTTTGGCTGTGCCGCGTGTCTGTGGTTGACTGGCAGCGCTGGGAGACGTCAGCCTTGTCACCATCTCTGCTGAAAGGTGGTTTCAGTGATACAAAAGGAGATTCTAGTTTGGACTTCCCTCGTAAGACTGTTCTTCCAAAGCTGCAGTTCCAGGGAGGACCCTCAGGCTCCCAGACATCACGCGCACCCTGAGAACTTCCCAGCCATTCCTGGTACCTGGATATCATCATTGCAGTCGTGCCAGGCTTTTTGGAGCTGTGCCCTTGCTCTTGTGACTCAAACCAGTAACAAACCAGAGATTTGGCTCTGTGAGCACCAGCCAGGCATTGAATGCTTTCATGGCTTCGTTTTGCTCTTCTTTGGTACCTTTCTCATGCGGTAGTGTCATAGTTGGTTCTTATTTTTTTGATGATATGTAAATTTCCAACTTGTTTTAACTTCTTGTTATGCGTCCAATGTATTATTGCATACATCAGAAACCTTTCACTGGGCAAGCACTGAAGCTGACACTGATGAACTTGCTTTCTCTAGAGAAGCAACTTCCAACTAAGTATCATTAATCAATCCATGCCAGTGATGTTGGACTGTTCTTGGGCTTTTTGTGAAGGGCAGGAAACAGTGGAGTACTCAAAAGGGGGAAAGGGACAGTTTCTGAGGAAAATCTGCAGATTTTTCTAAAAGAGAATAAAGTTTTGCACAGATGTTAATGCTGGCTTTGGGTAGTTCCTGGGGATATACCTGCACCTCGTGTAAAGAACAAACTTGGGTAGTGAAGTAAAACACTGTGTTTGTTCAATGCAGAAAATTAATGTGTGTGCTCAGTTAAGGGTGAGAAGTGAAACATAAAAACCTGTGACATCTAATGCTACATTAACTAAAGCATTAGCATGACTAGTTAGTGTTTATTTACAAGTAAATGTAGTGGGTTAAAATTTAGTGAACTCAAAAAATATTGCTGAAAATAAAGCATATGGTAAGTGAGATGGAGTTAATCAATATAATGGGTTAAAATTCAATGAAAGCATAAAGCATTGCTAAAAATAATGCTGAAAATAGAGCTTGTATTAAATGAGATGGAGTTAATCATGGTGTAGGAGTCCACTGTGAGGTGGGGTTTGCATTTCATATACTGCTTTTTGGAAACACGCCATTGATAAACTTACTAACTTTTTTTCCAGTTCATCATGCTTCTTCTCTAAAGCTGATACAGAGTATACAAATGCACTTGTGGTGAAATTAGAACAAAATCAGTAATTATTACAACTCTGCACCAGGTCCTATCAGCCCATGTGGCAGTAGGCTGCACTCAAGTGCTTGTGATTAGAAATTTTTCATTTCCTTTGCTGTTGCAAAATTTCCCTGGGTTTATTTCCAACTTTCAACACCTCTTTCCTGAATGCATTTTAATCTTCAGCACTGTCTGCATTAAAAGAAGGGGAAATTAAAGTAAGGGGGGGAAAAAAAGCAAGCCTGAAAGAAGTGTGAAACAAACCCAGTATAATTTAACTGAGGAAGGACCTGACAGAGGCTCCCCTGTCTGCTTATGCTGCAGGTGGCTTTTTGTTCAAAGCACTGTGAAATACCATGCAAAAGCAGTTTTGAACTTTATAATCCATCCAATTGTCTAAAGGTCTCAGCAATCGTCCTTTTTTAGCAAGTTCTGTGAAACAAGCCGAATGCACTGTTGGTGTTCTTTATTTTTAAGTTGAGCCACTGTTTAATTCTGTAAGCATTTTCAATTGCAACGTTGCATCTTCATCTCAATTACACCGTTCTCTGATTTTATCTGGGGTGAGCGAAAATAACTTTTTAAAAGCAGTTGGGCTGATGTTATTCAAATTCTCCGAAGTTTTTGCTTCAGATGCAGCTGCCTGCCCTCACTGTCCACAGCTCATCTCTGCCCGTGTTCCAGGGGATGCACTGCAGGAGGAATTGGGTGGGATGATGATGGGAGCTCCAGTTCATACTGCGGAAGAAACCACAATCTTGAGAGCATCCTCTGGAGCAGGAGCACAGGGCAGTGTATTAAGTGCACGCCCCTCTTCTGCTCCCAGCATGATGAAACCAAACCAGTATTAGGTGCAGCAGTTGTTTCTAAAAGGCCAATTTGCTAATACTGAAAAACAATAAATTATTTTCCATCAAAGCAGTTGAAAAGTTGCATCCCGTTTAATGCCAAATTCTGCACAAAAATAAGTTACAGCCTACGTACAGAGGGTTGGTTTAGGTATTAGGAAGACATTCTTTGTGGTGAGGGTGGTGAGGCACTGGCACAGGCTGCCCAGAGAAGCTGCGGATGCCCAATCCCTGGAAGTGTTCAAGGCCAGCTTAAATGTGGCTTTGAGTGACCTGGCCTAGTGGAAGGTGTCCCTGCCCATGGCAGGGGTGTTGTAACTAGATAAGGTCCCTTCCAACTCAAACCATTCTATGATATGATGTGATGAAATCTGGTATTTTTCCAAGCCAGTGAACATATTTGTGTGTTAAGGTATATGAGACATGGAGGGGACTGATGGCAAAACTCTGCTCTCCTTCCCTGTGACCCCCAGAAGTGGGGCTGGGATGCAGTACATGCCCCCCTTCAGAAGGATGCTGTCCTTGGGAATTGAGACTGGGATGCGAGAGGTGAACTGTTAACAGGAAGTTCTCAACAGAGCCACAAGCTCTGCGGTCTAGAGGAGCACAGAAGTCCCTTCCTTACCTTTATAGTGGAGCTATTTCCCTAAAACGTGTTGTTATTCGTTTGCAGCTGTGTGAGGCGCCGAGCAGGATTGTAGCAAATGAAAGCAGGAGCTTGTCTGTGAAAGGTACACAGCTCAGAGCAGCGTGTTGCTGTCATTATCTGTGCTATCGGGTGTCTGCACTTACAGCTGTCATGTAAGTGGGGTTAAAAAAAAAGGAAAACTGCTGTACTCGGGCTCTGCCTGTCACTTGTAGCTGAGGGTTTGGCAGAGGGAGATTATTTGCTTTTTTCCCTTCACTTAAGAAGTTATTTAAAACAGGGTAATTGAAAATGAGTGGATGCATCAAAGGGGTCGTGCCCCCTGAGGCTTTGCCCTCTCTCCATCCTGCTGCCCTGCTCCGTGGGGGTACGTGGCAGGATCCAGAGCTGCAGCTGCAGCCAGCTGTGCCGGGCGGCCCCACGGCCAAAATGTTTGCCCCAATTGTTCTTGCCAGTGTTATTGCCTGTTCAGACAAGGCAGAGCTTTGGCCTCTCAACACTTCCTGTGTCACAACTGATTCTGTTTTTTCCTATGCACATTAAAATTTTCCAAGCGGATGGAATTGTTCTTTTTTTTAATGTTTTTTTTGTTTGTTTTTTTTTTTTTTTTTTTAAAGTATCCATGCTGCAGGAATTACAGCATCCTCAAACATCACTCACATCCATACTCACATCATCAGGCTGACTGAGAGTGAAAGGGGCTGGCAGACGGTGGAGGCAGATTCAAGAATAGTCTCTGAACTGTTGTGTGTCATGTCCATGCACTTAGTAGAAGTGATGGGTTTAAGGGGCATTGCTGGGCACCCCTGTACCTCTGGATTATTGGCTGCAGATGTTTCGGTGAACAGCTCATGTGAATAGCCTGTAGTGTAAAAAGCAAAGATAAATTGTCTGTAATGACAAAAAAAAAAGGTGGGGAGGGGGAGTTTTGTGTGCCAGGTGTACCTGTGTGGCTGGAGCTGTTGCAAAAATGTCAGCCTGGGGATTACAAGAAAACAAGATAAAATTAATGGTCTGAATTTTATTTTTCATTTTTGTTACTGTGCAGTATTATACACATATGCCTTCTTTACTGCCCCCCATTCCTGGCTGGTATTTCTGCAAGTATTCTGCAGTTCCATTTGTTTCCAAGCTTAAAACTCAGGCAAAAGTACGTCATTTACAAGTCCCCGTGTGAGTCAGTTCTATATGATTAATTTTCTTTTGTAAACTTCTGTCAGATGCCAGTGCCCCTAAGAGGAGCAGTGCAGCTTCACAGGTTTGTCACATCTTTTTCGTGGATTCATGGCCTGATGTTCCATCTAACAGGACACAGGTAGCAGGGAATGTCATGATGCAAACAAGTGCTTTGCCACTATAGCCTTGGGCCACCCAAAAATCGTGTCAGATTAAGTTGTCACAGACATTGCCTGACATGGGGGTGATGGCATAAGGAATATGTTATGTATCGCTTTTGCAGTTAGGGAATTATGGAACAGTTTTATTGTGGTATTGAACTAACAGTATTAATCACTTTCCATTACTGGTACAGAACTTAGCAGTCAGATTTTTTACTTGATTAATAGACAAGGCTTTGGCTTGAATGTTTTTCAACAGTCTACCCTTGTTTGTGTCAACTACAATTGGCTTTTATCACATTGGTACACATCTGTCAAAAAACCCCCGCTCTGGGTCTTTGGTGGCATTAGTCTGGCATTGTCTTGCATTGCCTTTATTAAAACCCCCCTTTGTCCTATTGTTGCTAAGTGATCTATCCATCTTAATATTTTCCTGATGTCTAAGCTACTGTCTGTTAATGGCATCCTAATGCGTTCTGAATTGACATATTTCACATCATTTAAACTCTGCTTACCTATTTATCATGCAGAGGTCATAACTTACTAAGTGAAAGTCACTCGAAGGATTTTTCTCCGAGATTTCTCTAATTTTCCGTTGCGGCACCGCAAGGAAATTGCAGCTCCTCCACTCACTTATTGCACCGTTGTGATAAAGGCTCTTCCTCACCCCGGCATCCGATACACAGAGCAGCTTTGCAC
Source organism: Scytalopus superciliaris (assembly GCA_013400415.1). Classification (NCBI taxonomy): domain Eukaryota; kingdom Metazoa; phylum Chordata; class Aves; order Passeriformes; family Rhinocryptidae; genus Scytalopus; species Scytalopus superciliaris. The sequence goes on from VXBX01000547.1 coordinate 1,269,610, forward strand.
GTTTGGTTTCCTTCTCTTCTGTTTGTGTCAGCCTGTTGTGATATTTAAACAGGGAAACGGGGATGGTTTGTGCAGCCGTTCCCGGCCCTGGGAGGAACAAAGATGACCTGGCTGGTGTGGGATCCATCCTTGCACAGGGAGACTATCAAGTCTGTGCCTGCTCGGGCTGGGATTACGTGTCACTCAATCTTGTCAAAAATTCTATGAATATTCAATGAGGATTTTAATGTATTGTCATCAAGGAAGCAATTTCTGTGTAGTCATATTAAGCATGTTGTCATCTCTGCAGTTTAAATACATTGTTTTGCCCATGAAGTGACCTTAGGCAATTTTAAAATGGTCTCGTTTTTTCTCCATTTGCCTTATACCAAATAAATTAGTTTTACCTAATAGGAATGAACCTAATATGGATCTAACACATTTGTATAGGGAGAAGCACATTTTAATAAATAATCACAGTATTATTCTACATACACCAGGATTTATCTCTCCTGCTTACGCTGACACAGAAGGTTTGAGATATGGTCAGGTTGGCTGCAGTCAAGTTGTTCTCAAACCGAGGTTTCATTATGAGTTCAATTTTCAAAGGGGGGGGGAGCATAAATTTAGCTCCCCACTTCCACTGTGGATGATGTTTAAATCACTGAATGCCTCATTGTTGTATGTTTAGGTATCATTTAAGCTCCATTGCCCAGACGAGCTTCTTACTTGCCTAGATGGCGTATGAGTATATTTTGTTGGATACAGATTATTGTGGGAAAACCAGCTGGGTGCTAAGTTTAGAGTGAAGTTTAAACTGAGTGAAGTTTAGATTTTAAAGTTTGTTTTCCTGTGGACTTCACAGATTGCAGAACTCTTCTAAGGGCATATCTCTGTACTTGGGAGAGAATGTGGATGTTGTTTCCTGAGAGCCAATCAGTGCCTGTAATGCTGTGATGATTTCTTTATACATATGTCCTGAATTATGTGGTTTTCCTCTGAAATCAGAACAAACTATTTCAGGATATTCAGAATGTGACATTTTAGACCGAGATGTGAACAGCAGAGCCTTGTTAGTCACGCCAATGGTCGTACTGGGAACAACAGGTGTATTGTTGGATGGACTGGAGCAGTGTGATGGCTGATGTGTAGTGAAATCAAGGGAGAAAGCATCAGGGTGTGAAAACATTTTGTTAAAATGCTGTTCATCAGAAAACCTGAAAATCCTGAAGAGTACAGGAAGGTATAAGTTGCTTTACAACTACTTATTAACTCAATTAAACCGCGTTTTGGGCTGGGAAGAGAATGGTGTATTCACAGCTCCAAAGTGTACCTCTGGGCCAGCACTTCAAAAATTAACTGGAAGATTTCGGTACCTTTTATGTTTGTGTGAAAACATGAAAGTATCTGATTTTTCAGAGGATGGATTATCTTCACTTCCAGTCCCAAGCAACAGTCACTTTTGAAAAATACAGCCTTTGTTTCTAAGGATACCAAGCCACTTTCTTAAAAGCGATTGAGTTCCTGCACTGAATGTCCCAGTACTGGAGGAGAGGTTTTTGCCAGTTTTGCAAGATGAGATTCACAGCCTCCAGCTTTGCAGCTAGACTTGAGAAAACTTCCCTTAGTACCTTCCCAGGATTGTTTCCTCTCTTCCATAAAAGCTATCAAAGTAACTCACTGATAAGAACCTTCCAGAAGTTTATTTTACTTGAGTTACTTCATGCATTAGTTATGTGTGAATAGTCATGCTCTTTGGTCATATCCTTTGCACATGGATAATTGTGCTGAATGTATGGATAAAGCTGAACTGTGTTTGTGGATGGATGCATCTGTGGGCTTTCAATGACAGGCTGTGAGGGTTGTTTCCTTCAAAGACACAAAGATGTCCATTTAGAAATAAACAGGTAATTCTTGCTGGAAAAACGTACTTCTTGATTAATAAAATCAGGAATGACTGATTTAAATCATGATGATAATCTGTGATTTTATTTCTTGTTCATTGATTCATTTAAGTCATCGTGGTAATCTAAAATTTCTCATTTGTATTCAGCCTGGAGATGGAAGAACATAAAACCTCATGCATTTTGATATAAGTCAATCCACAGTGTCAGTGGTATTTTCTGACTGGAGTTGGACCAAGGGTTGGACTTGATGATCTCGGAGGTCTTTTCCAACCCAATTGATTCTGTGATTCTACTAATTACCTAAATCTTCAGGCCAACTCCAGATGAGGGTTAGTTGGGTTGCATCTGGGGCAAGACAATTTTAGAACTTGTTTGCACTGAAAACTGACATCCGTGCTGCAGCCATGCCTGGAGGATGGGAAGGGTCAAGAGCCAGGGCAGAGAGGGAATGATGCCAATGTAAGTGGTACATCCAACCTCAACTCAAGCACTGCTTTGGCTCTGCAGATGATGACTATTCTCCCATAGTCCAGACATTGGAGAGACAGAGAAAAAGGGCTGGGCTTTTGCAGTGGAAAATGAAAAGTTTCACTGGGTGTACTGTCAGCGCTAATTTTCATAAATAAGTAAAGGGATGGATTTTCTAAACGCAGCCCATCCATATTTGATCATCTTCATGAAAACAGCTCTATGCACATGTGCAATCATGTGCAGGCGCCTGGCTTGTGTACTTACAGTGATTTTCCATCATTTTGGGGAATCTTCTCCAGTGAGCTGTTCTGCAGTTGGAAGTGGACTGAAAAAGGAGAGAAATTGTTCAGACTGATCATGGCCAAACAAAAGTGGAAGGACTGTGTCCCCAGTTCCTGACAGAGGGTATTGACAGTATAAAACAATATGAGTTTTCTTTAAGCTTCATGTTTTAAACCTTTTTTTTTTCTCAACGTTTCAAAAGCCCCGTGGTAAAGTCAAAGCAGACTAGTGCAGAATTAACAAATTCGACTCCAGTCTGCCTGCAGGGCTCTGGATATACATATAAAGTAGTAATCCTGTCTGAAGTGATTTCTTCTGAGTTGCTTAGAAAGTCTTTTGACGACTTTGTGTGCTTAAAAGCATTTATTGTTGTGGTCAGAAGAAACGATATTTTTCTCATGATTTCCACTGAGAAAAGACTGTGTGGTTTTCTGCTGTTTCTAACATCTTGCAAAGTCCACAAGCAATTAGTACTGAGGCCCAGGAGAAGGAGTCGTGCTCCATGGCTTTGCTGTGTTTCCCCTGAAATGTGTGTTGGATTTCAGTGCTGCAGAAATTAATTTCGTGTTGTTTTGCATTCTGAGCAAGCTCAGCTGTATTGTTTAAGCTGGTTGTATTACACAGTTGCACTCTGGTTTTAAATGAGTGCATAAATATTTGCAGGGAAGAGGAAAAAATCTTTATGTGTAGAAATGACTTGTCACTAATTAATATAGAATTAATATAGAATGCATTGTTCTTCATTTAAGCCTGTAGCTAATTGCTGTCTCACAGACTTCTCAGAGCCAGACATCTATAATACCATCAGCTGAAATTCTAGAGGAGGATTTTGGGGATGCATGTAAATAAAAGTATTGATTAATTAGCAAGCAATGTATGTATATAGTATTTTATTCTAAATGTGTATAAAGTTCTATGAGCTTTTCTTTTGCCACGTGAGAAGCTGAGGAATAGAGGACAGATATGAAACAGCTTAATGAAGGTTGAAATTTAACTCTGTGTTTCTTTGTGTTCCGTTTTGGACCCTGCACGACAAGAAAGACATTGAGGTGCTGGAGTGTGTCCAGAGAAGGGCAGTGGAGCTGGGGAAGGGTCTGGAGCACAAGCTGAAGGAGCTGGGCATGTTTAGCCTGGAGAAAAGGAGGGTGTAGCCAGGTGGGGGTCGGCCTCTTCTCCCAGATAACAAGTGACAAGACAAGAGGAAACAGCCCCAAGTTGCACCAGGAGAAGTTTAGATTGGATATTAGGAAAAACTTTTTCCCAGAAAGGGGTTGCCATGCTTTGGAACAGGCTGCCCAGGGCGGTTTAGTCACCATCCCTGGAGGGATTTAAAGGACATTTAGATGTGGCACTTGGGGACATTGTTTAGTGATGGACATGGCAGTGCTGGGTTAATAGTTGAACTTGATGATCTCAGAGGTCTTTTCCAACCTAAATGATTCTCAAATTCTATATATATATTTAAAGTTGGTCTCGGTCACCTATTCCTGCCTCCCTTGCCTTGTCCCTGTGCAGAATTGCTGGGGGTTTGGTTGGTAGCACAGACCCTCTGCCACCCTGACTCTGAAGGACAGACCAAACCAAACTCGTGCTTCCCTACCCACTCCCCACCACTCACTGTTGAATTTACAGCTGGTGTTGGGAGCACCTGTGGCTGCACAATGAGATGCTGTGAGAATCCTGCTCTGGATGGAGCTGATTTTGTTCCTTAAGAGGCAGGAGGAAGAGGCGAGTTCTGCTGTTGTGCTGCTGCATCCACGCTCTGTTATCTCACTAAACAGCTCAATTTTGACTGTTATTCAGTATTCTGCTCTGGAACACCGTTCTGTTTGTAATGTTCTTGCATGACCTAAAATAAATAATGTGGGAACTGTCAAAGTGTAAAATTAGGCATATTATTAAAAAAACATCTGAGGAAGAAAAATTTGTTAAGGTCAGATAGTATTTTTCTCAGTGCAAATAAAATTTAAGGGACTTTTGTCTCTTCAGAAATCACACTGAACTGACAACAGATAAACAATTCTGATTTCTTTACATTTACATCTGCTATTATTATTTAGCTGCCATATAGGCAGACACATGATACCTTATACAGTCTGCATATACCTTGACATTTTAGTTGTGCAACCATCTAACAGTGTAATTTGAAATATTGAATGTTTGGTTTTGCTTTCCAAAAAAAGTCATTGCTATTCTTTATACACTGTTTGGCAGGTTCCTCATCTTAAAACTACTTTATCAGAGAATGCAAGAGACATTCCTCTACCACTGAGAAAGGCATCGACTAATATGACCTGAATACAAAATTAGAAGCTTCAACTTTTAGCCATATTTGAACATAAAGATGTTATGAATATCAAACCAAAATACTGAGCAGTTTGGCTCCTTGTCTCTCAGAAGGATCAGGTGCTAAGGGAGGAATTTCTGAGCAGAGCAAGCATGTAGTGATTTATTCCACAAGCCCCAAATTTCAAGGAGAACTAACTTTGGAGTAATATTGAGCTTGATATCGTAAAAATTATTACTATCTCAGTTAAGTCTCTATTGCAAAATAGATTTTAGATTCTGGCTTTATTCTATCTCCTATTTTTTTCCTTACCCATATTATAAAAAGAAGAAAATTTGAGCATTATTGGAAGATTCTCTGTCTGCCTCTCATTCACAGGAATACCAGAATTTTCAACCCATACCAGGCCTCTGTCTAGTCAAATTCATGTGTGCTTTTGACAAGTGAAAAATCAAATTGCCAGACTTAAAGGTAGCAGTCCCCTACTTACTACCTGGCATGTGCTTAACTTTGAAGAGCCAAAAAGTTACCAGCGCAGCAATTAATTTATTTCTGCCTTTGTGCCAGAGGGAATAGCATTTAAAGAATATATACATTTCCACTGTGCATCCTAAACTGCTGAAACCTGTGCCAGACGCTCCAGGTGGCAGGAGGGTCGCAGGTACGTGACCTCTGCTGGGATACTCCTGGTTTGCTGCAAACCCCAAAAGTACATGCTCTCAGGCACCTAAATACACTCCATTCATGTGTTAACCCCTCTCTGAGTGTTCAACCGTAGCTTTAAAATTATTAAGTTGTTCAGCAAAATTGTTTCAGTGCTGGTATTACCAGGAATAAGTTGCTTTAGGAGCTGGTGGCACTCAGAGGTTTTTCAAACGGGTAACTTTGGTGTTACCATAGCTAGAAAATGGACCTCTTTGGTTCCCAGCCAGTCCTAGTTTTTGATTCTATGGTGGAATACGGTTCCCTCTAGGGATATAATAAAAACTCCCTAGAAAGACCCTTCTCCTTATCAGAATTTGATGTATTAAATAAGTGCCTGTATCCATGTAAGTCTATATATGGATAAGCTATTTGTACGCAGACTTAACATGATTCTAAGGTCTAAGAAAATCCTTCCAATCTTTCATTACACCATTGAGAAGCAAAGGAATTTGAACTCTGAGAATTCTTCATACTCATAATATGATTTTTCTGTGGCTTAAATGTGTAAGTCACAAAACAGGTGACCAAAAAGCTAGACTAACTCATTTAATTAGAAGACAACCAGATATCTGTCTATAAATACAAAGACAACATATGGATAAAATTTCATGAGACTGACCCTGATAAATATTTTTTTCACTCTTATTTTTATATTCGTTTTTTATTGGTATTGCCATGATAGTAGGTGTGGAATGCATTGCCTGCTGCTGCAGAGCCAGCAGATGGAGCAAAAGAGCACCATAAATAATTGGATAAAAATATCCTGAATGCACTCATTCCAAGCTGGGGGAGGGTAAGTGGCTTCAACTTGGGTTTTTTGGTCAGTATTTGCCCACTGCCATGATTTCCCATCTGTCTAATCGAGCTCCCATTCCTGCCTGTAGCAGTGTGCATCACTTGGTCATTAAGAGAAAAGTTTGAGCACTTCGCCCCAAAAGAATCCATTTTGACTTCACTTTTTTGTGTAAAATTTTTGCTGGTCAACTTCAGACTGACGGTGCTTATGGGAAAGGACTGATTCCATTTTCTCTTGCAGAAGAGTTTGGCTGTCAGATAATGGGAAGTACCAATACTGTACTGTGAATGTCTCAGTTGATTAATTCAACATGTCAACAAAATTAAGACCTTTTTTAGTAGGAAAAATGATTTTTTTTTCCATAAAGGAGAAGGTTTAATTGTAAACCTGTTCTACTAGGTCAGTGATAAACATTTGGGGTTTTTTGACAGCTTTTGAACTTTATGTCCACTCACTGTGCAAAGAAAGGACTATTTAACTGAAATAGTGACACCATTTTCAGAGGAATAAAAGGACATGATAAGAAAAAAAATATCCATCTGTGTATGGGAATGGAACCTGTCTGTCTCATAAGTTAAATGAAGAACGCGAGGCTTGCTGGGATTTTTTTTATATCATTTGAGCCTATTGTTCAGATTTATTTTAATACACTGTGTGCTTAAACCACTTCAGAGACGTCACTGGGTGGTATTTTATGGCTGCTAACCTGGGAGCAGTTCTGTGTGGATACACGTGTGTTGTACTATAATTTGCTGAAGGCAGGTGGCTGAACACACGTAAGCGTAGGATTTCCATCCATAAACCATGGCAAACACTGCACTTCTGTGGCTGGGAATTTAGTTCTTATTCTCTTGTCACGCAGCAAAGAAGGAAATTAAAGTGAGAATGCTGTCTTTTAGTCACAGTATTTATAAAACTTATTTTGTGACACTGATCCGTTATGTATGTATATTCAACCTTAATAAAGATTTCACAGTCTTGAGCTACTATGAGACCTCTTACCCAAACCCAGCTTAAATATCATAGAATGGTTTGGGTTGGAAGGAACCTTAATCCTCATCCCCAAGGGCAGGGACACCTTCCACTAGCCTGGATTGCTCAGAGCCCCATCCAGCGTGGCCAGAACACTGCCAGGGATGGGGCAGCCACATCTCCAGGCAACCTGTGCCAGTGCTTCACCACCCTCACAGTAAAGAACTTCTTCCTAATGCCTAATTTAAACCTACCCTATTTAAGTTTAAAGCTATTCCCCTTGTCCTATCACTGCATGTCCTTGTAAAAAGTCTGTGTTGCAACTGGTACTTTATTGTACCGTAGCAAATTCCAGCAGGCTGAGTTAGAGCTTAGTAAAGACCCTCTGAAGACCAAGAAGCTTGTTAAAGTCTTGCTTTTCAGGCTCTCTCTCCTACATTTCATTTCTGCTAATTTATCTTTGTGTTTTTCTTGCTTTTTTTACACCAAATGGTCCCCCTCGTCATGTGCCATTCGATCCCCAGGCTGTGGTCTCCCTCCCTCCCAACCTGAACAGAGAAAACACTTACTCAGGTTACACAGGAGTTCTGTGGAAAATATTTTTTGCTGTCTCAGCAAAGAATTGTGTCAGTCCCCTGTGAAAGCAGCTGTGCCTCAGCAGTGCAGAGCTCTGCTGTTTAAGCAGACACATCCCACCCTCAGGTTGATATTCTCGTTTTACCCTCGATAATAAGATGGGTTTGCTGTTCCTTTGCAATTTATAACAGCGACCACATTCCCTTGACTTGAGGGTCTCCCACAATGCTTTGATTTCTTCTGGCCTTTCTGATATCACTAGAGAATATTTGTGTTGAATTTAGTAACCTGAGGTCCTAAGCTCAGAAACTTTAAAAGAGTAACTTGGTCACGTCAGCTGGGCCAAGGTGCTTGAGGAGCTGAATTTGGTGTAGAGTATCTGAAGATCAGAGTTACAAACCTTGCTTGTATCTTGTGTTCTCAGCCAAAGTGGAGATGTTCTGGCTTGGGAGGGTTGTAAAGCAACATGCAGAAGAGGACTGGGAATGAGCAGTCTCCATGGAATGTATAGACAGGCTAAACAGGGAAACAAAGGAGAAGACAACAAAGGAGAAAGTGGCAACAAAGGAGAAAGTGGCATTTTAGAGCTGTAGTGATTAAGAGAGAATAACCAAAAAGTCATGCTGACTTAATCTTGCAGAAGTAAATTTAAATGACAGCTAGAGGTTAATAGAAGAAAATCAGGAAAGCAGAAGTGGGACTGTCTTAATTCTGCATGAAGTTGAGATTAAATGTAGCTGGTTATACTCAAGCTGCCTCTTTCCTGTCCCAAAAGGATAATGATGGAGAAGATGGGTTGTGGCAATGAGGATAGAGAAACAGCAATTACTAATTGAAAAACAGTTTGAATACAACCACAATTTTAAAAGGAGAAGTAAATCCTATGAAAAGGGCTGCTGACCTGTTAGTTGCACTTCACTTACATCTTTTGGAAAGGGTTAGAGGAAATAAATAGTTTCTCTTCTAGTAGATAGAAATGCCATAAAAAGTCTGAGTTTACTAAAATAAGTAACTGATACTTCTCAGTCTGGGCCTCAGTGAAGTGCTTAATAAGCATCACTTCAGGAAATTGTTAGTGAAACTGGAGATGAAAATTATTTAAAGAATAGCGAGTGTCATAGAGGACTTGATGTCAAGAAAAGTAAGGCAGAAAGAGGATTTTTAGTGATGTGTGAATTGGTCTTGGTGTGTGTTTTATTTAATATTTTCAGTAGTGATCTTGCAGGAAGAGTGGTTGAATGCAGTATTGCTGAGATTGTGAAGTAGGACAGAATTACAAATGTGTAGCAAATGATCAGAATATCTGGGGGGAAGATGATGAGGATGGCTAAAATACAAATGGTTCCAAATTTCATACCATGAACTGCAGAGATATGCACTGAAAGACTGCTGTTTGTTGTTCTGGGGGTTTTTTTGGTTGTTTGTTTGGTTTTTTTAACTCTAAGTTTCCCAGTTCATATTATTCCACAGTTTGAAATGCCATAGGAAGAGAAAGAGTGCAGGTAAACTGCCAGCCACTAATGGAAAGTAGCCATGGGAGAGGTCAAGTGCAAGGCACTGTGTAAGGAACTTCCACTAAAGAGAGGAAAACCATGATGCCATTGAATAAGGCTTTTGTACCATTTCAGACCACGTGTGTTTCTGTTGTCATCACGTTCACAAATGAAGAATTCATGCAGGGAAGATGTGTTAATGTGATGGAGGAAACCACGGGCACGAGTGTCCTGGGAAGGTCAGACAGAGGGGCTGACAGCACAGAGAGATGTGTGCTGAGAGCATGGGTATGTTTGCTGTCTGCAAGGATATCAGGAAATTAAAGAAGGAGGGAGTGCGAGGAGTTCCTTCAGCTCAGTGCCAGCATTAGCATAAGAAATAAATTGATGTAATCTGACAATTACTGCTTTCAGGCTTGAGGCTGGGAGGCTTCTGACCGTGAGTGAATGCTCTGACAGACACAGTGGGTCTGGACACTGAGCTGGCTTTAACGTGGAGTGTGATCTATATTTTACAAGGGTTTATATGAACTAAGCGTGAATGGTAGTTGAAAACTACACTCAGTGACTCAAACAGGTCCCGTTCAGGCTGAGGCGCCCATATTCCCAATAGTATCTGGTTTACATTATAACTCAGACTGAGTTAATATAAACCTTTATGCATTTATTTATCCCATTTCTGGGATTTGCTGAACTGACAGGAACAAACAGGGAATAAACCCCAAACAACGTTTTCAGAGTTCAGCTGCCCATTACTAACCCCACGTATGGTAATGTGACATTCTGAGGTAGTTGTGCATTTGGCAGAGGAATTGTGCTTTCATGCTTCTTTGAGCAAAGTTTCAGGTTGTCTTTGCCTTCAGGATATGGGATTCTTTAATTTTTTTTTTTTTTATTTCTTTTACTTTAAAGCCCTAAACAAAATGGTAGCAAGCCCCAGTCTGTGTTAGGGTATGTCTGTGCAGCTGTGCAAAAAGAGATAATGGCGCATTCAGCTTTTGGCGAAGATTCAGTACTTTTCATCTGTCATCAGAGGTTGAAGCAGTAATGCAAAGTGATACTGGAAAAGCATTATTCCGCTACAGTGACAGCACCATTAAAATCAATAGAATAGGGCTCTTTTATAATCCCTGCTACAGTAAAAGAATTAACATGCCCCTTAGTTGTAGGAAAGCAGGAAATTATCTGGCTGTGCGCTTGTTTGCGGTGAGTTTGGGTTTAGAAGGCTTTGCCTTTCTTTTAAGGAACAATGTATCCTGCCTAGGGCTCTGAGTTCTTAAAAACATCAATATTAATTTAAAGATCCATTCACTTCTGGGGGAAGGATGGATGATATGGTATTGTAAATCCCTTAAACATACTGGTTATAAAGATTATTTTGACCACTGTGCCCTATGGTATCTACAGTTATGAGAGAATCTACATGGAGATGTATCCATGAGCAAAACAACTGCTGGATAGAGCTGACACAGGGCTGCTGAGTAAGTCCTCCCCAGTTATAAGGTATCCCAGTGTGGGCTTGCTTATTTTTTTTTAACAAGCTCTGTTTTTCACAGCTTTATTATCGAAATGTGAAAACTGGTTTCAAGCTGAAAATCTGAATTCTAACGATTTTTTTTCCTCCCTGTTCCTAAAAGAAACACATTTTTTTAGCCCTTACCCGAGCTAGATGTACATTTTATTTTTATTGGCCTATAACCTATTTTACCTGCTGTGAACCTATTTATGGAAACAATTTATTCTTATTTCATATCACAGCTTAGTTTATCAAAGAAAGTAGTTTTATTTAAACCAGACTTAGTAAAAATCAGTGTTAGCTAATTATTTTCAAAGGCTGGGTTTAATTAGCTTGCTTGAGATTACAGAGAAAATCTGTGGCATAAAAGAGAATTGCCAACTTCTTATCTTTTCCACAAGGTTATAGAAATATTTTGTTACAGTCCTTCAAACACAAGTCCGTATTGAACCAAGACAATACTACATTTATTACCGTAGTAATTCAGGCTGTTGAACTGTGGTTTCCAAAGGTGAAAGGCTGATACATTAACCCACTGATCTGCAAGCCTGTGACAGTTTGTGAAAAATGCTGCATATCCTTCTCCTCCAAGCGGCGTGGCAGAGAGCACGATGAAATGAGTGGAAACAAATGCTAATGTTAGCTGAGCCTTTGTACCAGAAAGTGTGGGGTTTTTTTATGTCAGGAGCACACAAAGAATCGCTTGTGGCTTTTTGGTGGTCATGTGAGATTTTCTGAGGAAATCCTGGAGGTCTGAACCGTCAGTTCTCCGAACCCGTCTTAGTTAGTCTGGCTTTTATTTCAGAAATAAGTGTCACTTTAAAGCAGCAGAGGTCTGAAGAATGGTTCCCTGATCGCCAAGTTTTTCACTGGCCATTCTCATTGCCTTCCATCCTTTCCCCAAATCAGTCTATTTCATTTTTAAAATAAATGGTCTCTATAGAATCAACTTTCTCTTCCCAGGGCGTGGTGCCGGCGTGCCCTGGCACTGAGAGCTGCTCTCTGTAATTGAATCTCCATATTGGATGTCCTTGTCTGCTGGATGTTGGCATTCTTCTCACCAGCCATAACCATACTCGCCCCATCTGTACTTTGGCTTTCCTTTCATATCCCATCCAATACCTCAGGGCAAACGCATCCATCCTTCAATTAGTTCTGATGGGAGACGGGTAGAATGTCAGAGCTTGTAATATTTGAACCTGTGAAACTGTGTGCAGTCCTCTTTTTATATGTAAATATTGGAAGTAACTTCAGAAAGATGGTTGCTCCTTCATCAAAGTGTGCTCATAATTTCTGGTTGCCTTATTTTCTCTGTGATGTTTTCCTGTTTATTAGATTAGATGATAACTCTGCCTCAGATGATAACCCTGCCTCAGATGATAACTTACTTGGCGATGGGTAGATATTTAGTAAGTCATTATGCAGGAGACATTGCTGTTTAGAAGTCACCTCTGGGATAACCCTCGAAAACTTATGAAATTAAGCAGAGAATTAGCTCTGGTTGAGAGTGAATTCTCCTGTTTTTTCAGATGCACTAAAGGTTATAAAAATGTTTTCTCAGTGTTCCTTCCTCCTTCCCAGTAAAGGAACTTCTTCCACCCTTATTTTGAAGATTTATGCTTAAAAGGTGTAAAGGGTTTTTTAGCTGGTGGCACTGGGATGGAGACTGAGCACAGTATTCCTCTTCCTATCCCTGAGCAGGTGTGCTCCTCCATTAACACCTAATGGCTCATTCCAGAGCAGCTGGACCTCCTGGTGGACAAATTCAAGATTCCTGTGATATCACTGTTCTTTTATGTATTGTACAGTCTTTTCTCTACTTGGATCTTCACAGAGAGGTTTTGAAGCTTGCTCACAAATAACAGTTGTTAATAACCACACTTCATTAGTAAAATCAGATTTTTTTTTTTCCTGCAACAGTGCTGATAAATGTATAGTTGAGTTTGTTGTATAAAGATATAAGATTTATGAGGGGAAGTAAGTGATATGTGTATCTCTTCAAGCTCTGAAGTGGAGGAGCAAACAGCAAAGGAAGATCTCTGTTTACATTGGTACCCACAAAAGGATCTTCCAGGTTATAATATTTCATAATGTATAAAAAAGAGCTTACGCTTGCTTTGTTCTTTGAGAGATGTGCTTATCATGAAAGATGTGACTGCTTTTGGGCTGGGACTTAAAAAAGCTGATTGGTATATCACATTTCTGGAATCTCAAAAGAGAAAGCAATTTAGATATTAATCTTGGCTCTATTCTTTACTTAGAGAATACCCACAAAGGCAGGTTTGCACAGGAGAAGAACATTTTCCTTGCTTTGACTCTTCCTCTGACGTCATCTCAAGGCCACAGACAGGATTCCGAGAGCTGATAGAAATGAAATATTGTCCTCTTTTACGAATGGTTTTGCATTCTGCACTTCTGTATCCCCTCTCATTGCCCTCTCAGAAGATACTAAATAGAAATTTTAGCTTCAGAAATGGACAAGAAGTGCTTTCAAAGGATGTTATATCCTTTATTGTCTTCTCAGGGAAATTAACAGTAGGTTCCCAATTTTTTCAATATAAACCCAAGATCAGATGGTATTTTAAGACAGGGCTTTTTAAATGAAGCCCAGGACTGACAGGTAATTCTTGACTTTGTGAATACCTACTTTCAGCAGATGTCTGCTCTGCTTGTAGGGAACAGTTTATAGCTCCGAAAGGACAATTTCTCTCAGGTATCTGATATTTTTAGGTCAACAACACAATACCAAATAGAGCTGGCAGAGAGATTTTGCAGTGGTTGGGAAAGAAGTATCTAATTTTGTCTGGTGTTAAGTGCGTGTTTACTAAGGGATGGAAGATTTTGGGCTGGTTAGTTATTAGCATCACTAAAAGCATTGATGCCAAGTCTTGGAAAGGACTGTACTCAAAATGTAGCTGCTTCCTGAGTGCCCATTTAGAACTGAACAGGTTAGAATTTATAATTGAATAATTAAACAGTGTATGCAAATGAAAATTTTAGGAGTGATAAAAGCCTCCAATTTGATGGTATGAGGAGGACTGACAATGCAAGTCAGAAATAAATATATTTTTTCCTTACTTGCAGAAAATTTGCTCTTCAAACATCAGGTGCTTGGACAACTTCCAGAGCCAGGATGTGGACTAGATTGACCAATTTTCAGCAGATAAATCTTCTGATTCCATTTTTACTGAGTCTTCAGAATGTTAATGATTTGCTATCTGCAGACTTCAGAGTATTTCTCAGGGACTGGAATACTGCCTAACTTATGCCGAGCCTGAAAAAGTGATTCTTAAAGCACTTCAATTTAAAAACCCATAATTCATCTGAGTATGAGCTGGGAAAGTAGCCCGTAGCACACTGCAGATGAGAGCTCGAAGCTCTGCTGCTGGGGGATCAGTCCCTGTCGTCCGAGAAGAGGAGGTGGGAAATCTCTCCCTAAGGGTTTTAACATCAGTAGTGAAGATAAGAATTTAAGAAATTAGAGGCTGGGGCATTTGCTTTGCTATACTGGATGTGGAGTTTTCACCATAGGGATGTGATTGATCCAGGCGTTTTCACGATGCATTTTGTCTGAGGATGCGTCAATCTTGAGGTGGGAGATCTGCAGGTCAGATGGGGATGAGTTGGTATTGCTGAGGCAAAACGTTTATTTCCAGGCCACGTTACAAAAATAGCTAATTTGTCACTGGAGCAGCCAGGGCACTTCCAGGGATGAGGTATCCACAGCTTCTCTGGGCAGCACCTTACGGTGCTTCACCACCCTCTGAGTAAAGAATTTCTTCCTCAAATCTAATCTAAACTTGCCCTCTTTCAGTTTAAAGCCATTGCCCCTTGTCCTGTCACTATCTGCCCATATAAAAAGTTCCTCTCCCTCCTTTTTATAAGCCCCCTTAAGGTGGGCTTTGATGTTGTACAGCTGAAAATCTCATAAATCCATTAGGTTTACGACAGACAGAACTGTTTTATCTGCCCAGTTTCATAAGGAGAACCCTTAGGGACATAATCAGTGCTGTGCCAGGATGTGTTTCGGCCGTGTCCATTATTGTGGTTCACTTGCCCTGATTTATAACCCTCAGATCTATTTCCAAGGCCAAATTTTAAGAGGGTTTTTTGTACACGAGGTAATCAAGTCCATTGGGAGTATTTAGGTGCAGTATAAATACCAAAATGATGAAGTCTGCAGAGTTTTTGTGGCCTGAAGGTTTGCGCAGTCAGCTAAACGAAATGCCCGTGTGAGGCTCAGCATCCACACCAGGTATGTGCCTGCTCAGGGACAACCCTGCCAAAACCAGCGTCCAGAATTGTGGGGGAGTTACCTGGACACTCATAGGTGTCTGCAATATTTTATATATATATGAATAAATATATATGATACCAAATGCCCCTGTAGTCTGTGTAAGTGCCACCCTGGCCACTGCTTGTCTCCCTCTGAAATGTCTGAAAGTCAGGGATCAAATAAATGGCTCCCCCAAAATGCCCATTTCTCCCCACATGATGAGCCCATCTGCAGATGAGCAGCAGCCCATGGGCTTACAATGACTGCAGCCAAAGCTGGCAATTACACCTGGTGCCTGTACAATAGTCATGGATATTGAATACATGTACCTGAGTGTAGAAAGGATAAGAACATTCATGTGTATATACAAAGATCCCTTTATTTTACTATTTTAATACTTCATTGAATTTGAATTTAAACAGATCTTCTACAATTTGAACTTTTAACGGACTAGTTATTGTCATTCTGCTGTAATTGCTCTTTAATGTCATTTGAATAACAATCGGAAAGGGTAAAACAAAATTTATGTGCAATTAAACAGCTGCAGCTGCACCAAACACAAGTGTGTGAAAGTTTCCAAATAGGAACTTTAATTTGGCAGTGATTTTGGCAAATAATTGTCCTTTTAGTGCAGCTCAACATCTGTGTGTAGTTTAAAAGTTTTGTTACCTCTTAGATAATTAGCTGCCTAGCTTTCATTGTGTTCTAATGTGGTAAAAGACCCCGGTATAAAATATTCCAGCTTTAAAAATAGCAAACTGTGTTGTAGTCTTGTTAAATTTATGTGCATTTCCACAGCCATCAGTAACGGGTATGAAAATATCTGAGCTGTGTTCCTTATAAAAGAGCATTTCAAGTAGTAGTGTACCAGAAAATACTTGAGGGAAAAGCAATAGGCACACACCCCCTTCCTACACTTGGCTGGAAGAAAATGTGTTATTCTTTGAATTGTCACTGAATCCCAGTGTAACATGCAAGCACACGATTTTACTTGGAAAAAAACACCGTGTGATTCTCTGGAGATGGATATTTTTGCTTGAAGGAAGCAAGCTGCAGTAATTTGGGGGTGTATGGCTCTCTGAGTCCCATGTGTACAGCAGTTCCTCTTAAAAGCATTCTTTTCTAAAATATGAACTTTGACTTGTAATCTGCCATTTTTATGGACACTCTTTACAAGTCTCAGTAAATACGTGGCAGAGCAGAGCTGCTGTTCCATCAAATCCTTCCTACTGAAGCAGGGGAGCAATTTAATGACTAATGGGAGACCAGCATAAACCCTGACGATGGAATAATGAAATACATGAGTTACACAGCGAGCGGTGAACATGTAGGCCTTGGTGCCTTGGGAAATTGTGGAAGTAAGTTATATCTGCCAGACAGACCAAAAAAAACCAGGCAGAACAAACTCCTGGGCATCTGATCCGTGGGCACCAAGAGCGGTAGGTAAGGTCATATCCCCCAATATCCCCAAACAGAGCGGAGGGTGGAAGGAAGGTCAGGACAGAGGACTTGCTCCAAGCTGTATTCTGAGCTTTGAATTGCCAGTTCCCTTGGTAGCCGAGTCCTTCTGTACATTAACAAACAAATGTATTACCGTGTTGTGTGTTTGGGAGTTTTAAAACATCCGCTAGCACTGATGTGACCTTTCAAATGCGTAGGAAATACACAGCCTGAGATGGCAGCCCTGGAGTTTTCCACTTAACCTTAATCAAACATCTCAATACTTCAGTCTCTAAACCTTTTTCTTTTCAATATCTTTGACATTAATAGCTTGCTCTGAGTACACCTGTGACATTAACACTGGGATTTTAGGCTTTTTAAATCCAACGTTCATCCTTCTTGGAGGTGAACAACCTTCGTTTCGGCTGTTGTGAGCGCAAGGTGAGGAGGCAAAGCTCTGCCTGAAGAACAAGCTCAGATCTGGAGGTAAGAATGAGTAAAAACCTCTGTCAGGGTTAAAAAAACCAGTTTTCACCCACACTTACGTCTAACCTGTGAAGCGTTAAATCTCTTTGAATCCTTTGTAAATCAAATAAGCAACTACGCAATCTACACAGACATCTCTAGCCAGACCTTCTTTCTCTTTGGATATTTACTGTGGTCTAGCCAGAAAATTTTGGAAGAGAATCGTCTTATTATGTTTTTACATGCATCTTACTGCCAGGTGAAGAGATTGTTGTCTTGTGCTGCGGTTCTTTTAAGCCCAAGAGTAGAAAATTACTAAAGTTGGCCTTTTGGGCTATATGATTTTTATCTGCCTACAGTCCTGCTCCAAAAATTGTTTTAAGCTCAATTAATTTCACCATTATTTAACCTCTTGTTCACATGTGTGATAATGAAAAGAAAAATAAAATGCAGGCTCTAGTGAGAGGCTTGTAAGTGGAGAATAATTCAACTTTTAAAAATCTGTTGTAACTTGATGTTTTGGCCTCAGTTGTGCTTCATCTGTGCAATTAAAGCACCTCCCAGTCTGTCCTCCTGATCACCAGATAATGTTTAAACTCCTTATTTCTGACCCAACTGTACATATTTCCAGAACTAATCACTTCTTACTAGGCAAGGCAATTTATCTTTCTTAAATATTAGATATTATTATTAAATATTAGACTTGCTCTGCTTGAAGAATCTGGGTCACATTTCAGGTTTTAAATTAAGGTAATTGGTGTTGTGCTTTCTCCTTTTGATTTTAATGTATCGTTGGGGTACCATCATTGCTCAGCTTTGTCCCCCTTCTTTTGCCTCAAAGAGCAGAGTGTAACCTGAGCTCTTTGGTGGGGCTTGAGGTAGAGGAAGGTGCATCTTGGTGGTGACATGGAGCTCCAGAGTACCCTGGCACAATTTGGGCAGGAGTAAGTGGTATCTGTTGGATATTGGTAACCCCACAGCCATCGGCTCTGGCTTTGGAGGTCCCTGAGCACCAGGTTGTTGCACATTTGGAAGGATATGACAGTGTGGATACTCTGATCCTGGTGCTGTTCCAAGGCATTCACCTCTGGCCATGGCCACAGGCAACATGCTGGGCTGGCTGAGTCCTTGGTCTGGTCTAGGACAAGAATTTGTCTAGTTTTAATCAGAGGAGATCCCAGACAGCTGTAGGAAAGGAGTATTCCCAGGAACCGAGGAAGACAAGCAACAGAGAGTTCAAATGCAGGTCAAGAAGCACAACTGGAAAATATTTTGAAGTACTACCTTTATGCTCTTGGGTTTTTTAACAAATAATTTATCTTCTCCTTAGATGCTTTCATACGTTCACTTTAATTTCTGTACTTCATGGTTTGGTGCTTAATTTTCATGTATTTAATTGCAAGCATTTTGCTGCACTTTATGTTTAGATTTATAGAGCCACAGTTTCTCATAATTATTTAGTAAGTTAATTTTCAACATATTTTACTATTCCTCAAAAGGTTGAAATGTACAATTATATGTGCATGTGACAGAGTCATTTCAGGATTCCATCACACAAAGAAGATAGTTTTGTGATGGATTTATTGTGTGCTCTGAGTAATTTTGGACAAGAGTCCCATGGATTTTTATTTGATGTATTTTTAATTTTAAAAAATGCCTTGTATTAAATAGAAGAAGTTATTATATATTAATGCATTTTCAAAGTATTACACTACTCTTAAATCTTAGTCTTTCCCACACATATGTTATATGGACTTTGTAATATCAAAAATGAAAAACAGCTTATAGGCTTGAGGAGTAAAGATTGCCAGCATTTATCTGGATATGACAGAGAGAAAAATTAATTGAAGGCAGTGAAAAAATGACAGGATATGGTAATATTTTTATCACACTTGAAGTCAGTAGATTTTGTTCACTTAGAGCTGGACATGTAACATATTCTGTTGTTTTCATCAGTCCTAGGAAAGACTGATTTACTCAGGCCTTCCTAATGCTGCTCTTCAGTAAGGTTATGGTTTCCCATCAGCAGGAATGGGCTTTCAGAAATTACAGAAGGCAAAATAGGAAGTTTGGGTTTCTGATACGCAGCTCCACTTTTCCTCCTTGGTCTGCTGCTCAGTCAGCCCTGATTTTCATGGAGTTTGTGCGTTGAAGATGCTTCCCAAATCTAATGTGCATCTTCATTCCATCATCTTTTTGTATTTACTATGGTCAGGCTGCAGATAAATTTGTGTTCAATAAAATAAAGGCCATTTTTTCCTTCTATTTCTTTAGGGTTTTTTTTTAATGTAAATTATATTTTAGCAGCTTAATTTTGCACTTCTTCCCTTTGCAAATATGCACAGGTCCAGGATGCTAACTGAGAGAGTTCCATAGTGGGCAGCACTTTCATTTTACCAAGCTGGATGCAGGTGGCTGAATTTTTGGGATGGTTTTCAGCTATGCAGTCATGTTTCAGATGGGCGCTTGTACTGAGATCCCTTGGAAGCCAACTCAGCTGGCTGTGTGTGCCAGTGCTCCTCCATCCTTCCCTTCTCAAGCTGCTGTAAGGAACAGCAGAGCCATGACCAGCGTGGTTTTCTCTCTGGAACCCTTTGCTCTGAATTGCAGAGGCCCAAATCTGCTCCAGTGGGTCCCAGCATCTCTGGGCTCGAAGGGATTGCTCTGTTTCATATGAGACCTGCCTAGAACTGACTGGCCACCCAGAAAATACGTAAACTAAAGTTATCTGGACCAGAAGAACTTCTAAAATTTCTTGTTCCTGCCTTTTTCTCTTGGCCTGGTGTGGCTGACAATGTAATTGCCTCTGTTGATTGTTGTGAGTGGTGCCACAGTGATTAGAGGGTTAAGGATAAGAAAAGCAGAGGAAATGTTATTTTTCTTTGCCTTTACAAAAGTACTTTTTATTTTTAGTTGAGTAGGGAAAGGAATGAAGAAAAACATAAAAACCAGTCTTATCGTTGGTTTCCAAAAACACAGATCAAGTGTTTTTCTTCTTGGTTTTTGCAAAAGTCTCCTCTTGGAGTCTGGGGTAGGGAAGGAGGGTGAATTCTGTGCACAAGTGAATATGATGCCTAGATATGTAATTTTGTGAATACCAGTTTGAGGGGTCAGATTCCAGACTGTTCTGGTGTAGAAAGCTGATTGGTTTTGTATTGTTGGTTTGGCCAGTGATGGATTTGTTGACATCAGCCAAGTCACTTCAACTGTCTGTGCCTTTTTTTTTGCCTTTGTCTTATCTCCTTCATCTCTAATGGGAGACATTTGCTCATTCTGAGCTCACGCCATGGGGCTATGATTTCATCTGGCATATTTGGATGTTACTAGAGTAGGGATAATAATAGGTTGGTTGGGAGATTTTTAAGATACCCTATTTCTCAGCTGGTTGATTTTCCAGCAATAAATGCAGGTTTCCAAGTTAATTTTGGTTCCACTGCAGTGTAAGTGCCTTCTGCTACATGCAGAAGCATCAGGTCTCTTAGATATGCAATTTGTACATACATGCCCCTTTGGCTCAGAAATGGAATCACACCATTATTGTGTGCATGTGAGATGTATTTAAGAAATGGAGAAAAAAAAAAAGAGCGTCTAATTTGGAGTTTATTCACTTTTGCTGTCTCTTCAACTGCAAAGCCTGTAGTTAACATTTAGTTTTGTGTAGTGGTTGAGTGTTTCATGAATTCACTGCAAGAAATTCTAGAAGCTGTTGAGTTT
Organism: Scytalopus superciliaris; assembly: GCA_013400415.1. Lineage (NCBI taxonomy): Eukaryota > Metazoa > Chordata > Aves > Passeriformes > Rhinocryptidae > Scytalopus > Scytalopus superciliaris. Next base: position 1,290,489 of record VXBX01000547.1, read on the forward strand.
TACTATTACTAAATATAATACTCACTCTAATACTCTTCAAAATATTTTAACAAGAAGGAAAGTTTGTTTTAGTAGTGCTTGGCATTTTACAGTCTCAGTGATAAGCAAAAGTTTTAGTTGTACCTTAATACTGGCTTTCATTATTTGGATATACAAAATTTCTCCTAATTGTTTTAAAGACAGTGTTTACAGAGAGCAAAACTTGATTTACAGTTTTACTTGAAACAGTTGATGTAAAAAAACTCCATGTAAAAGTGATGTCAAACTAGTATAAAAGCATGTATAAATGATATAAAACTAGTTTGGGATTAACCACTTACTAATATTCTATCACTTGAAACATAATGGACCAACACCAGGACTCAAGAATAAGGTCAATAATTAAATGTATTTTCAAATGCAATAAATGTATTTGTGCACACTTACAGCAGCTTTGACATATACATTTTTGATATTAAATGAAAGAGAATAGCATCTGTTTTTAAAGGAAGTTGCTCTTACCAGAAAAACTAAAATAAAAAGAGGGGAAATGTGAATTACAGTAATATTTTACCTCTCTCTGTAGTTTTCCCTGTAATCAAATAAGCTGTGACTGCCAGGACATTTATCTCATTTGTCAGGATGTCCAAGTTGTTCGTCATCACCCACCTCAAATAAGCCAGCCTGTCCACTGCATTATGTTCAGTACTCAGTTGGTCAGAAGAAAACTTGCTGCAGACAGATGGTGAAGGGATAGTAGGGATTAAATAAGTAAAACAAAATCATGTGAAAACTTGTTATTTGTAAGTACATATTGGGGTTTGTTCCAGAGGTCATCTGGTTTCTTGCAGTTGCTGACTTGATAAAAAATAAAATGGATTTTGTTTATTCCACTTAATTTGCATCACACACAAAGTGCCAATTTTCAGTCTGTTTTCTTTTATTTTTATTTTTTTTTTGCAAAAGGAAGAAGCAGAATTCCAGCTGCTCTGCCATTATAAACAAAAAAATTGAAAAGTGTATCCTCAGAAACAACCCTCACTCCTCCCCAAATCTGCTTGTTACAGTGCAAAAGTATAATAACCCTTTTTGTGTCAAATGGCTGATGAAGCACCTGAAGAAATACACTTTCATATAAACGACCAGTTAAAAATATTGTTGTCTTGCCAAGTTTCTATTTTAGAGATTGTTGCCAGAGTCATGCTGACTCCTGGCACTGTGGAAACTGGGCACTGAGGGCAAGAGAAAGGGCTTTTGGAGGGAGGCTGGGCTTTCCAGCAGTGCTGGGGACACACGGTGCTGTGTGCAGGAAGCCCCCAGAAATGGCTTTATAAAGGTGATGGTCTTTGGTGTTTTATAGGTCATTCTTCATTATGGTGTCTCAGCCTTGGGCAGAGTCATCTGTCATTTATAGTGGGTCAGAAACCATTTTTGTGGCTGTTCTTACAATCACAGAATGGTTTGGGTTGGAAGGGACCTACAAAGATGGTCAAGTCCAGCCTCCCCACGCCATGGGCAGGGACATTTTCCACGAGACCAGGTTGCTCCAAGCCCCATCCAATCCGGCTCTGAACACTCGTTCAGTGGGAATTAAAGAGATGCCTTCATTGCTTATCTTTCCCCCCTAAATTTTCATGGCAGCATTCCCACAGTTTTCCTCCCCTTACCTTCCTCTGCCTTCCCTGAGCATCTTAGGATCTGTGTTTCTGGGGTTTGTGGGTTTTGCTGCTGGGATAACTGTGTGCTGGCCTGGCAGCATTCTGCATTTCCTCAGTACCAAAGTACAGACAGAAGAGTTTCACGGGTCTTACATTGCATTCCTTACAGCCAACCCCAAACTCCAGGTCTATTTTCAGATTTTGATGCCGAAATACTTGGTTCTTACCTTCTCATAAAAGCCAACCCAGGTCAGGTCCAGTCAACCCATTTGTTAGTCCCATCAGGGCAGCCCATCCGGCGAGCACATTGTCCATCATTTAGATGTTGACGTGTTTGGGGAGCACCATGCAGGCAGCCCCAGGATGTAGGACAAGTTCTGCTTTTGGTACCTCACTCTTGCAGATTCAGGAATAGAAAATTCATGACAAAATCACTCTGCACCCTTAGAACTTTTGCCTCTGCCAAGGAAACCACTGATTACCCTTTTGTGATTGAATCGTTTCTTCTCATGTAGATGCTTCGTGTCAAAGTAGTCAAAAGTTGGGAATATGCACAAATTTCAGTGCCTGATTTTTATTTTCTTTCTAACATGCAAAATACCATTTAAAATAATTCAATATAATGCATATTCAATATTTAATTTTCAAATTTATCATTACTGTTTTAAAATACAGGTTACATTGTGTTGATGGTATTGATCCCATCTAATTTTTTTAATTTCTTTTTTTTACCTTCACTTGTATTTTTTTTTATTTAATAGACTAAATTTCTTCTCTGGTGCTGTCAGTGCTATTTTTCTTGAAATACTTCTTATTATAATTTCTTAAATTTTTGGGCTGATGGACTGATGGACCATGTAGGCCATTAGAAGAAGTGAAAACTCAAATAGTAGGAGTAGCATTAAAGACATAATTAGGTGAAGGGTAGGGTATGTAATGAGGAATTCTCTCTGACTCTTATTTCTTTCTTAGGAGAAGTTGTTAGTTCTCTGTATGTAGGTCAAAATTCCCCCCCACTCCACTCTGCCATTTGAATGTGTCTCAATATTACTCAGCCTGTTACCACATTGGGATGTAAAAACAATATTCTAGCACCTCCTGTGTCCCCCAGTGTAGGAAAAGCTGCATCCTGGTTGTCAGAGAGTCCAGGTGTGAATGTTTTAGATACGTATTTAAACATTTCATTGTGCTGTTTGACAGATTAATTGTATTTTTGTTTGCCCCCTGCATTTTGTGTTGCATCAGCACGAGCAGGGCTGCACCGAATCCGCGTGTCTCCAAAAGAAACGCGTCGGAAGAGGTGATGAATTACAGTTTTCCAAACGATGCAATGCTAATACCTGGTAAGATTCCAGAAGGGAGAAGTGTAATATTTATTTTGCCAACACCATTTTCTTCTGTGCATTGTCAGTTCAGCATCTCAATTTTCCCTTGGCTAAGTTAAGGAAGGAAACACAGATTGAAGTGGCGATTCCGCAGGCACATTGCCTCTCACAAGTGCCTTTAGTAAATAATTTAGGGAAAGAATTACTTCCCTGCATTTGACTAGAGGACAACTTGGTAAGATTGACTATATTTTAATCATCACATTTGTGCTTTCATTTGTTAGAAGTATTTTGTTACGCCATTATAAAGGCTGGCAATTAAAATGTAATGCTTCTGCCTCATACAAGACTCATCAACACCTATTTAAACATGCTTGAGATGCCTGGCTGCATCCCTTAAATTTGTGTTTTGGTGCTCAAACACTGAGTTTGTTTTTTGACATATCACAGACACATATATATGCATACATATTGTTTGTAGCATGTTTCACTTCATCTGCTGTATGGAGTTAGCTACTGTTTGTGGCTTTTAGTGTCTCATCTAGTCCAATATTTCATTTTCAGTCCTAAAAGCTGCTTCCTTCCACACAGATATGAGAGGTACCATTTGACCATTACTATTCTGCATTTATTTAATGTCTGAAGTGAGGAACACTTCTTATTTTGCTTTATACTTACATTACAAAGCTTTAGGGATCATAGAATGAATCACAGAATGGTTTGGGTTGGGAGGGACATTAAAGACCACCTAGACCGGGTTGCTCAAAGGCCCATCCAACCTGGCCTTGAACACTTCCAGGGGTACCTTCCTTTCCCCCTTGCCTTCCTCCACATTCAACACAATGGTTTTTTGTTCTGGGTTTGGGGAGTGCTGTATTCTGTGCCTGTACAAAGCCACTATAAATTATTGTTATATGCCTGGTTATACCTTTTAAGCAGATCACTCCCTCTTTAAATCATTTTAAGCTCTAAACAAGCCAGTTACTCAGCAGAGAGCAAATATTTACTTCCTGGAGGTCCTTTTTCATCAAATGACAGGGCTGTATTGCCCTTCCCTTTAGTTTGAACATGAAATGGCCATTTACAGGAAGAAATCTTGTCCAACACCAGACAGAAGACTCAAGTAAATCCAGTGACCTGCGGGTATATTGTTTTCATATTGGTCTGTGTTGACGTGAAATCTGGTCATCTTCTTTGCAGCCTTTGGTGTCAAAATATTTGTGCTGTTAAATGGAAGGCAGAAATGACGAAAATCCTGCCGACCAGTACATACTGTAAATACGAGTGTGGAAATGTCTGATACTGTGTTCCAGGAGACGAATGAACTTCAGTTACGTGGGCTTAAGTGTGGTTGTGCAAACCCAAAATGTAGCAGGTCTTCAGGACCTTCAGCTGCTCCTTGCCTGGCTGGTGCAAGGGGCGCTCAGGGTACAGTGGAATGTGGGCTTTCCTGACTGTGCTCATGGTGGGAAAGCTTACAGATACATCCCTCTGTAAATTGGTTATTCCCAGCTGGGCCGTGGAGATGTCCCGCTGGTCCGTGTGGTGCCCTGCCTGACCCTGCATCCGTCTTGGAACTAAATGGTGGGACGGGACGCACCAGTAATGGGTTTAGGGTCATGAAATGCCATTAGCCACGTGGTTCTGCGTGTGAGATCTGGGGAATGTTTTTCCAAGCTTAGAGCCTTTTCTGATCACTTTCTCAAGAGCAATGTTATGAAGTTAAGGCTGCTTTTAAAAAGGAGGAGGTGGGAGGACAAAAAATTTGAAGTTGAGTTGTTTGACTGATGTTCAGCTTGAACTGTAGAAGCAGTGGTTTGCAACAGATCGGTGTAAGCAATGCCCAGTGGTACCTGCAGGGATGGAGAAGAGAGTCAGCAGGAGGATGTGGTCCTGAACTCTGGAATTTGGTCCTTTTCTGATCAAAGTCCAGATATTGTTATCCTCAGGACAGGCTTCAAACCTTGAGGGGTGTTTTTTGAGAGGACTGCGGTACTTTCTTGTTATGTTGAGGGAAATCTGTGTGGGTTTTTGAAGGTCACTGTGATGTCTGTGCTTTTATCTCATGAATATGTTATACAAATCCACACTTAAAAAAAAAAGAGAAAGATCAAATTGCAGAATAAGTAGAAAGCATAAATCTGTGTGTGGTGTTTTGAGAAACTGCTGGGAGAATTTTCAGATTTGTCGCTCAGTCTGATACTACAGATCAGTACAAATGAAGTCAACTTGTTAACATCAGGATTTAACAGGTCTCTTGCACCAGAAGTAGGATTTAGAGATGTTACTTTTCTTTTTCTTTGATTTTTTTTCCCCTCTTGTATCATCTTACAGAGATGTCAAAATTTGCAATTAGGTCATTTTAACCATTGGAAGTTTAGAGGAGCAAATCATTTGTATTTCAGCGTGGGAAACAGTGGGGAGGAGTTGGAGGGTAAGGCCAGACCAGCTGAGGTCACCCTTGGGAGGACAGCTGAGCTCACTGACGTCTCTTGCAAAGCAGCCATGAACACCCTGCCCAGCCCTGGCTCAAAGGCAAGGCGAGGGGGAAATCCTCCTTTGAATATTTTTCCCTAAACCAAAATCTAAATAAATCCACATTACAGGTGCAGTGATTTCAGGTACAAATCCCACCTTGGCACAGTGCCCTGCTGCATTTCCCTGCTCAATTCAATGATTTGTATCTGAAACCTTACTTCTTTTGGGCTCCGCTCGTGTGATTTGGTCCATGTGGTTTGAGATGATGACCATGAAAATCACTTACATGAAATGCACTTTTAAGAAATTATCTAAAATCAGTTACTAGGAATGAAAAGGCCACAAGTTTAACAACTGTCATCAGTCTAATAATAGTTTTATGCATTATTTGGGGATGAATATTTGATAACCTGTATATATTTTTAATCTCTAGGGCAATTTAGTTAAATACAACAAAATGTAGGGGGGGAAAAATTAGAACTTTATTTTACCCAAGCAAACTTCTTACTAAAACAAAAATCACTTTGCCATCAGTTGTACTTGATGGAGGTTTAAATTATCTTTCTTTCACAGGAACATTTAGTAGACTGAGCTATATTTAAATCACAAGGTTTGTACTTAGAACATCCAGAAATTAGGTTATTATTTATTAAAAGACCTACTGCATTCTCAGTAATGATGAATGCAAGAAAGAAAACCAGTTTCCATCATCAAATTTTCAAGTACAATTATTTAGCTGTGCTTGTAAAATTACTACTAAAATGCCATGTATATAAATGACTCTATAATCACATTTACAAAAATGTACCACAGGATGGTATTTCTGTGGTTGCTGGAAGAGAAGACCGTAGGAAATACTGCTTAATCTGGGTGGCTGCGTTTTTTAATTGGCCAAACTGCACCTAGAAAAGTAAAAAAGGGTATTTTTTACTAAGTAGTCACCTCATTGTCTGTAGTGATTAGCACAGATAAGAATGTAAGAAGAGGCCTAGGCAACAGTTAAATTAAATTTTAGAAGCCACATTCTTCTCAAGAGCTGTAATTTTGCTCCCAGTAGGCCTTTAAATGCTACTCACATGCTGCCTTCTCAGTCCCATTATAGATGTCAATGCTCCTTAAGTTTGGCTTTGTTTAAAAAGAAAAAAAACCCTTCTTTTTGAATGGAACGTGGAAGCAAATCATTAGATTAAATTGCTCAGGAAACGATATGTGTAAATTGGATCTGTGAAGCTGTTACACAGCCTCCAGTAAACTGGGAAATATAAGGGCATCATACGTGTGGAAGGAGGGAGAGGAATTTAGAAATACTGCCCTGGCATGCAGGGATGGTGTTGGGAAAATCAAGGCTCATGTTGAGACTTGAATGTCAAGGGCAAAAAAGGTTTCTGCAGCTACACTGGTAAGCAGGGAGACTGGGAATGCATTTCGAGGGACGTGATGCAGAAAGGGGTGACTTGGAACAGCCAGTGTGAATTTCTCACAGATAGATCCTGATTGTCTGGGCAGATTTGACCTGACTGGATTTGGGGATAAGAGGAGAGCAGGGGATGTTTTCTTCAGTTTGAACAAGGCTTTTGGTATTTCCTCACTGTGGGGTTGTGTGGTGGGATGGCTGTGTCTGGTGGGCAGCCAGAGGGGTAAAGCCCTGGCTGCATGATGAGACTCAGAGGTCGTGTTTAGTGTCTTCTGGTGATGGCAGCAAGTGGAGGAGGGACCTGTCGTGTTAGAACATCCTGCTCATTTAATGTTAACAGATGAAGGCACCCAGGGATACCAGAGCTGAACTGCAGCTTTTGACTGTAACCAGTATCTTCAGACTTCAAAACTTGATGAATTTCTTACTCGTTTAGTCCATAGAATAACAGAATGGTTTAGGTTGGAAAGGATCTTAAAGATCACCTTTTTCCAACCCCTCTGCCATGGGCAGGGACACCTTCCACTCATCCAGAGCAGAGGGAGAGAATCACCTCCCTCGACGTGCTGCCCCCAATGCTTTCAATGCAGCCAAGCACACAGGGGGTTTCTGGGCTGCACAGGTGCACATTTCTGGGTCATATTGTCTCATTCACAACACCCCCAAGTCCTTCTCCCCAGGGCTGCTTTCAGTCCATTCTCCATTGCATCCATTCTGCATTAGGTTTTCACTGAGAAGAGGTTTGCATTGAGTCTACTAAAGGAGAGGCTGAAGTGTAGGACAAAGCCAATGATTTTATTCCCTGCAGCAAATTTACTGACACCATTCCCTTGGAAGCTCTTTCAGCATTAAGGGAAATAGCGGGTTATACCAGCAAGGTGTCAGGTTCTGCTTAGCCCCTGTAAAAAGATGGGACAAGTGCACCCAGCTTTGCTACCCTCACCTGGCCATGGGCAAATGGGTAAGTCCTGCTGCCAGGTTGGGTACAGTAGCTCTGGAGTTACCCCATCACAGAAATCATCCCCTCCTGCTTTCTGATCCCACAAATACCCGTTTACAGCTGGCATTTGTTTTTCCAATTATCTGTTCTATAACTAATCTGTAACGAGAGAGAGAATTTAGCCTAGAGACTGTGTGGTAAAAGATTGTTCTTCTTATCTGTATTTTGGTAAAAGTAAGGATAAGGTACCAAGATAGTTGATTTTAAGGCAGGCATTATCCAGACCAGTGTACAGTACTGATTTAAGCATTTATTTTATGATGGCATATGTTATTCCAATAGCTGTAGCAGGCATTTTAATAAAATATGGATTTATTTTACTGAAAATCTTTCAAATTTTTAGTACAGCTGTGAGCTGAAGTTTATTTTGGCACACTCCACTGTACTGTCCTTTACATTAAATGTTTAATTGAATCCCTCTAGTCTCTCAATTTAAACACCTGAAATCTATGGTCTGAATAACAGTGTTTGTTGTTTCATGTTCATAATTACTTTAAGAGCTCTGAGAAACAGAAATACTTGGATGGCAAACATTCATTTCAGGAACATCAAGCCTTGGTCTGCAAAGAAAAAACAAGACTTCTTAGTTTTCCCAAGAGATTGGAAAACAGAAAAATGCTGTTTTCAAGCTAAATTGATTGTGGAAACTGCAGACCAATACACAGTTCACACTTACTTCATGTGCTGTAATGATTGCAGAAGTGATGAGTGCGTGTTGTGCTTCTCAGGCCTCAGAAAAAGATCTAATTTTTTTTTCTCCAATAAGTGTTTTGTGCAATTAATAGCAGCCATGTGGGGGAGTGATGAGGAGTCAACTTTGTGGCAGAATTTGGTCTAAGCTGGAATCAGAGGATCTGTGTGTGTGTGGACCTGAGTTGTGCAATGTCTGTTGCACAGTGATGGTGAGTTAAACACGTGCACATCCTTGCTGGGTAAAGCCAAAATCAAGGATGAGAGGAGTGTACAGGCAGCTGGAGGCACTGACATGTTTTATTGATGAATACAGTTGTGATTGGAGTACAGTTACAGATTGCTAAAAGCTCGGAGCTGAGATAGCCATCTCATAGGAAGCGGTATTGTCTTACACTGCTGTGTTCAGTTCTTCTGTACAACATGGGCATATCTAGCATTAAAAAAATAAATGTATAAACCATCCTGGGATCAACAGTCTTTTCTGATTCTAACAATAGTAGCTTTTTTGGTGGTGTAAATGTTTCATCAACACATGAATACAATTCTTGTTCATCTTAATTTCTCCTTCACATACTCCCATGATTAATTGATTACTGCTTTGGTGATCTTTCAAGGGTTTGCCCAACAGAATTCTTATTGCTATTTTTACAGTTTAGCTTCCTAATTGTCTTTTTATTTTAAAATGAAAGTAAGTTTTTTTCCTAATCTAGACCTGCTAGGATTCTCTGCATGAGAAAAGCACTCAACACCACTCTTCATGTCATAGTAAAATGTCCAGCTCTAGTAGAAAACACAAAAAATATGTGAAAATATGATAGGGAGACCTGTGTTCATGAGATGCATCGGCAGCACAAACATCAGGTTAGACAGCCAACTTCTACAAACTGTTAAAAGATATTTCTTTATAGGGTAGCACTATCTAATCTTTGTATTTCCACTGTGAAAATGGAATGGTGGCACATTGCTGACACAAAGATGTACACCATGGATGAATGTGTGTCTGTCCTTGTCTCGTCAGACATACTGAGAATGACTCTTCAGTTGTAGTGGGACGTCTGAATATTTTATGGATTTGCTCTAACAGCAAGCATGAGTGTTTAATAAGCAAATACTACACATATTTTAAAGATGAGGAACCTGGATGCATAGAAGGGAAGGGGATTGGGGTTACAGGGATGATGGGAGGATGGTGACAGAATCAGGAACTGATTGTACAGTCCCTGAATCTTGGCTAGTGCCTTAATCCTTCTAATTTCTCCCAGCTATGAGTCGCCTCTGTTCCCTTACAAAAACACTTGCCAGCAGAATTCCTCTAGGCTCTGTCTTGTGCAACTTTTTTTGCAAACCGAATGGAAAAGTCTAAGCTGTGTCATCAGTTAAGATGTCAGCAGCTTAAACACCAGAAACTGATGGGCAGCATCCAGTTTTGCTTGTCAGACACAAGAGTAGCCTTGCAGTGCATGAGAGACACTGTGCTTAAAGAAGCACTAACTGAGCTGAACCCGAGCGAGGTGGCAGCAGTGCTGGTCCTGCAGGAGGACTCACTGCTGGTATCCTACTGAGAACCCTCCTCCCAGCAGCATTCCCTGTGTGGGGTCATGAAGGTGCCACAGAAACTCCCATCTCACTGCAGACCGCCCTTCGAGTACCTGGCACAGTGATCTGTCCATTCATTACTAGTCTCCAAATTATTTTGGTGCACCTGGGTAGACAAGTGCTTGAACCCCAAAATTTTTCAGTTATTTAATGATAGTAAAAATTTGTTAATTTAGTACTGGAAGTCCTTGAGTTCAGTGTTTCCCATGCTGTGTAGGGCGTGCAGCCCAGTTAAGATCTCTCTCCTCTTGTCCGTGGTGCTCTCAGTGGGATCATCACGAGCTGTCTCCTGGAATTCAGCTGGTTTATGGTAAGACATCCCTTTTCATCACAACTTCTCAGTAGTAATTGCTTCCTGTTAATGGACCTCATGAGCAGGGAGAGATTGATATCAGTAGATGACACTCGGTGAAAGAAAGCTCATCTGTTCTGTTCACTCCGACAGGAAGCAGACCAGTGACCAACAATTAGTCAGTTCTAAGTTCTGGAGCTGTAATTCCCCCAAGTGTAGGACCAGGAAGGAATTTCCAGGTTACATCAAACCTCTTTGTATCATGTAAATATCTGATACAATTCAGCCCCGAATTAGACTGATATTTCAGAAGGATGTTTGAAGTATGCAGGAGATGAAGACACCACCTTGATAGTAGAGTAAATAGCATCCACTTTAACAAAAAAGAAAATCCTAGAAAATACAGATTTTTGAATGAGCTTCCAAGTTGCTCAGTGTTATTAAGTCTACCTTTAAGATTAGGCAGTCTTTTAGCATCTAGTATTTCTCCCTGCAAGGTGTAATCATGTTATCTCTCAGGGGTTTTTGGCAATCTGAATACACTGTGCTCCCCAGCACTGTGTTTTTCTTTTTGCACGCTTTGCACTGTACAGAATGTGGATGCCAGAGCTGGCAGCAACAGTTCACTGTTTATAATGCTGGTAATCCTGTCCACAATGGCAAAAACTTCTTCCATACTTGAATTTAGCAGTTTTTCTCAAGGAAAGCATTACTTCCTCGTGTTGAGGTGTCGTTCCTGGAGCTCACACAGTTTCTCACATCACTTTTAAGGCTCTAATTCCCTACCCTGTCAGTGTGACAGTAGTCTTTTCTAATGGCACAGCTTTCCGTCTTGGATTTATTAAAGCATGTTTTGTTACTTCATTTATCTGTGATCTTAATTTATCTGTGATCCAAAATGACTGTGTGATTGCACTGTTGCTATTATGTTTTAGACAGTTATTATTCTTTTTGTGACGTTCAGAGTAATTTTTGCAAGGATTTTCTATCTGTGCCCACATTGTTGGTGAAGATGATGACAAATACCCATTAGAAACATCTCTACTGAGAGAGTTTTTCATTGACAAATGTGTCCTAAGCTAACTGATCATAATCCTTTTAATATGTGTTTATCTTTTATTTTTAGCTTTGTGTAGCACTAACTTTTTAAGCCAGAATGTCAGTAGTGCTAACTTGGACACCCTGCAAAACTCTAATTGGTTGCATCTTCACAGTTGCCTGAGATGGATTTGTTAGATGTTTATGAATCCTGGTGATGAACGTAGTATAAGAATTAAGATTATTATTTCCTAATGAAAATAATTTTCTATTTGGTAGAATTAATCAACAATGTGTAAGTACATGTGTCTGGATTTAATTAGTTGTTCATTCTTTTTGGCCAGATCAAGTTTAGAATTAAATTTTCATACCAGATCTGCCCAATGGCCCAAGAATTTCAACAATTGTACATTATTAATTAATTGAGACCATAATCTTGTACTAGGAAAGAGATATAAAAACCAGAATTTAATGAAAACACTTTAAAGTAGCCCTCCAGTAGAGAAAATGGACTTGGAATCTCTAATAGTATTTGGCTCACTCCTTTGAATCTGAATGTGCATGCACAACTGCACAAAATTAGAATTATTTTTTCGAATGCATCTCTGTGTGTATGCTCAGTTTCTGTAGAGAAGAGATCTTGCATTCTCCACTGCAACTCTCTTTAGTGAGTAGAATATATAGTACAACTTGTTTGGGTCAGAACGAAGTAGAATTACACTGTGATATTCCTGCATTTCTGGTAGTGTAAGCTGCTCAAAATTCTGTTTTGCAATTATCTTGATTATTTAAGTTCTTTGGATGTCCTTGTGAGAGGGATACACTGTTCTTTCCAGCTAAAATTATTCAGCTATTTCTTTCCTCAGTTAATGTAGGGAGAGAAAATCAATAGAGAAGATAATATTTTAGCATTAGTTGATCCTAGGGTCTTATTTGATTCGAGCATAGCAGGCTAAGTAGCAAATGCTCTTAGCAATTGTTTCTGTTAGTGGAATTTTGAAAGCACTAAGAGAAATTTTGATCCATGGAGACAGTACAGTAATTCACATTGACATATTTTTCCCATTTGCCACAGGGCAAGTGGAACTATTAATGCTCTTGTGCAAAACCTTTTTCCTCCTTTTCTATTTTTTTTAAGAGCAGAACGGAAACAGTGTTGATGCTAACAGCAGATTATATATAGAAATTTGGACTACCCTGCAGCCATCAAAGGGAAAAATATTCAGAAAATTTGCTATCAATGTATCTTCGATTTTTTAAAAAACAGAAACCCCTGTGCACCAGTATATATATATATATATTTACATGGTGGATTTTTGTCGTGTTTTGGAGGTTTGATGGTTGTTTTAAGCCTCTCTGGGGTCAGGGAGCAGGTAGCAGTGATTGTAAAATAAACTGAATGTTGCATGTCCATATGAACTGATTCTAACAATAAAATCTTCTCTGAATACATTCTGTGCTCCACAATGTACAGTCGGTGCCCAATGGAGACAGCCGTTCCAATCATGTATACACAAGGAATATTTGTTATCCATTGTAGTATTTTGCCTGCAGCTTTGAGAGACCCAATTTTATCTTCCCTTAAGCAGCCAAAATGATGTCAGCATCAGCGTGGTACTTTTTCCTTTGAATGTTTCAAGGAGCGAGAAATTGAACTGTTTGTTGATAAATGAAGACTTATTTAATATATATATATAAATTTAAGCAATTTAGCTCACTTATTGCTGTAAAACTGCCTTTGAAATGAGATTTAAATGTGAGTACTTGAAAATTTGGTTGGTTAGATGTGAGGAAATAACAGACAGTTGCCTGCTAATAATGCCAGAAACAATAATTAGAGTGAGAAGCAGTTAATGATAGATGATCAAATAGATTATATATCTTCTCAGTGTGCATCATCTTGGCCAATATATTATCAAAATGTGTGTGTGCTATTAACTTAAAAATTAACTAGAAAAATTTTGTAGATAAATTAGCAAACAATTTCTTTGGTGTCCTTTCCATCATCCTCCCCTCCCCCCCCCTTTTTTAAGAGAGCCAAGAGACTAAGCTTAGGTCACAAATGAGATGAGTTTGATGACCTCAGCCTATGGCCTCGCAGACATCTGTCTACATCTCAGAACATCCATAGATTTTAGTACAATTGGAAATCTCTCATCAGGAAAGATCCAGGAGTAGACTGGGAACACTTAATTCTGCTTGTGATTGTAAAACCTCAAGAAACAAACAAAAAAAATTATCCTTTTCAGTTCTTGGTATTTAGTAAAAGTTACAGTTGTGGTGTTTAAAAGGAAAAACATTCAAAATATTCTTGTTGAACCAAGGTAGGGTGTTTTTGTTTTTTTTTTTCCCTCCTTAGACTATTTATTATCTCCATGAATTATTGTTCATTCCTCTCTTGTGATAGTTCTTTCTGATGTGGGTTTCTCTGTAATGTTAATCATAGAGGTGCAGCCTCTGGGAAAGACACAAACTTTAACCTTTCTGGGTCACGGGTCTTGGAAGCCACTTCAGTTAGAGATCAACACAGTACAGCGATACACAGCGTGTTCTCATTTGTTTCCAGGTCTTTCAGGAAAAGTGAATTAATTATTTATACACTATCTATATACATTTACTTATTATTACAGCTCAGTTGTCTTTAGCCTCCAGTAGTTAATTTAAAGTACATTTTTCCTAAGGTAACTTCATCATCTGTGATATAACTTGCACTGTTCATAAGGCATATCAAATCATTTTAATTAAGAACCCAATCTGTTTGCATGGAAGTATTTGCCTTTTTGTCTGTGTCTGCTGAACATTCCTCTTCCATAGTGATGTACAAGCCTGTACTGTGATCATTCTTTCAGATACATAAAATACTACATATTAATAAAAGAGTATTCTGGTATCAATGACTCTTCAATGACTCTGCTAATAGAATTAAATAGGACCCAAATAAACATAGGAATCTGAAGGAAAAATTGGGTTTTGTATACCTTAACATTTTCCCTGGAATTATGTGATGGAAATGAAAACTTTAGAATTGTTGGTTGCATCAGTGTGGCAGATTTTTGAATGTTCATTGTGTTACCTGTGATCTGGTAGTTCAGATGGCACATCAGTGTAGTGAAAAAGAATAGTTCATTACACAAAAGCAGTACTAGATAACCCTGCTTCATGAAAAAGACAGCATATGTTAAGAGACCGAATAACTGTCTTGGTGAAACGACCTCCAGTTGTGCCTGGGATGTTTCCATTTCTTCATGGCCAAGCACTGGAAAGGCTGTCCAGCACAGTGGTTGAGTCACTGTCCTTGGAGGGATTTAAAAGCTGTGTAGACATGGCATCTGGGGACACGGTCTAGTGGTGGCCTTGGCAGTGCTGGGTTAATGGTTGCAGTCAATGATCTTAAAGGTTTCTTCCATCCCAAACGATTCTCTGAGTCTGTTCATAGCTCACGATGAACTCTGTGTGGGCTTTCCACAGTGGCACCGTGACTCACAGACACTGCAGATGTCTCAGCCCAGCCACCTTGCCAGCGCCTGCCTGGCACAACAATAGATGTCTTTAAAACTGCACCACTGATTCCGCTGTCGGGAGTAATGGTCGTTGTGAGATGATGGAGTTCCCAGAAGACACTTGTAGGACCACAGTTGTGCTGTGCCGTGATACAAATTGAACAAAACATCTCTGTCAGATGGTGTTTTCCTGTGTAGAAGAGTTGAACCGTTAAAAAGACAATGATTTAGCAAACATTTTCATGAGATGTGTTCTCTCTGCAGCATTTTCTTCGTGTAATATGATAAGGCCTTTGGAAAGTTTATCCATTAATCTTTAAATAATACCATCCCATCATAATGCTCAGTGCTGCCTTAGTCTGTAAGTCAGGGTATTTGGCAATAAAGATCAGCTCAAGTAGCAGTAAATCTGTTGATACTGATTATCACCTATTTGAATCGCCTTTGCTTCTGTAGAGAAATTGTATGTTATAGGAATATAAGTAGTGTGATCAGGCAGTCTTTTTGCTGGCTTAACAGGCTGCTTCTCTCTTTATACAGCAATACCAAAGGGAGTTTTTTCAGTTTTTTCTTTTTTTTTTTTCATATCACTGTGTAAGTTGTCACATAAACTGATGTCTTTTAGGATTTGAATTGTGTCTTGGGAGTCCTGCATAGGGATAAGGATTTCTTGCGGTTTATTTTTCAGCTATTGAGTTTTAAGTCTTGAGAGTGGAAAGTAAAAAAGCTGCACAACAGTCTCTATTTTGGTTTAACAAAAGAAAAAATGGTGTGCCTCTCGATAACTGCCTATGAAATGTTTGTTAGAAAAAGATACACGTATTAGGAGAGGGTTAAAAATATTAGTGTGTCACTAGGTGTATGGAGGCAGAGAACATGGAATGTGTTTCTGTGGCTAATGGGGTATGTGCTTTACACATGAAACCTTGCTAGTTTCTTTTTACTGTTCTAAAATCATCGACCATTCACTGTTATGGATTGCCTAGCCTGTATATTGTTCCATATATTGTAACTATGGAATTGATTTTCACTGCCCATCTCTTTGCTACTGTTTTTCTCTACTCTAATTTTCTTGTTTTCTTAGAATAAAAAGGACTGATCACTGACATTATTGTTATTTTTACATATTCAGTAGGATGTTTTTCTCATTTTGTTTACAAATTTCTGGATATACTACTTTTTAAATTAAATTAAAATGACTTAAATATCCAGGCAGAGCTTGCACTTTTTATTATAGTCCAATAAATTATCTAGCAGTTATGTGTAGGCAGATTTTATTGTGTTTAAACAAATGTGTGCAGGTTTTTCAATGTGCAAATGCTGTTCACTGTGAGAGTTACTGAAGGTACCTGGAGTGCTTGATGGATGGGGTGAGGGGGTGCAGCTGCTGACTGGTGTCAGGGTGTAGCATTATCAGATTTTAGTTGTACGTGGATGTGATCAGTCAGGGACAGGCAGGGTGCTGCCAGGGAGATGTTGTGTGTCTCGGGAGCTGTTGTGGTGATTCACTAGAGGTCACTTTTTGCTCACTAATGAATCACTTTCTTATCTGGTGATAGTGGAGTGCTGGTAGTGCAGTATTGCATGAGGGTACAGAGCAGTGTTCAGTTTGGAAGAGGATGAAATTCAAGCCTCATAACTTGTCATCATCCCAATTTGACAAAGCAAGAGAGTTCATTTCAATGTCATAAATGTATATAATCCCAGCGTGTGGTCGTGCTCGAAGTCTTTAACAGAAAACAGATATTTTCCTGTAACACTGTTTTGCTTTTTGCATCCTCTCTAGGTTTTCAGATGAGTAAGCCTTGTGGTTAGTTTCAGAGCAAAGTCTCCAGCAAAATGCTTAGAGATGTTGCTCTGATTTCATACCTGTCTTTATTTTTCCTGAGGGCATCCTCAGTTTTGTGGTGTGTGTTTCAAACAAGGAAGTACAATGCTCTCTGTGCCAGCTAGTGAATGAATGACATTCGTAAGTGCAAATACAATTGTTTGAGAATTTTAAAACTATCTCTGATAAAACTATTGCTTTTTTGCTGGCTAGTTGTTGTGCAGCTTTGATAAAAATAAGATGCTGAGTGTGTTGGAAGAGAACACAGGACATTCACTGGTTCTGATTAGGCCACTGGATGGTTCATTATTCTCCATATTACCTATGAAATTACTACCACCAAACAGGTTATTGAATCTACTACAAACTTGTGGGGTTTGATCCTTTCCATTGGCCTTAATATGTAGATCTGTTTGTTTGCATGCAGAGTGCAGCATCATAAAGAGTATCTGGCTCTCTTTATAATTTTAAAGAGACAGTCAGACTTCATAACTACTCTGCATAGGTTGGAGCCTACTTCCCTTAATCACCTGAAAAATAGTACTTTGCTTCATGACCAGGCCCAGACTGATTTAAAACTTGAGAAGTAAATTACTACTCAATAATCCAGTTCTATAAAAGTAAATGCAGAATGTTGTTGTGCTGGTTCATTATGTGGAAAGCATAATGCATTATAATTTTTAATGGAATGTCAGTGTAATATATTCTAAATGCCTTCTTTTAACCCCTTGGGAGACAGCTGGATCAGTGGTCTCACTCACCTACTCAGGGGCTATCCACAGAATTTGTTAGTAGCTAAAGCTGCATTTTTAACATTTCATTAGTAAGAGGAGCCTCAGCATAGTATCTGTGCAACTTACACAGTCTGAATGAGCTCCAGGATTTCAGACAGGTGAGGAGGAGGAAACCTTCCCCGGGTTACTAACCCACTTTTTGTCCTTTCATGTTAATTGGCTGTTTGTTCCTGGGAACACAGATTGTGCCGCTTCTCCTTTACCTCATCCAATGTCAAATCCCCAAAGAAGCCCTGCCAGCGCAGAAGGGAAGGAGCCATATGGGGCAGGTTGCAGTTGTTCCTTCAGGTCTGGATTTATTCCACTGTGAACAGATGGACAATGGCTGACATCCACTAATGGTTCTCGATAGGTTTCTTCTGCTGTTCATCTCTATCTTCTTTTTCTCTTCAGCCAGAACACAGACCTTCCTGGAAATGGTCTGTTAACTCCTCCTGACTAGATGGAAAATAATACCTCTCGTTTCATGACAACCAGAAAATGCAGCACATTTAATTCCACCCCGGTTCTTGTGTTTTTAGCACTCGTATGAAGAGGGCGAGATCAAGAAGAAAATCTCTTAGTCACTTAATACAGATAACATCAGAGTAGAGAGGTTTTTTTGTGTTCACTGGTTTGAAGGGAATTTATTCTTCCATTCATTCAGCACACTGCAAGCTTTTTCAGTTCTGCATGGCCGGTATTTCCAGCACAGAGCTGGTAGAGCCGTTCCATTCTGAGAAAGGAGCAGTGCACACTTGGCATTTCAAAAATGACTTTGAATGTTTGACACAGCTGAACTTCTTGTTCATTAAGTGCAACTTTAATCTGCAACTTTGATCCTTCAGCAAGCCTTCTTTATAACAGTAGGTGAAGGTCCTCTATTATATTTCATGCTTGTGATGACCACCATTTCTTAAAGATGAAGTGGTTCCCTTTAGTCAATTATTCTTTTTTCCATTTTCCCCTCAGAACCTGCTGAAAATATTTCTCCAAAATGACTTCCACATGAACCAGAAAGCACTAGCTGCTTACAGTGGGAAGTTTCACACAGAGGAAGTTGCAACTTAAAAAAAGAAGTTGTAATTAAAATACACAATTGCAAAATCAAAGTAGCATGATCTCTGTGTGTTTTATAAACAAATGCTTTTCAGGATCTGAGTGAAAAAATTAAGGAAATACTTAAATCCAAACAAAGTTTTCTTTCCAGATTTTAAAATAAATTGAATTGACTTCTTTTGATTATACATTTAAAAGATCTATTTTTAGGATAACGTTAAAGAGTTAGGCCTGCTTTATCCAACCATTCTTTTCTTCTGACATAAATCCCTTTTAGGATCTCCTAATAGCATCTGCAAGATTTACTGTTGACAAAAGATATTCCATTGAAATATAGTCTTGCATTTTGATTAAAAATGCATAAAGGTTTTAAATTTATGACTTTAGAAACTGTTACAATGAGTGAAGGCTGTTTGATAATGAAGCAAAAACATGCATGAAAGAACCAGCATGCACAGCTATGACAAACCAAAGAAAATCTGTGAGCACACAATAGTATCTCCTTGTAAGAAAATTGTCAAACCTCATTATTCACTTAAGAAAACATTCAACATGTATCTTGGCTCATTGCTTGGATGATACAACAGTAAAACTTCCTCTTTCAGTATCTTCAAAGTCACATCTGCTATAGATAGCAAACCCTAATGTATCTAATTTGTGAAAGCCCAAGGTCATGCCCTTATGATTGCACATTCTGAGGGGAATAAAACTTGTACTTAAATAATACATATGGCTGTTAACAGATACACTTAAAACAATGTATTTGCTCTGCAGCACATGTGCTCCTCCAGCTGACTCTTAAGAAGCCAAGAAACAGTTTGGGGGTTTTGAAAAATGCCATAATTTTAGTGCAAGACACAGAAGACACTCAGCTGTTAAAAAAAAAAAAAAAAAAAAAAAAAAAAAGGGTTGCAGTGACAGCAGTGCCCAAATGCAGTGGGGAGGATGGGGATGGTTAGTTTTGGTGGAAGATGTGCTTGTATTGTAGCTGTTCAAGCCACAGTGTAAAAGTTGTGACATGACTGAATGTGTGGTGACCCAGAGGCGAGCCGGAGAAAGCAGGAAGCAAAATGGATGGGGGCAACAGAAGGCTTGGCTGGAGTCAGCTGGTCTGCTCCTGGATTTTCTCATGTCCAGTCTAAAACTAGGCCACTGACAGCCATAGAGAGGAGGAGGAGGGCTGAACTCGGGTTGAAAGCAAGCTCGATTTGCTTAAGCAGAAAGAACATAACGTTGTGTTCTGGAGGAAAACTCGAATGGCTCTTGAGTTATTTTGTGTTCTTTCCCATCCTGAGGGTCTGCAGGGTTTGTTCTGTAGAGCAGGTGCCTTGTGGCAGCTGTCAAAGAGCCAGGCAGAGAGACCTTTGGGCTGGGGAGTGGGGGTCAGATAACCTCTCTCCTTCGGCAGGTGCAACTCAGCTTTCTGCTGCTGAAGGGAACACAGTTGGTCCAGTTACAACCAGCTGAGGATCCATTCATGATGTTTTCCCAGGAAACATGAACTTGTGGTGTGTGTGCCGGGAGGGAAGTAAGTCCGGCGTTACCTACAGTGTGTGTGTTTGTTAGGTCTGTGTACAATCAGGAAGGAAAAAGAGCAAGCATATGAATCCCTTCACGAAGTAGCATAGAGAATACCAAACTGCAGTATTAATAACCTCCTGTTATTGAATCCTCCATCTGTTCATCATGCCAACTTATCTTCACTTAGAGCACTCCCCTTGTCATAATATTTTGTGCCACACTCCCCTCCCTCCCTGAAGCAGCAGTTCCAGTTTAGATCTAAACATTTGCCCAGTCATGTAACCCCACCGAGGACATGGTCTCAGTGCTGTGTTTATGTTTCTCTATTAAAACCAAAAAGTAACTGAACTCTTAATTTAATTTCTGAATTTTTCATTTTCCACTGGTAATTTTTCCCTGGAGATACCTCCATATCCATATTGGTATTCACAGATACTCCACTTGTGGTTTAAGTGTGTTCAACCCCTAATGCTCATTCCTGCTGATACGCTGCCACATGGCAACTGAAGTAGTGGTGGTGGGGGAGAATCGTGATTTTCTTCTTAACAGCTTTGATATGTATATATTTTTATATTTGCTAACATCTATAAGTGGCAATAAAGTGGTTAACCACTTTAAAGTGATTAAAACCGAATTTATTTATACAAACCCCACACGAGGCGCTTGGCTTGGTGCTGCCCGAGCGATGCGCAGTGAGAATTTAGGGAGACTGTGCTGGGCGATGTCTGAGGCGTCTGTGCTGAGCCACAAAAGGCTTTCCCGGGAATAACAGAGGGGAAAAGAAGATAAGTCAGAGGCTGCAGGAACTAGTCCTGGGAGTTACCTCCCCATGCGGACGGATTATCCCGTGGAATAGACACGCTGCCTGGGGAACGATGGGGAAAACCGAGTTCTTGGGGAGCGGGAGCCAGGCTGCCCAAGGCTGCCGTGCCCTGGACGGCGTCCTGAAACGCACACAAGCTTGGGAGGCTGAAAGCACCCTTTATAACCTTTGCGTTCGAACATTCCCCTCCGAGACAAACAAACCGACTCCCCAAACACCCACAGGGAGATGTACACCCACTGTGCCGCTCCTGTTCGCTGCCCGGGCGCTTCTTGCCCTTCCCTATCCGAGGGGGGCCGTGTGCCTGAGGGACTGCTGGGGCCGCTCGCCGGCAGGAACCCACCCGTCCGTCTTATTTCTTGGAAAAAGCCAAACATGGGCCGTTCGCCGGCGGGCTCTGCTGTGGGAGGGGTCGGGCGGGCGGGCTGCCAGGCGTATAAAAGTTTGCGGGAGGGCCATGGCGGCCGCCGCTCCCTCACCGCGCCCGGGCGGGGCCGCGCCCGCCGCTTTGGTTCGCGTCCGCCGCCGCCGCGCTTTGTGCGGGGAGGCGCTGGCGGGGTGAGCCCCGAGGGGAGCGGGGCCCGCTCGGG
>VXBX01000547.1:1315879-1494676 GCA_013400415.1 Scytalopus superciliaris
CCCCCCCAAATAACATAGATCCAATATTTCTCCATCAGGGATGTGTTATTTCATTGCTGAATTGGCAGATAAAATAGTAATAATCCTGAGAATTGCTGTAGTCATGCTCAGTACGAGAGTTTAGTCAATGAAACTGCTATTTTGAAATGAAACTACTCAAGTCACCTTTGTGAATTTTTCAGTTCAGTGTTGTCATGTGTAGTTAAGGAGCAGCTGGAGCGTGCAGTGTTTGAGCACACAGAAACACTACGTGTAAAAAGCTCATATCGTAAATATTGTATATGCTGTGATACTTCATCATCATGTGGAGTTCTGATAGCGCGATAAAACAAATTACAAGTGCCCTTATGTTTGTCAGTTTGGTTACCTCTTGACTTGTCCTTCTGCATCATAAAGATAAATAGCATCTGCCCTTTGTTAAAAATCTGCGATCCTTCAATTTATTAATCTCACTGTTTCTGAGAGCTGTTGTTTTATTTACAATGTAAACAGAGCAGTCACATCGTTTAGCCAGAAGTGTGATCCAGGAGATTAGGACTGGGCTGGATAATGTGAAGTGTTATCATACAGATACAGTGGTGCACTTGCCAGTGTTTTGAAACATACAGTCAATCCCTCTTCATCAAATAGGAACATCAACTGCGGATCCGTGACTAGGCTGGGCCATCCCTTTTGGGGAGAAAACTGACATTCTCCAATATAACTGGTTTGCATGAATACCGTAGTAATAAAAAAAAAAAAAAGGAAGTAAAAAAGCTTATTTTCCCAGAAAATAATTTGAACAGTGATAAGTGTGTGGAAAGGCACAGATTTTAATTTCTTTTAAGCAAAGATACTGAGAAGCAACATGATCTTTAATTTACTTACATGAAATTTAACACTCAAAACCGTGCAGATATTTTGGAATACAGTTGCACAGATATTTTGGACTATAGTTGCTAGTTGCCTTTTTGTCTTGCTTGACCTACCACACATTTATAATAACTGTATTTCCTGAAGCTTATCTGGAGAGCTTGGCTGCTTGTGTGTGTGAGACCTGCCTTTAAGAGTAGTAGTCAGGTTTTTGCCTCCCAGGCCAGCTGGGAACATTGATGAGGTGATACTCCAGCATGTGTCAAGCTTTTCAAATCCCACAGCATTTGGCAGTGCAGCAACATAGCAGCCTCCTCTGAGGCTCCCTAACCTCCTGGCCCCATAATTATTTATTTAGTGTGAGAGTAGAGACAGAGCTACACTTTTAATACGTGTCCTAAAATTTAAGGTGAGGATAAAAGTTGTAGTACAGAGCCCTTTAGCCTTAGTTCCTCACCCACACACGCTTTCTCACTCCCAGACAGCGTAGCAATGGATTTACAGTTTGGGAAGACAGAAGTTCCCAGCTGTAGTTTTGGTCTCTTTCTCCCCTACTGCCTTGAGAGCAAAGATGATGATTCATTTTAATCTGTGAATCGATCAGGAAAACATGCATTGCAGATAAATCTAAAATTAACATTTCCTGCTGAAATGTAACCCTTTGCTCCCTCACCAGTATTCCTCTGGGAGAACTGGAGAAGTGCCGCGGCGCTTCCAGTGGCAGTTTGGGATCTCTGAGCTGTGATTACAACAGGATCTTTTCCAGTGCACAGTAATCCTCGTCCCATCTCCCCAAGCGATTAACATGATCAGAAGTGGTTTGGGAATCTGGCAGCTTCCAAGTGTGACTGGCTGAAACTCGTGTATGGCCTTGTGTGGCCATACTGTGGGAAGGGGGAATGGAGTGTATCCCAAACTGTTCATGATGCGAAAAAGGGTGCTGAGACTTTTTTTTGGCGCATTTGGGGCCCTTTGATGCTCGGCTTCGGTTTGATGGTTGAAGGGAGTGAAAACTTCCAAATTGTTTTTGAACCCGACCAGAGACCAGTCCGGTTCCTCGAGGAATACAAGACAGTCCCTGGGCTCCTGTAATTTGTGCTGCCTGGTAGCTGCTATCTGTGGGCGCCGGGATGGGAGGATCAGGAGCTCGGTGTTCCTGAGCCCCACCCGCGGGCTCTGCCCTCTGGAGCACCAGTGGAGCACTCACCTGGGAGCTGGTCCAGGGACGGCTGCCCAAACCCTATGGCTGCTCCAACCGTCATGGAATAATAATCAAAAAAGCACTTCGCAAGGTAAAATTAAATTCCAAATAAAAAGAAATCGCTCAAAAGAAACCTCTAGTGAAAATTAGCTATGCATTAGATGAATAGGTTAATTGTTTTTTGATGTGCAAAACGTAACATGTTTATGTTTGCTATAGCAGAGCAAGAATTTAATTTTTGAGGAAGATGATTATAAATTAACTTGTCTCTCTTATGAAATATTTTTGTCATTTCATCTCAAACATATCATGTTTCCTGTATTATTATTCCATTTACTAATTATCCAGTTTGTGTCTAATCAACATAATTGAAAATTGACATTGTTTGATTTTTTCTTTGAACTAAGCACTGCTAATGCAATACTATATTTCATGCTGGTATTTATTTTGGACGTCTGGTGCTCATCCCTGCGTTTTCATCTTTTTTTATACCTGCCTTTTTCAGGGGGCTTTTTTGGAGGAACCTCCTTGCAGTGTAACCTGCCAGGGTAGTCAGCCACAAGGGATTCATTCTCTGCAGAAAGCAGAAAAAGCTGGCCCTTGAGGCTGAGGACAATAGTTCAGATAATTGTGAAGTTGTGGTACTAATAGAAAGCTTTTATTTCTGTTGCATATGAAGCCTTTGTTGTTTCAGTATTAAAACACGAGGTAATGTGATTACATAATTTTGCTTTACGTGAGGTATTTTAAGGCATATTTTAACAGGTCAGTGGATGTCCCTTTGCTGTGCCCAAACCACTTTCAGCGAGTTGTGTCACCACCAGCAGAGTTACATAAGTCTGCAGTGAAAGTTGTTCACGCTTTCTGACTCTGTGTGCCAGGGCTCACCACGTTACCCCTCCTCTCCTTTTAGTCTATTTAGGGGAGCTCCCATGCCAACTCACAAAAAAAAAAGGAAAGAAGCAGAAAACCATCGCTTACTTGAGTCACAATTCCAGATTCCTGTGTGCAGTCCAAATTCTGTATTGTTGGATGTGCACTAGTGGTCTTCCTGAACAGCCCAAGTATTTTTTGACAGATCCCATCTTCTGCTGTCGGACATGGACACACCCTGTGATAAGGGGGGTGTGATGGAAGCTTTAATAGCTTCATGACAAGAGCGTAACTTTTGCTGCCTTTTAAAGCAAGCGTGGCTTTTGCACCTTCTCTGCCCGGTTCACACGTGACCTGAAGTGAGAATGTCAGTAGTTGGGGAAATCACAATGGCCAGCCCGGTGTTGTTCATATTTACTTAAATGTGTCTGGTCTTGTGCAAGAGATGTAGGTCCTCGCCCATGCTGGACAGTCAGAGCAGGGTCTAACCACAGCAGAGAGTGGTTTAGGTAAGCTGAGCTCTAGGGGCAGCAGCAGAGTGGCCCTGCTTTCAGTTTTGCTCACGTCAGAGCCTCTGAAAGCCCGGCTCACTGCTGTTGCTGCTGCCGTGTGGCAGACTGTCCCTCTCTCCCACCCTCCAAACATGATCAATAGGATTTAGCCCACGGCTGCCAAGTGATGACAGCAGGAATGGCAAATTGGAGTCTCCAAGGCTGTCCATTCTTGCATTCCCATCGGGCTATATTCCTCTCCTGTGGCAGGAGCACACACCCTGTGCCATAAAGCCCTGTGTGCCTGGCCAAGCAGAGGTGTGGCCAGAGCTCAGAAAAAAGCCAGGAGAGAAGCAGCACTGCAGGGTATTTTCATCATAATCTACTACACATACATATCTTTTTTTTTTTCACTCTGCAGTATGTCATCATAGCCCTTGGGTGAGTCAGAAGTTGGGAGAATGAGCCAGAAAGGAGCTGTACTAGGATGTGTGCTATCCAGTCGGATTGGGCTGATGTGCAGGAGGGTTTGCAGGAAGGGAGAGCTGCCCCAGGCAGCTGTTAGTCAGACCTACCGTCAGCAAGAGGTGCTGCTGGGGGCTGACAGGCAGTAATGACTGTGCCTTTGGTGCAGATCCCAGTATCTGTAATTTATAATTGTGAAATTTCCATCGGCTTCTGTGGAATTTTTACCTGACCATGGATTTTCAGAATTAGCTTTCCATTTTAAGTCAAACAGCCTAAAATTGATGTCGCTTTTTACGTATTTGCAGCATGGCACTCCTAATCCCATAAAGAAAATATATGACTTAGCAGAAGCAGTGGTGTGGAGCACTTCATCAGAATTCCCAGATGAGTCAAATTTCATTAGATGGTTGCAGCCAGTTTGTCTCTTGCTGAGTGTGTAGCTTCAGTCTTTGCAGAGTCATGCAGGACAAAAGTGTTCAAGAGAGATAACCACAAGCCAGTCTCCAAACTCTTAAACTGATAATTCAATATTTTTTCACTTTAATGTGTTGTACCAGATATGTTAAACTGTTTATTTTCAACCGGGTAATGAGCGTTTTCACATTTGTGGTCTACCAACCATCTTAATGTGTGTCTGGTGCTTCACTGAACAGTATTAATGTGTATCACAGCCTTTCCCACGTCGTTGATTTTCCTGTTCATATAATCAGCATTACTGAGAAGTGATCTTCAGTAATTCAGTGTTGTATGTGTGTATTCCCAGGCTGATTGGAACTGGCCAGCCAGTTCTATCTTAACACACTATTTTTTGACTAGGAAAGGTCATTAAGATACTGATCAAAGCCACTGCAGCATTTTAGTTTTTCTTTTGCATCCTCACCCAGTTCTCTACCACATACTAAAAGTCTGCCTGTGCTGGTTGTGCTCCTTTCCTGGCCTGTCGTGGGCCAGGGTTACTGTCTTTCATTTCTGCTGCCAGCAGAAAGTCTTGCTCATTTTTTGTTGGTTTGTATTAGCTTTCAGGATCCTTTAAGATTAAAAACACGTAGTATCAATTTTCAGTACCTCTGTAAGCCAGTTACTTACATCTGAAAGATTTACTACCTTCACTCTCAGTCAAGATTTGTAGTTAATACTGCAGTTCCTTTATTCCATGAATTCCATCAAATTTTCATTCATTTTTTTCCAACTCCTGTGAGACTCTGAAAGCCAATTTGAATTGTGTTGAATTTGCAGATAGTTCTCAGTGTGGAATCTTTCCTTGCTACCCTAAAATTGATGTGGCTTCTTACATCTGCCCTGCTCAGAATTGGTGGTCAGCAGTTCAGCAGCACCACAGCACTACTCCTTTGTGAACTTCAGACTCTGCACCACCAGGCAGCACATTTTTATTTTTTTTCATATTTGCGAGCAAAAGCAGCATCTAAAATGACCTTTTATCTATGTAGAGCTGGATGTATTTTAGCCACACCAGTCTAGATAAAAAGAATGTCTTGCATTTTTTAAAAGCTTGTGGGAGGAGGCCCACAATAGAGGCTCCATTGTGCTGTTAGTACTGAGCGTACAGGAAATCACAAATTAGCTATGACGAGAGTATTGCAGGGGAGTTTTAAGTTTACTTAATTCCCATAGTATTGTATGGTTTTGAAAGGGTTTCACAATACATTGCCTTTCAGGTCCAGTTGTGTATGTTGTTTGTATGCGGCAGACTTCTGTTCAAGGCTCTCTTACCATGTCTTTGTTCCAAAGGTTTCATATTTTGAATCCTTGAATCCAGATGACTTTCCCTTCTTACTTACTGTAAATACAGAGGCGTACAAATGCGCTTGGTATTTATCTTGTGACCACCCTGCAACCCTCTAAAATTTAAATCTAGCATTGTATACTCAGCTGTGAGAACTGTCTCCTCAGAGCAAGAAACAGAAAAGGTTTTCAAGGAGAAATTTTGGAGAACAGTAAGCCAAAGGCATAACTTTTCCTTTCTTAGCAGATTTTGATCCTGCAGGATGTTGAGTTACTCAGCTTGCAGTTGATATCAGTGGGGGTCGGAGTGGACTCACAAATCCATAGAACTCTGGCTGCATCCTGCCTACTAAACCCAATTGATTACAGGATAACCTGTGTGTTAAAATCTTGTCCAAAGATTGGTTTGGCTCAGTACTTGCAGTTGAGGAACAAGTTCTGCCACTCAGTTGAAAGACCCAGGATTATAAGGACTCTTCAAAATCATGAGTCTTATTTTCTTAATCTTGCGGATAAAGAAAGTACAAAACAGTGGATGGAGCTGGTAATTTAGAACTTGAAGTACTCTGAATATTGCAGTTTTGCATTGATTTTCATAACTTTTCTGGAATCTTCCCTCTGGACTGTTTTTTAAGCTTGTGGAATTCTGGTAGTGATTTTTCTGAGTTTGTGGCTTTGTTTTCAAAAAAATACATTTAAAAAATCTGTTCCCAAATACATAAATAAAACTTTTCTTGCACCCACAGTCAAGGGGAAAAAAAAAAACCTCCAAGAAATCAAAAATGAAGTTTGGGTTTTTTAGCTGTCCTGGGGATTCTGTCGTATAGAAATGATGAACATTTCAAAGTGTGTTTTACACAATTCTAGCAGCTATTGAAATGCACTGAAGATTTATTGGCAGGAGGGGAATTTTTTGTGTGCAGGGAAAAAGGATCTCAAATATCATCTAGTTCTCAGATTTTCAAAGAGAATTAGTAAAAATTAATTTTCATTTAGAAGACTAATTCTAAAAAGAAGATTAAACAGTGGTTGTTTTTATAAATGGTAAATAACCTCGCCTGTTACATCTAAGATGTCTTTGATCACAGAAGTTCATAGTAAAAGAGCAGTCCATGAATAAGCCATAGGATACCTGGGAAACTGCTTGCATTTAATTAAGTACAATTTTAAATCAAGTTAGTTAAGGTAGTGTAGGCCTGTCTCAACTCTTGTTTAAGTGTAAACTAGGCTTATTTCACATATGCATGAAGATACTTAGGAATCAGCAAAACCAAATAAAAATGTGGTACTTTGCAATGACTTCAGGTTGGGCATGTGTGTTCCAGTTTTGAATCATACTTGAGCATAAACACAGTTTATGTGTGAGATTTGTACCTCTCTGTACAAGGAATGTCATTGAAGGACCTATATTAGGAAATGAATGTTCTATATGAGAACTGGATCACCTTCTTAGGATCTTTTTGTTTGTTTTCTTTGGTAATAGAAGAAATTTTGTATTACTAAAAACCTTGGGTGAGTGCTGAAGTCAAGCAAAGTGCAGGGTATCTGATTTTCAGAGTAAATGTGCTCTAATTATTGGCAGGAGAATTGAAGAGAGAGGAGAGCAGAGATAGCAGTGCCAGCAGATGTCCTACGTGGCTGTGGAATTGCCCAGATGGTCACGGTGGTCCTCTCACACTTGGGAGGAACCTCAGAAGTGACCTGGGATAATTCACTTCATTTTTCTGTGCCCAGTCACACCCTGCCTTCAGTGCACATAGTGATGGTGAGCTTACCTGGGAAACACCCTGGGATGTGTGGGAAACTGCACCAAATTAAGAGTAGGATTCTGTAGTTAATGGTGCTCTGAGTAGATGCTTGGTAGATCTTGTTTGTGTCCTGTTTTATCACAGAGAAACAGTTTGGGAGGCAGCAAGCTTCCATTTGTGAACTGAGTTAAGGTAAATGCACTTATTAAAAAGACAACCTGTGGCTTGACTGAGCACAGCACCCTGCAAGACATTTTCCTGTGATTGAAGGGCTTGCTTTTTCCAAATCAAAAATGTAGTTTCCACCATTAAAGCTCTTCCTCTTTAAACAGTAAAAAAACCCCCCTCCTGTATATTTGAATCGGGAAGTTGTATTTCACCAATTAGCTTGACAGGACATGCACACAAATGAACCAGCAAAGTACTGGCAAGTGTGGAGGCTGCAGCTCCATGTGCTGTGCACTAATAGATGGATGGAAATATGTAGCCGGTGTGTTAGCACTGAGTACTCTTGCTCCTGCTGAGATACGAAGGCTTGGAGCAGAGACGTGATTGTGAGCTATTTTTACTGAACAGTTGAACTTTGGAAGAGAAGAAGTAAGGGATAATTTCTTTCAGTTTGAGTTTGCACATTGTGCGACTTATTAAAAACTTCAAGACGACTGTTAAGTAAAGACAGCTCCTTGAAGTGCCAGATGGAAAAGAGCAAGAAAAATGCAGTCTGTTTAAAACAGAAAGGGGATTTTTGCTCATTTTGAATTGGGGTCTTCTCCAGTCCACACAGTTTGACTCTCTCCAGTTCTGTTTAATATCTTTATTGATGATCTGGATGAGGGGATCGAGGACAACCTCAGCAAGTTCTCAGATGACACAAAGTTGGGTGGGAATGTTGATCTGCTGGAGGGCAGGAAGGCTCTGCAGAGGGATATGGACAGGCTGGAGAGATGGGAAGAGGCCAATGGACTGAGGTTCAACAAGGCCAAGTGCCGGGTCCTGCCCTTGGTTCACAACAACCCCCTGCAGTGATACAGGCTGGGGGAGGAGTGGCTGGAAAGGTGCCTGGTGGGAAAGGACCTGGGGTTGCTGGTCAGCAGTGGCTGAACATGAGCCAGTGTGTGTGCCCAGGTGGCCAAGAAGGCCAGTGGCATCCTGGCTTGGATCAGACATAGTGTGTCCAGCAGGACCAGGGCAGGCATTGTCCCCCTGTACTGGGCACTGGTAGCGGAACACCTCAAATCCTGTGTTCAGTTTTGGACCCCTGAGAACAAGAAGGACATTGAGGTGCTGGAGCGTGTCCAGTTGTTCAGCCTGGAGAAAAGCAGGCTCATGAGAGACCTTACTTGTCTCTGCAACTCCCTGACAGGAGGCTGTAGCCAGGTGGGGATCGGTCTCTTCTCCCAGGTAACAAGTGACAGGACAAGAGCAAACGGCCTCAAGTTGCACCAGGGAGGTTTAAATTGGATGTTAGGGAAAATTTCTTCATGGAAAGAGTTGTCAAGGATTGGAACAGACTGTCCAGGGCAGTGCTTGAGTCGCTGTCCAGGACAATGGTTAAGTCACTGTCTTGGGAGATGCTTAAAAGACACATAGATGTGGCACCTGGTGACTTGGTTTAGTGGTGACCTTGGTACCTTAAAACCTTAAAATGTCTTTGAGTCTACTGTGTTGCAGTTTCAGTTGTGGGCCCATGCAGATACTAGATGCTCAGCAAGATGCATTTCTTTTTTTATTTGTATGACACGATGCAGACTTCAAACAACATCTTTGTCACATGGTCTCAGTTCAGCATCACAGCATTGGACTGCATTCCTGAAACTGGGATGGTACTTTTTTTGGTCCAGCAAGTGCTCTTACCGGCAGTGCAAATATTCCTGCTATTCCAGAAATGTGCCTGCCTTCTGCAAAGCTGCCGTGGATTGTGAAATATGGTACTGGCTGTTTGGTTTGGATGCAAGACTTCTTGATTCATTCTTTTGCAGAGTAGTCCGTCATCTTATTATGACCATTTTATATGGATTTAGTTCAAGGCTTATGTTAGTTCATATATAACTTGGAATAATTGGAAAATGTGAAAAATGTGAAGTATTCTTCAGTTGGCTAAAATTTTAAAAGGGTGTTTTTGCCTGCTGGCTTCTGGAAGTTAGCCAGGTGAAAGTTAGCATTCCCACAATACCTTTTCTGTGGGATAATGGGCAAGTTCAGGGCAGCATTCTTTCTTTCATTTATATAAACAGACTGTGCTGGCCAAGGCTAAGAAGTGTTGCCGAACATGAAATTGTTGCTGTTTGTCCTCCCACTTGTTGCTGTGTTGAGAATGATTTATTTTTTCTTTATTTCATTATTGTTCTGCTCTTCATATTTAAATAACATGGAGTCTTCTGGTCTGTTACCATTTAGGATCTTGCCCAAGGCAGTGCTGTGTGAAAAACCCATGCGCTGTGTGGATGATTTCACACGTGGTAGCGAAACAATGTCACCAGTAGAAAACTGACTTTCAGAAGGTTCCAAAATACAGAAAGGTGTTTGTAGAACAGAAGAGACTCTTTAACAATGGATGAAAAGAGGTAAAGGTCTGAGAAGCTGAACTGACCTTTCATCTTACTCAGCTTTGCCCACCCCTGGTCCTTCTAAAACATAGCAGGAATTAATTGCCAGGGAAGCGTGGAAGCCGGGAGTGCAGGTACTGTCAGACAGCTTGAAGCTGCTGTTTTGAGTAGGGATAATTTTTGTAATATTTAAGAGAGATAGTGATTTATTAAAATACATTTTTTCCTGTTGAAATTCATATCTTTGTACTTCAGGAGTTGCTGAAGAGTTTGCATACCACAAAGGTTATTGTGAAGTGCATGACTTTACATACAGAGTGTTATCAATTAGGAATAATCTTAAGTGTGTCTTGAGTGTATGTGTGCATTTTTTTTTATTAGGTTTGGGGTTTGTTTTCCAGGATCCCAGACAGGAATTTAGTGTATATTGCCTAAAAGTAATACTTTACACATGAAGAAATATGCAGAAATCAAGGCCTTTCTGCACAGATAAATAACCAGGTTTTTGGCTTCTATAAGAACTGCAGAAATGCTGGGTCAGGTGACTGAGTCCTGCCTTAGGGAAAGATTGGGGAAAGGTAGTCAGAGACATAGAGAATTTCAGAGATGCTGAATGTTTACTGTGCAGTTGTCCTGGGCTGTGCTATAAACATTGTTCTTGTTTAAAAAAAAAAAAAGAAAATCATATTAGTGACCTAGGAACTTTTCAGCTTAGGTCTTTTCTATTAGAGTATATTTACTTTTTGCCTTTAAATGGCAGAGCTTTCCCTAGGAAATGCGTGGGTTTTTCTTATCAATGCCTGCTTCAAAGGGCAGCAAGCAACTCACATCTAAAAATTCAATTCTTGGTAACTTCTGAATAGACAGAGGAAGAAAGTCTGGTGAAACCCTTAATCTTCCATGCTATCTGCATAAGCTGGAACATGGCTGTATAATTATTTTCTGTGATCCACTGATGTCACTGAGGTTCCTATGCAGACTGAGGGTAGTACAAGAAACTAAGTCATTTTATGTAAACTTTGCATTTTTCCATTTGGTGTATAGGCCCATTGTCGTGTAATCTGTGTTCACATTCAGTAGGGTGGGTACAAGCACTTGTAATTTTCTATTCTCGTGAAGAATGTGACAAAACAGTGACATTCAAATGCACTGGAATTAATTGTGCATTTCCCATTAATGGTGGGATTTCTAACTTCCAGTTCTGTGACGGTCATTTTTTATTTGTTTTAAACCACTAATGACTTTTAATATGTTTTTAAGAACTAAATTGGAAGAAAAGCACTGTTGTGTACTTGATAAAATAAAGACATATTAAGAAACTTGAATTTATTGTCCTCTTTAGTTTGCATTAATTTAGAACACAGGGTTTATGGACCTCTTAGTTGGAGGTTGTTTATTTCTCGAGGTTTTAAAGAATATATACTCAAACTGCTGGTTTTATTGAATATAAATGTCAGTATCATGGAACCAGCTATATTTAGATGTGGAGCGTTCTCATCTATTCAATAATTTTAAGCTTCTGTTCTCAAGTCTGATTTTTCCACATGTGGACTGTATATCCCAGGATTTTATTTGCAAACTTCTAACTTACTTTTTTTGCCATAGTACCATTAATCATAGTGCGGTTTTATCAATTGTGAAGTCAAATTTGCTCACGCACATAGAAAATATTAACTAAAACAGATTATAAAATATATATAAATATTAATTAGATTAGATCTGTGCACACTGTCGTGTGAGCCTCTTGTGCTCAGACACCCATCTGCTCATTCCTGATGTGCTTGATTTTGCAAGGGACACTCAGGTACCCACAGCCTGACTCTGCAACCAGCTGTGCTGACCCACTGCAGGACCCCAGACCAACTCTGTGAATGAGGAGCAAAGCAAGACCTTCTTAAAGACAAAAAATAAAACTCTAATGAAGGATGTGCACAATGTGCACTCGGCGCTTTCATGTCTACCAACTGTGAAGCCTCTGTGAGATCTGTGCAAGTGTTCCCTCCTTCTTAATAGAGGTGTTCTGTATCCTGTTTTTCATGACTAGAGACTGACAGCTTTTGGAAGTATTGTAATGATGAAGTGTCATTAGCTGTACACCATTCATGGCTTAAATTGCATCCTTTGTTGTGTTCTTTGCTATTCTTGTAAAATAGTTGGGTATGGTCAGGATCTTGATTTCCAGCACTTCTACTTGCTTTTTATTGTCTTGTTTTGTAGGTTATTCATTTTTTTGTTGAATTATATGTCTTTCTGTGATCAGTTGGCATGGAAACATGGCTCCTTTATAGGCCAGTTGCTTTTAGCGTTAATTTGCAGGTACTTGTTTTTGAATGTGAAAATAGAAGCCATTTACGTTCTTCATCATTCCCCATCATTAATACTTGCATGCTTTCCGATGCAATGTAAATTCTTTCCTTCTGTCTTAGAGAGGAAAATGTACTCTTTCTTTTAGAAGAGGAAAAAAAATAGTTACTGCATCCTGTGCACTGTATTATGAAGACAGTACTTTGTATAAAAATTGGTTTTATACATAAAACTTGAGAGAATTTTGGTGAAACAAAGACTAACAAAATCTTCATTTAAGCCCACAAAGTATGTTATACTTCTCAACAAAATGATGCCATTCAATTTCTTTTTTATTAATGTATTTATTGACATTACCCCTCCTTTTGTTGTGTTTTTTTTTGTTTTTTTTTTTTTTTTTTTAAGAATTGGAAGAATGCCCTGTTTTCTTTTAGGGGTTTGCTGCATTTTCCTTGGAAAAGGTTAGAGATTTTGCTTTGATCAGTACCGCCAAAAGTCGGGGAACACTTCCATTGTTATTTTGTGATTTTAGTTAGAGGAGTTTGAAGTTTCTGAAATACCTCAATACTGGCAAAAGTCAACTTACTGGGCTGCTTTTATAGCTCCTGCAGCAGCATTTGTGGTGGTGTGATGGTGTGCTGCAGTGACTTCTACTGGGAGAAGAACCTGTAGCACTGTCACACATTCTCATGAAGAATAGTTAGACCATTAGTGTGTGTTCACATTTCTAGATATTTGAAACTGTATCTGAATAAATACTATTTTAAGCGTCGATAACTAAATGTCTAATTTAAGACCTGCTATAAGCAGTCTGTCTGCTTTCAGTGTAGTTGCTTTCAAGTTCTTTAGGATGAGATTCTGTCTCCTTCCTAAGAGCTACAGACCCTTGTCTGAAGAGCTTTATACAGATTGGATACACAGAATGAAAGTAACATTTGGGTTCGTTTACTTTGTTTCATACCTTTCCCTCCTGTTCCAGGCTTCAGACACTTTGTTTCACTAACCATTTCATAGGGAGTGTGCAAAACAAACACATGCATTTGGTACTGCTCGTAAACTCCATTTTGCATAACTGATAAACAGTCAGTTCATCTGGCCTTTTCGGTTGTAGTACTGTACTGCTTTTTCTTTATTCCTTAAGTTAAGATACATGTAATTCAATTTAAAATGCATAAGCCTATGCGGGATTTGACAAATTTCAGTGAAAGAACTACAGATCTGCAGATTAGAAATACTTTGTTCATGCCACTAGTCCTATGTTACGAATTTCATGGTATTACTCAGCAACCATATGGCTCATTCCCTCTGGACAGTTTGAAAAAATTAGCCATAAAATGAAACAAACAAATCCCTACAGGTGTAACACCCACATTTTCACAATTAGTGTTTTCTTTAAACAGCTTTGGTGGAAAGGAGATACTTCATTTTATGTCAAAGTCTTCTGAAACTGCTCAGAGCTTTCTTGTAGTTACTTGCAAGTGGTTTTCTCAGAGGCTGGAAATGGAGTTTAGTACAGCAGGCAAGGGCTTTTGAGAGCAGTTTACAGATCAGATTTTCACTTACCATGATGGGGCTGTGAAAAGTTGGGCCTTGCCACTTCCTGTGTGACACTATCTCATCATGCAGAATAAAACCATTTCTCCCTTCTTACCCCCTCCCCTTGTTCTCTCATAAACAAGTGGGTCTGTTGACAGAGAAGAGTGAAAAATAAACGGGCCCCACCCTTTTATCTTCTCTGTGTACTTGCAGATTAACTGGAGAGAAGATGCACTGGACTGCTTTTCCCCTCTCCATCCTTCCTTACAGTGCCTAATGGTATTCCTGGTCCCGGAAGGGTGGCAGTGAGAACCACAGTGAGGATAAAACTCCCACTATTAATTGACTTAATCCCCATATGGAACTGGAACTTTTCTGGCTTAGATTGATCTCTTCTTTCATGTTCTCTCTGGAACTAAATATTCAGTAACCAGCACAGCCTCATGCTACATATTTCTATTTCTTTAACCAGATTGTCATGTGTGGTTAGTGTCCTTTCTCAAATTCATTTTTCCACAGGTTGGGTAGACCACTCACTGAAATGAAAGGCTTCCTTTATGATGGGAAGCTCTCCCATGTTCTGCTGGGGGTCCTTGTCAGACTTCCCAGAGAATTAAGCTACTAAATGTGTTGTCTTTTAAATATTTTTGACATAAAAGTTTAATTTTATGAAGTGTTTAGCATACTCTAAGGAATATATAGTTCTGATTGAGTATTTTATCTAAACCAGATAGTCACATTTCACAATGTATTGTGAAGGTGTAGTTTAATAAGGAAATAATGCTAATTGATTATTTTTCAGTAAGACGAGAAAGCACAGGTGGAGTTTCCTCTTAAAGCATTCAGCTCATTGACCAGCACCTGCTTATTCGCTGTTTATATGTGCCTTATTTTTATCTAGTTTACAGTGCAGACCTAATAAATTACCCTCATCTGGGGGCCGCTCGGGGATGTCCAATTTTCACCAGAGACTTATTTTCCAGATTTCATTTGTTATTCTCAGCACTTGTTTTTCTTCTTCCTTTTGTAACTGAGATGATAGTCCTGAGTGAGGAGGGGCAGGAAGAATGAAAAGGTTGATCTGAAGAAAATATTTTAAGATCTGCAGTTTCCTCTGAAATAACAGTTGTGCTGTCAAAGTATCTAATAAAGCAAAAAGAGAGAGGCAGTAACCAAAGTTAGAGGGAGTAGAAGTATAACTTAGTTTCCTACTTCTGTAGTGATACACTTGCATTAGTTTGGTTTGCCTTACATCCAGAAAAGAGGGAAAAATAATGTGTTACAAAGACCTGTTACTCTGTCACAACTCGATCCCAAGTGCAAGGAATTAGCTTCATGTTCTGCCATGATGTTCTGGAAAACAGTCATAATGGTTTCTAGGAGGTACCCAGCAGCTGTTGTACTGCGCTGGGCAAACACTCAGCTGTCATTCTCTCCCAGTTTTTCAGAAATCACAGCCAGTAGGAATCGGTTGGACTCGTTTTCCAGTGTCTTTCTCTGTGCCATGTCCGTTTTCTGAACAACAGAACGAGTTTCAAGATATGCTTTGAGTTTCCTTTGCATGTGCTCGGTGATTGTTTGATTATCTTTGAATGATAAAATTCCAAGTAATTTGAGTGTTTCCTGTCTGCTTTCAGTAACACAGTGCTCCTGCAGTCTTTCAGCACGCTGCTGTTTATCCTGCTACTGTCATCCCTCCTGTTTCTAGTTTCAAAAAACATAGAGAAATAATAACGTAAGGTTTCTTTATTTTGGAATTCTTTTACTGCGTCCAATGGAACGGAAACCAGAGCGTTGTAATGGCTTCTCAGACTGTTGTCAGTCTGTATTTTGTTTCACAAGGGGTCCATTTTTTGTAACTGTCTGTTTTTCACAAACTGTGTTGCTCAGAAATCTAAGGCTGTCACTGGGAGAGAGAGGGGGAGATGACATTTGTGTGACGCACAGACGTGCCGTGGGCAGATTTTGTAAATGCCTCTGCCTGCAGATTGGCGGACACGGGAGCTGGAGCAAGTTTACGTTTTTAAGCTAAAACACAGACTGAAAAAGGCTGGAATAAAACTACAAACTGTTGTCTTAATTTACGGCGAAATGTAATAGTGAATTAATTTTCTAGAATACACCACTCAAATCTCACCAAGAATACACAGAGAAGTAACCTGACAAGAAATCTGTGTGGAGAGTGAAGGCTGCCCTGGCACCTCCTTGCCTTAAGATTCTGTAACTTTTAATAATAGATTCAATAATTCCTTTTATAATACTTTCCTGCAACTGATGTTTTTAGCACCAATAAATGTTTTATCCAATTTACAGAGCTAGAACATGATTTGTGCCCTGAAAAATTTATAATTATCTGCAAAGCATTTTAGCGCGTGTGAATGGACCCTTTTCAAGTTGAAAATGCTTAAACTGCAGAGACTAAAAGGAACTATGAAGCCTAGTGAAAAAAATGCAAATATGGGTCATTTTTAAGCACTTCTGACTTTTCACTAGTTCAGTGGAAAGCATCTTAAAATGTTCAAAAACCCTCCCTAAACCCCTTTAGCACGTGGTATGTGTGGGAAGAAATATTTTGCTTCTTTCATCAAGTCGTGGGAATAACTCCCAATTTTAACTCTGTTTTTCAGTACAGCACTGACTGTGATGTTGGGACCAGAGCCTTTGTAATTGAAACTCAAATCTCTACTTGAAGAAAAGCTCAGTAGAACAGCTCTCTTACATCATATGCTTTGGTTATATTATGATTAAATGTAACATGATAATATAAACCCAACTTTTGCCTTAAACTGCATGTTTTATTTGGCACTTGGACTGTTGTTACTGGCCCATTCTCAGTGGGCTTGTCATTTTTATACATCCTGTTTGCTTACCTTCAAAATGAATATCTTTTCAGAAAAAGCTGTTTATTTAAGCTTGGTTCGGCTGCAGAGGACCCTGGATGGGAGGTGCAGGACTCTGATTTCATTATGCTGCAAATTTTCTCATTTTATAGCAGCACTGTTCTCTAGTTTGTAATCATCATCCATTTTCTTAATCTTGAATATTGACAGAGAACAGCAGAGGTCAGTGGCTGTGGGAGGAACCAGAAAGGGAGAGAGGAAAAAAAAGCTTTACAGAGCCCTTTGCAGAGGTTCAGCATTGGCAGAGTTGCTTTGGTTTTCAGAAGAACATAACAAAGTGTAACTCGAGGGATTTTATTATCCTTGTTTACCAGAAACTTTAATACTGTGTTGAATGGACTTGTTTTAATTATGCTGGTCTTAGGAGTCTGGACTGTATGTATATATATATGTATTTGTTTTCCAGAAGGTTTTTTTAGCTGTCTGTCATAAAGGAAGTTTCCAGCTCTCCTCCCTTCTTCCCATCCCTAAACAAGTCACAGTATTTTTTGTTTGCTGTTTCACTGTAAGGATTGCTGACACATACAGCACCATGATGTTCCTCTGAGAGGATGATGAATCACATTTGATGCTTTCCCAAAATAAAAAAGGTTCAGGAGTTACAAAGAAATTGGAGAGGTCAGTGTTCAATATGTACGATATTTCCTTGTTATTATTTTTAGTGTCATTCGAGTGTGTTCTGCTGACCTCAAAAAAAAAAAAAAAGAAATCTTCTGAAACTAATTTGATTATCCAAGGCCCCACACTTGCTTATCTTCAGACTTTTTGATAGGGAGAATAAGGAGTGTCCCAGGTAGTAGTTTAACGTTCTTGGGTCAAAGTACAGGTGTGCTGTTAGAGAAATTGCTTTCGGTGTTTGGGATCAGAATAAAGGAAGCCTTTGAAGTTGGCTCTTCTTGGATTATTGGGTTTCTTTTCTTGGAGGCAGTATTCTGTACAGCATCTATAATATGAGAAAAGAGGCACAGAGAGAGGAGCCATTAGTGCAGTCTACATTCGGAAATTTTATGTTGTAATAAATACTTGTCAATGTCTTTAAAAAATAATGTGAAATTAATATGCCAAAAGTGATTGCACTGATAATGCTAAGAAGTGGTATTTTATCCCAAAGCATATTTGCAGCTCAGACAGTGGTTTAAAACAAAGCAAACAAAAAACCCCAAACCTACTGGAATAAAATAACTTGCTGTAAGAGTAACATTTTTGGAGGAGAAAATTACTGTTTTCTTCTTTTTTCTTACGTAGTTCATATACATAATATTTTAGAGGCACATCAAGAGTCATTCTTTAAGGGAATTGCACTTTAAATTAACATTATGTGTCTGTTCAGCTTTTATCCAAATCACAGCCAAGATGCCTGTTCTGATAACTTCATTTAAAATGAGAAAGCAGTGCTTGCATGCTCCGTACTGAATACATGGCCAAAGGAGCGAGGGTAAGGGCCACTGATGTACTTCCTTCATGTACAGCAGAGCCTTGTTTTGCCAGCCTGTTAAGGCTTGTGTTACTTGTCCTAAATGTTGTCCTGAAAATCTCCAGTCCCGCTTCTTCCGTGGAAAGTGTTTCAGTAAGTCTTGGCATGATCTCTGTTGTTACTGGAATGGCTCGGGGAGTTAATCATTCTGCTGCAAGTGCAATTGTTGAAGCAGATTGTTTTTCCAGTTCCTGCCAGCAGGAATTTTCTCTCCTTTTTTTTTTTTTTTTTTTTTTTTAAGTCGCACCCACCAATCTATAAAGTTTATGGTCTGAAATATAAGCTCAGTTGTATTTTAAACTAGAGTTTGGGAGTGTGTTAGGGTGGGTTACCCCCTCCAGTTGCCATGATCAGCCTGCTCCATGGTTGTCCTGGGGCAAGATGAAAGTGGAGATATATGCTGATACATACCCAGCATATGTTGAGTTGTGGGAACATTTGTGATGCAGACTTGATGCGTGCCTTCAGTTCTTTATTTTGGAGAGGCTGCCCCATCAATAAATGGGGAAGTGATGTCCACAGTCATGGCAAACATGGGTGCTGAGGGTCGTCATCCTCCAGTTCGTTGGTTCTTAATTTGTAGGGACTGTCCCCAGCTTCCCTGCAGTGATTCCTGTAAGTTACCAAATAGTTTGTGGATTTTGCCACAGTGTGTGTGGGCAGGGGCATTCCCCAGTCACCGTAAAACTCACAGAATAAGTAACAGAATTTGGCAGCCTTAGCCACAGCTTCTCCGAAGCTGGGATTGTTGGGAGTGAACTCAGCTAGGGCAGCTCCACCATTGCCCATTTATTTATTCTCTCCTCCCCCTTCCTTATTACTTAAAGCTAAAAATATTTGAAATGGTGAAATATTTACTGTGGACAGGCACTAAGATGCTGCATATCCAGGGAAGGCTCAGTCCTTTAAAATGTTTTGCCTTTCTCTGGAGTTTGTTTTCATGTATCCATTGCTGGAAAGCTCTACTTCTGCAATGTTGGGGTTTGTGCATGTGTTATTGCAGATACTTAGACTTTCTGCTTTTGGTACTTGATATAGTTGCTACTGAATATTGTAATTTGTTTTGCTTTGTAAAGGGTGATAGAAAAGTAAAACATTTTATCAAAGCTCATGATGCTGTTACTGCTTGTTTATTTCACATTTAATAGGTGTGATTCATATTGTTTTCAATCTTGTTTTGAAAAGTATTAGTTAAGATTAGGCATATCATTGCAACATGCTCCAAATATGTAATTTGAGTAATTTTTTGACAGATGAGAAATACTTCCAGTTTTCATGTGGATGCTTGAAGTACATAGAAAATGTTGCCAGATGATTTTGTTTCCCCTTCTGAGAACTTTATTTCTGATCACAGGCTTTCCAGATGTGCCTTGTGGGACCTTTGGTTTTTGTGCCCTGACAGCCACTTAGGATTTCCTGTGGACACTGGCAGATGTTAGACAAATATCAGCAAAAGTACTAGATGTTTAAAAAAGAGTGGTTAGGGATCACTATTTAAAAACAAAACAGAAACCTGTATCTCATGGTTGTCAGGATAATATCTGAGAATGGCAAGTTTGCTTGCTATGTGAGTATGGAAAAGTAATGAGGAACTGCGATTTGGGGGGGAAATGTGGAATTTCTAAATAGAAATTATTGGCTTATTTTGTTTTGCTTGTACCAAAAGGGAAAATCAGGGAAGAGCATTGTCTCCAAATACTGTGTTGAGGCCTTTGTGCAGTGATTGCTTGGGGTACCCCAGGCTGGTTTCTCACAAGTAGTGAAATAATGGTGTAATATTTGCAGAAATCTCAGTACCATGGAAGTCTGTGGACCAGGGGGATAGTTACATAGTGGTGTTGGTTTTACACTGTGTAAGGGAACGAGCTGTGAGTGTCCTGCAGAGTGCTGGGTGCGTTTCAACCTGCTCTGTTACCAGGAGGATACAGCCGGGTGTGATGGCTCTGCACATCAGTGGGTCAGCACAGCACAGGAAACCACTCGTATTTTTCTTGGTCTCTTGCAAATTAAAAAGAAAAGAAGGAAGATGGCTTGTTTTTACTGAGTTTGGGTAAATAAAAAGCAGAGGCGCCAACGTTACTCGTGTGCTGTGCTCTTGCAGTAAAGTTCTGATGTGCGTGCTCAGCATTAACCTCTGAGCCCTGGGGACTTCCACAGGGGCTGCACACACACTTGGAGTGGAGCTGGTGCTCACTTTGCTCTTGGGTTTCTACTCTGAGGTCTGGATCTTGGTCCTTTGAAAACCACTTTAGGATTGTTTCCTATGAATTTTAATAAGCCTTGCAGCAGGTTCCTAAAAATCTTAGGAAATGTAGTTAGAAGCATTAAATGAGATGAGAAAAGAAGGAAATTAAATTTAATCTGCTGAGTAATTCAGTCTTTCAAGGGTGGCTGTCACGTTTTTGTGCGTGCCCCTTGTTGGTGTTCTTTATTTAAAAGATATTCTCCCCTGTGCTCCCCTCCAGTCCCACATCCCAAATCATGGGAGTTTGCATCCTGCTTTGTGTTGAAGGCAGCAGCAAGAAGTGTTGGCTCAGATTCTGGTGGAATCAGGAGATTTTTTTGTGTTGCATATTCAGCATCTAAATATGCTGAATATCAAAATACTGAAGGCTGGTAAGCGTTCTGGGTTTTTTTCTTGCATCCATTTTACTGCTTCTTGTACCTGTGTTGTATTTTAAAGTTTATTTCTAATTGTTTGCTCTCAGAGTTTTGCTCTGCCTTGAATCTCAATGTCACTAGAGTTCATGGTGCACAAGAGAATGAGACTACCAAAACAAAGTACAACGTTTAAAAATGCATGATAGGTCAGGAACCTTAAAATACGTTTTTGAAGTATGATGTTTCTAGGAATTTTAATAGTTCATATTGGCAAACCTAATTCATAACAGCTTCTGTGTTCATGTTATGAGGAGGATATTTTTTGTTTGTTTTGACAACTTGTTCTTACTTGAATTAATATTAGCATTTATTTTTGAAAAACATGCACATTTTTTTGAGGGTTTATGGTAAATAAGTGACAGCTCACACCGAATTTATACCTAGGTAAGAATATAAAGTAAAGGTAAATGCCACAGGGGATTAGCCTCATGTTGCATGTGCAAGACTGTAAATCAGTTGAACATCCAACCTGTCATTTTTGGGTCTTGTTTTTGTATATATTGATTAGATTTTTCAGTAATTTACATTTTGTTAAAAACATAAATCACTTTGATGCTTTACATTGTAAAAAGAAAGTTTTGTAACACAAATTCTTTGAAAAGGACATTGTCAGGGGATTTTTCCTGCTGATTTAATCTTTGCACTTGTAAGAATCCCCAGAGATGTGACAACTCTCCTTTGCAAGGCTGCTCTCCTCCATTGCATATGCCTGTTGATTTGTCATTATAGGGTGACTGATAAGTGTTGTGCTTTTTGGCATTGATGTATTTTTCAGAAAAAAGAATTGAAGCATTTGTTTTGAAAAAAGAAAAACACGTTTAAAGAATTAAATGGACTCTTTGCAAACAGATTTAAGAAAATGAAAGGTAGGTCAAATTTTGGGCCTACAGACCTGACAGTGTCCTGTAGTTAATTTCACACGTATGCCTTATATGAGACGTTCCTGATCCTACTGATGTTACATTAATCAGCAGCAGAAAATGTGAAAATGGCATTGTTAATCATCATTAATCCTAATGGCTTTGCTTGTTGCATTTTGGTCTCTTTTGTGATGTCAGCAAATGGCAGCAGCCTCTCTTATTTGTGCAGTGATCACTTCAGTTACTGTCAGTTCCTGCCATGAAAGACTGTTTTGCAAAAGTTTAAAACACATTTTAACAGCCTAGGGTACATCAGGGAGAGCTTTCTTGTCCTTCAGTCATGAGTATGCCTAATGACACTGACTTCAACTCTTCCCCCTTGGAGTGTAGCACAAATAATGCACCTTTGCTTCAGGAGCAACAGGAGGTACAGGTTGGATTTGGCAGCAGTGATGACATTACCCCACTTAGGTGGTTCTTTTTCTTTCTAGTTTAAAAAAATGTATGTCATTCTGAGGTTGTTCTGATCATTTGTAAGTCCCCATGGTGCCACGTGGTGTAGAGATGAAATAACTCATGTCCCTTCCTCTCCTGTTTTGTTCGCAAAACTGCACAGCGAATTCATTAATCCTCTTGTTTGTGGGACCCACACTCAGCTGAAGTGCTTGTGCATGGGGCTGGCCTGCTCTCAGGTTGTGCAGCTGAAAACTGATTTTTCAGACTCCCAAGATTTTTTCCATAGCAGCTGGACTAGAATAAGGTTTTGATAGTTTTTTTCCTCAAAGAGAGCTGCAGCTGTGCAAGGGCACTCTGCTGTTAGTTACTCCCGTGGTGAGTAGCTTCAGCATATGGACAGCTGCTCTGTCTGTGTGTGCACCTCATACCTGGTATTAATATAGAAAAATCCCAGCAGTCTCTGGCACAGTAGCTGTTACTGGGGCAAGAGCTTCACCACCAGGTTGCTTCCACATTGGTGGGGAGGAGGGGGCAGAAACCCCAAATTAATAGCTGGATTAGAACCGTCAGGAAGACTTTGGGGTTTTGCTTAAATACATTTAGATAACTTTAAGGGCCTGACTTAGAGCCAGCAAACCCAGCAAGTTGAGAGTTAAGGCTTCTCACTCCATCTCTGGCCCTCCAGCAGGGCGTTATTGGAGACCACATGCTCTCCCTGGATCCTGCTCAGCCAGGCAAAGCCTTGGCCGCGTGAGCGGTGCCGACTGCTCCAGGTACGTGTGTGCACAATGCACCTGCTGTCCTGAGCAGGGTGCCGTGTGTGCCTTAACACTCCGCTGCTCTCCCTGGTATGGGAATGGCCGGTGGCAGCACAGCAGGTGTGGTGGAAAGCCAGCAGCCAAAGGGGGAAGGGTGCAGATGCAGTGAGAAGCTTTAACTTGGAGTTTCCTGCCTTCTGTGAGCACGAGTCAGACCCTTAATGTTGTTTTAATGTATTGTTTGTGTTTAATTTTTAGTAAAAATTTGAACGCCATCCAGGCTACAGAGGTTGCAGTGGATAAGAAGTTTAAAAGCTTTGGTTCAAGATTACAGGAGGCTGCAAGAAAAATTAAAGACATGGAAAT
Organism: Scytalopus superciliaris; assembly: GCA_013400415.1. Lineage (NCBI taxonomy): Eukaryota > Metazoa > Chordata > Aves > Passeriformes > Rhinocryptidae > Scytalopus > Scytalopus superciliaris. The sequence goes on from VXBX01000547.1 coordinate 1,339,117, forward strand.
GAGGATGGAATGACAGGCTGCTATTTTGCCTCAGAATACTGAAGATTGTAAAGCATTGAGAAATCGAATTCATGACCCTGGAAATCAAGCTCAGATTAAGAAATGTCAGGTTGGTAGGGGTTCCTGAAAGTCTTGAGTTAGGATAAACTGAGATTGTTTTCCCATAACGAAAGATTATAGGATGTGGGGGTGGATGGTATAATTTTTGTTATCTGTGTAATGTGAAATGCAATACCATATACTTAAATAAGCCGGCTAAGTGAAATTATTTGTTTAAATTAGTTTCACATTTGTGGTGTTGAATGTCACTTTTGACTGCTTTACAGTTATTTCTCTCTGGCACAGAGTTGCATGATTTACTGTCAATGCAGGCATGGAAAATACTGCTCTTAAATACACATTGCTTTCTTCTGCCTCTCTGAGGGTCTGCTGAGAAGCCCAAGGCACGGTGCAGTATGATATTTCTCGATAAGAAATGGGCAGAACTTATCTAACTGGTGAAAGAGGAAGGGTTTTGTTCTAAAGGTTCTGATTCATAGTGAAGCCATGTCTTTCCGAATGGGAACGTTAAATAGTGGCTGCCACTGTGATGAAGTTCCTCTAAGTTTATTTAAGTGTTGAGTTATTGCCTGCGATTCAGGGGCAGGATATTTAGGCAGAAAGATTGTGCAACAGGAAGTCTATGCTGAAGTTCAGAAGGGATTTTGGCAAGCAAAGGTTTGTAGGGTTTTTGTGGTCAAGGTCACTGGATGTATTTGAGTTCTGGGGACTCTTAACAAAGTCTTTCTCTTGGGAAGGGTTTGTCCTTCCAGTTATATTTTGACTTCTGTGTCTGTGCTCTGGGGCTCAGTCAGGCATTCCCTTTAGCACTGATGTTACACAGGTAACTTGGTTGAAAACTTCATATATGCACTAAAGTTTGGCATGAGGGGAAAACCAGACCACACCTTTATGTATTTTAGGGAAGTCATTGTGTGAAAGGGCTGTGTTCTGTGCTGTTACAGTTCATGGTTTTCTGAGATAGCTCTAGTCAGAAAAGCATTTCTTAGAAGTGAGAGGTTTTAATCCCATGTGTTTTGTGTTTGGACTATATGTGCTCTGCTGTTGACAGAGATGCTTTAGTTGTAGTTCAGAGGGAATCATCTGCCATATCTTTCCTCATTCATCTGCAATGACTTCAGTACCAAAAGTTCTGTTTTGGTATTAATTTTTATTTTTTAATTTTAGCTAGCATTCACACTGATCATTGAAGTTCTGGCTTTGCTGTACTGACAAGGCAATTGCCAGAACATTTCAGTTCTAAAGTGAGCACAGTTACTCTAAGCAAAATTAATAGTACTTGCAATGTCATTTTTACATTTGTTTGAAGACTGAATTGTGTTTTAGTAATGCTATTACATATACTGCTTTGAAAGAAACATGCTTTATCTTAGAGGGTTTTTTTAAAACTAAATTTAATGTGGAGTTTTATAATTATGTTCCCATTAAAGGATAGTAATTGTTCTCTGAGTAACTGTGTAGCTTTCTGTTGTATATTCATGTAGTGTTCCTGATGTGTGCCACATCACTAATATGTGGTTTGTGTACTAAAAATGACTGTGTGAGGATTCCATGGCCATTTCTCGTTCAAACAGGTATCAGTAGTAAGTTACCAGGATGCACAGTTTTCAAAAACTACATTTAAAGAGCTCCCATCTAGTTTTGGTGGCTGGATGTTACTGAAAGAATATGTGTACCATAAGCATTTCTAAGCATGTCTCTCACAGTAGAAGTTAGGAGTGGGTGTTTTTACAACAGAGCATAGTTTTCGTGGGTGTTGTACCTATGGAAAACTTTGCTGGTGAGTACTTTTCACATCTCAATGCTTCTGTGCTATGGTGAGAGCACTGCAGACTCAGTCCACTGGCATCATCAGATTTTGGGAGATGCTGTGACTACAACAGAAAGGAAGCAAATGTAGCGACTCTTGTTCTGTCTTCTTTACCTATTGAAACAGCTTCTATAATTGAAGAATTTAAATACCAGACTGTAGTAGGGCTGGGCTGTTATCCTGGCTTGGTTAGGGGTGGACATGGAGTTCATGGGTTGAGGCTGGACAATTGAGAGGGACTGTGAGGGCAGCAGTCTCCTTAGTTGTTCTCTTTCAGTCCCAGACCTGAGCCTGGTTCCCAGTGGGGGAGAAATAGGCTGCTTCTGTTGACTTGTGAAAATCTCTTTTCCCAGCAGCTGTTTTTCTTCAGCAGATACCTTGTACAGCTGTGATTCTAATAGTTTTCCATCCACTTAAAATGCAGATACCAGTCTTTCAGGGCTTGCTTTCTGTCCTAGTCTGGTACTTAAGATGCAGGGATCGCTTTTAGAAGTTAACTGGGGAGCTTCAATCATTTGCATTAATGTTGGACTAACTTGGATTATAAAGCAAATATGCAATGTTTTAAAATTCACATTGCAACAAAAATACATTGAAATTAGCATATAAGAAAGATCTAGCCTTCTTCACTTTGCAGTGTTTAAAACTTCTTATCTTAAAGAGGAAAAAAAAAATTATTTTTGGATTTGCTTTTCCTTATCTCTTCAGGAAGTCCCTTTTTTTTTCCCACCCACGTTTAACTACTTTTGTGTAAATGTAATGATTTAATACTATTCCCAGTTTAATACTATTCTGTTAAGTACTGTTGTGTATTTATACCATCTATACTGTTAAAAAGATGCTCTCTAAATATCTTAAGGATTATTTTTCATTTCAAGACTCTGTAAAGAGAATGTAAATGAAGTTTTCAGTTTGGACTGGTTTTCCTGGCCACGGATACATCATGTGCATTTCTTTGTCACTCTACAGTGTTCCAAGTGTAATGTTGGTTTAGGGAGGGATGTTTTGTTCATGTTTTATAAGAGTTTTCAATAGTGGATTAAGTATGATGTGTTTGACTAAGCTATATAGGACTGTTTTGTAAAACTTTTTAAGCCTAAGCAGACCTACATAGATCAGCAATTAGCCTGTAAACTTGGACACTGGATCCTCAGTAAATGCAAAATTCTGCTGTTGTAGGCTTTTTTCAGTTCAATTTTAGTCTCAGCAGAATCATCATTATGTATGTAAATTGAATACTGAAGTCCTCACTGAGTTGCTTATGATATTCCAGAAGCTACACTCTTGCAAGCCTGGGCAAGATATTTCTCACTTTGTCTAGAGCTCACAAAGGTGTGGAATCCAATCAAAACATGGATAAGATAGCACAGGCACTTCCTAATAGTGCAGTAAAGATTTATCTTTAAAACCCAAATATACTATGCCCCTACTGGTTTTATCCATCCTTCATTGTTCAGCCTCCTGAACCTCCACGGAGTTTTTTCTTGGGTCCTTCTGTGTTTGGTTGGCTGCTGAGCGTAAACTCGTTCCTCTTTTATAAGCTTCAGTCGCTGAAACTTTTTTCTGCCATCAGAACAAGCAGACTAGCTGTAACCTATTTTTAATGACGTTTGCATGGCTTGAGTAACAAGTGTTGTCTGTTTCTCTGCAGGCATTCGACCTCCGATCATGAATGGGCCCATGCACCCGCGCCCCCTGGTAGCGTTGCTGGATGGCAGGGATTGTACAGTAGAAATGCCTATTCTGAAGGACGTAGCCACAGTGGCGTTTTGTGATGCTCAGTCTACGCAAGAAATTCACGAAAAGGTAAATATTCAAGAGTTGTAATTGAGATGTTTTGGAGGATGCAAGTATTTTAATGGTTTGGATCGGGTTGAGTGGTGTGTCAGCTCTGACATTGTGTTTGGCTGTTGCATTTTAGTCACTGGCTCGTCACCTCAGTGAGTGAGTTGCTGGTCATTTGCAATGGGACATGAAACATGATGATGAAACAAAGATTTAAATGTCTGTGCTGAGCTATGCTTTTGTGTAGTGTATCTTTGGCTGGATGTTATCCCTATGATTACCTGCTGAATTAGTTCCATGGAGAGAGTTATTTCTGGGGAAAATATTGTTACATGGTATTTTGAAATGCTCCTTGGAAACATTTTTGTTACTCAGCCTTTGTCTGGAAAGAGAAATATCAGTATTGGACTGTCTGTGTGGGGAGATTTCTAGTATCTTTGTATAGCCAAGAAATTGTGCACATTGGGTTGGGCAGCCTTGTGTGCTGAGAGTGGTCACTGCAGAAGAGTTTCAAAACAAATGCTAACCCAGAATTCACGTGAAAATACAGTGAATGAGAACCTGACTTGAGAACACATGCAAAGAAGTGAAAACCTCCTGGTCTTCATTCATAATTGGAGCTGCAGAGATACTGTTTGTTGGAGACTTTTAATAAAATGAAGATTAATTTATAGGGTTCAACATATTTTAGTTTTTTAATTTAGAGAAATATTCAACTGTGCTTTTTTTCTCAGTTTCCTTTTATTTTATCAAGAGTTAAAATGTGATATTATCCCCTATTTCTGAGTGGGTTTTAGTCCCATTGAAAAGTTGCTTTCATTTTACTGTTTTCCTCTCTCTCACCAGTGTCAGAAGTTTAATATATGAAATAGCTGGATTTCATTTGCAAGAACTAACTGACATATGGAGAATAAGTAATACAAATGCTGTCCCACTTTTATTAGTAGATAACAGCAGTCTGCTCTTCATGTGAACACTGTAACATTAGTAACTGCACCACATGTATAGTGTTATCGTTTGCTTAACTGAAATCAGCATCATTTGCTTCTGGTGCATCAAGGCTGAGGAATTCCTGTCTGCCATAAATGCCTTGCATAGAAACACTGGATATTTTCTGTTACCAACATAGGAAATGAACTTTTCGTATCCTGAGAATGAAAGTCAGTGTGTGTCTCTCAAATTGTAGCTTTGATAAAGCATTTAAATAACTGATGAGTGACACAGGTAATCTGTTGCTGATCTTCACAAGAGTGTTTTATTGAGGGGGGTTATACTAAAGCTTGCATTGTTTTGCTTTTTATTCCAGAAAAATAATTCATTCTCAGTGAGCGCAGTAATATATCAGGAATATTTTCACTAGCTGTCAGTACCTTGCCATAATACAGATTTTCACTTGTCTAGAGGATGAGGCAATCCAAAAACATTTGTGTTTTCAAAGCACCATTGTTCTGCCAGGTAATAAATTTCTGCAACGAAAATAACAAACCTTAATTCATTATCAGAGTGTTGTATTACTTCAGCATAGACTGAGAGATGAATTTTATGAACTATTGAGCACTGTTCACTTCTGTGTGAAAAGTGTTCACGGTTCATCTGCAGTGAAGTGGCTATTTTTCAACTATCTTTAGAGTTATAGTAGAGAAATACCTGTATTTTAGTACTGTTTGTATAATACCTTATTTGGGAATTCTTTACTAAATATAAAATTGTTTGCACTAAAAGTTTTAAAATGAGAAGTTGCATATTTAAAGCAGTATCTAAAATGCTCATGTATTTATGAATGCACATTCCTGGCCTTACTAAATGATGCTGTCCTGTTAATTAAAATACAGATTTTGATAATGGATATTAATTTGCAAAAGGCTGTTCCCCATTGTGAAAGACGAGATGACTGAAAATCAGGAGAAGTTTTAGTGTTGACAAGAGCTTGCTGAAAGAAGGTGAAATTTATTTTTTTCTTTCATATTTTATGTCTTTAAGAAGAGCTACTGAATTAATAGGGTAGCAGATACAGATACACTTAGTCTGAAGCTAAAGGAGGCAGGCCAGAGACTGGGAAGTTTAGGATGGGATTTGAAAGAGGTGATTGACCTTGTAAGATACTGTTAGATGGGTGACTGTAAATGAATGTAATGGGGGAAAAAAAAGAGACATGAACTGAGACTTGGATGGGGGAGGAAAGGAGAGAGAGAGACTTCAGAAGGATGGCCCGGAGAGTAAGAACTGGTATAAACTCAGCTTGTGCAGCATGGAACCGTGATCAGCAGGGTGTGAGGAATGGGTGTTTGAGGAGTGAACATTCTGGAACCCAGAGAAGGGATTTCTGGTGGTCATGAGAAGGGTTCAGGGACAGAACTGGTTTAAAATACTGTTTTTTCGGTATTTTAAGGAAATAGCATGAAAAGGGGATTTGTAGTATGTGAGACAGAAAAGCACAAGCTAGGTATGTTTTTTTTGTAGAGGAGCAAAGAGGCTGAGAACTTCTAACACAGAAATGAGGAAAAGAAATGAGGATTTGAATGCTGTTTGTATGCAGAATCAAAAGCACGATGTTACCAAATACTGTTACACCTTACTATGCTAAGTAAAGTAAGTTCTCTCCCAACTGGATAATGCCCAAGCTGCAGTTGTGTAGCAATTCCCTTATGCTAAGAGTTCATTTTTTAATCACTTTTTATATCAGAGGAGATTGAAGTATGGAAAATAAGTAACTAAAGTCACAGGTAAATAATAACATGTATTAGAACTCTACTTCATCCCAGGTCAAAGCATTTGTTCCCAATTCCACTGCATTGGAACTTCGATGGTGAAGATATATCTCTTTCCTTTTGAAAATCAGGCTGCCAGTGCTTTAGTGAACACTGACATTTACTGAGAGTGACCCAAGGTTTTGAAGTAACTCTGTAGTTAGAGCACCCTTATTACACTTATTCAGAAACTAGTAATGTGTAAAGTTTTACTGATTTTTGGCTTGTTTGTTTCCCATTCTCCTTCAAAAATCAGTTTGTTTCCAAGCCAGTCTGAAAGACTGCAATAGATGTGTTTATCCCTTAACCCTTAAGTTCTGTTTGTTTTGTAGATATTGCATATGACTGTGTGAAGTTGAGCATTACGTTTGTCAAACTGTGTCACAGGATAACTGGGAACTGGGTTCATTGCATCCTATCAGGAAACTTCTGTCATTTAGGGTAAAAAATATTTTAAGATTTCAGTGTTTAAACTTCTTACTTATGAGCGATTACATTCCTGTTGATAAAAGTTACTCACTGTGCTTAAACTGTTTTTTATTTTATAATTAATGATGTGTAAATAAGATCTCTCAGTAACCATCTAAGACTGCTTCCAAGTGTACGTGGTGTTTTGGCTTGTTCTGCCAAAAACACAGTTGCGCATCCAAAAAAAATATTTGAAAATACTTAGCCTGCTTCCATCCCCATTCCAGGTCAGCTTCCTTTTTTCTCTATCTCATGCTCTGTTGCCTGTACCCCTGTTTTTTTCCCCAATTCTTCTTCCTTCCAGTGCTGTTCATGCTCTTGTCAGTTTTCCTGGCTCCTTGGCATCCTACCCAGGCCTCCTGATTTCTGTGGTATTGCTGCTCCTTTCCACTTCTGTACCTTTGAAGGCATGACAGACTCAAGCACACCCTTGAGGTCTTTGTGTTGCTGAAGATTTTTTTTTTTGAGTTCCAGTTCCTTGCTCTTTGGGCTTCGCGACCTTTGCAGTATGTTCTGTAACATGGAAGTGCCGTGTAGATCCAGAGGGCCAAATGTAAACAAACTGTGCAAGAGCTGGTGATGGACATCTCGACCAAGCAGTGAGAAAACAGTGATTCCTGCAAACCCAGAAGAAAAGACAGGAAGCACAACTAATTAGGAATGGTCTGTAAAGCAAAATGTGTAGTCTGGAAAGAAATCAAGAGTTTGTTTGAAGCTGAGTACATTTTCTCAGTCTCTTTTTCTGTAGTTATGTGATTTCTTACATCAGGTAGAAGAAAACAATGTGTGTCTAAGACTGGATTTACAGCTTCAAGCAGATACCCAGTTCACCAGAACACTGAAGAGAGTAGTGTCCTTGGGTGGAAGTGGGAAAAGACTCTGTCTGGAAAATCTGTGCCTCAGCCTTAGCAGTGATTAGGTAGAAAGTGTCAGATCCCTTGACTCCTGTTATATGAACACAAAATCATCTTCAAAGTGATGCTGTATTTCAATATATTTAGTTTGAAGTTTAAAAATATTGAAAGCTCAACTTCCAGTTCAACAGTGAAAGACTTGAAATTTTTCAATCACTCTTTTACACAGGAATTAAATGCACGAACAGTTCTGCTGATGACAGTTTTATCTAAGACCATTTCAAAGAAGAGCTGAAAAGCAACAAATGTTTTGAAACTGATACAAACAAATTGAGAGTAGTGTTGTTGTTCAGCTCTTTGATTTGTCCCTCTTACAGCAATGGTTAAGTAAGATAATTTTTTCAGCTTCCAATTCTTTGTTTAGCAGTAAAGCTGCAATCTTGTGTTTACACCATCAGTGCTGTTTATATTCATGATGCAGTTGCAGCATTTTAGTTTTCCATCAAATTTAAATTCTCAAAGAACATAGATTGAAAGGAAGCAGCCTTGTTCTAAACAGTAATGTATACTTGGGAGTAAATTGTCACCTCGGAGCTGATCCAAATCCTTGTAAATTTACTGAAACTGAATGAGCCTTGGATCAGATTCCTTATGAAAGACTTTGCAAACATTAACAAAAGGAAACCCTAAGTTACACCTCATTATACAACAAAGTAGTGGACCTACTCCAAATTCCAAATTCAGTGGCGCTTCTCCCACCATCTCTTGGAATTTCCAGTGGCAGTGCTACAGCTCAGCAGCATCACAGGAAGGGGCAGAGTGCCAGTGTCCCCTCTGAATTGACACCCTTTAAAAAGCAGAATGGAAGTGTTGCTGTTCCCAGCAAGCAGCACACATCAGTCCTACAGGCAGACTGAGTCTAATGTGGTTGGTTATCAACTAACATTTACTTTCATTTCCCAGTACCAGGTTTTCCTAAGGGTTATCGAGGCTTGATTATTTCTAGTGCTTATTAAGAGGGTTTTTGAGGGAGGTTTGTGTGGGTTGATGTCTTTGTCATCACTGACTTCCACGACATAGTGATCCTTTGGTATAGATGTTCAATCCACTGTAGTGTCTGATAGGCTTCAACTAAATTGGAACACAATTCTGCCTTATTAACAGACCAGTTAACACACAGAACTCCCGTTAAAGATTTTTCATTAAAGCCTTTTATTTAGTAAAAATGTTTTCAGAGTCTATATTATCAAATTGACTTCTGTCATTAAACTGCATCTAATGGTCAGTAATTCCTGGCTTTGAAAGACTGACTTCAATATATTATTTAAAAGGAAGCTTGATGTAGGCTCTGCAGGTTATTTGTGTATTTATATATGTATTTTTAATAGTTTATTTTAGAAGACTAGAAATACACTATCATATATACATGTCATGTGCGTATATATATATATATGTAGTTTATTCATTGTATGGTTATATAGGTTTTTAGAAAGTGTGATTTTTAGGTGCCTGCAAGGAAGTTTTGTTTATGTTTGTGTAAAACGTTTATATTTGTATTTACGTACAGTATAAACTGAAGTATTAGTATTTAGGGTCCTCACTAGACAGTGCACATGAAATGGGTGGGATGCTGACAGCACCATGGATCACAGGAACCCAGCAGTGCGCTGAGGGTCTCGTAAAGGGAAGCAAGAACTTGTATAAAGCAGCACAGTCTCACAGAGCTCTGCAGACCTGCTAAACACCATTTGAGCACTCTGGCTTTTCTCTTCAGTTTAATGGTGTTAGATTCACGTGGACCCTTAGCAGTGTCATAGAGAGGCTTTGAGAGCAGGACCGGTCTCTGCAGCCTTCCCTGCGTGACAGACTATTGGTTACAAATCCAACGTGCAGCTGCTTTATGCAAGTTAAATATGGCAAAGCCTACTCTACTTTGGTAAAGTACATTTTTTTCCACCCAAATGTGCAAAATATCTCAAGTCTGTTGGTGACACTGGAACGTATTTTTTTTTTGGAGATGACACATCAAATGCAATACCCTGTAGTTTCTGGAACCAGATGAAACACAGCACTTTCTAGTGGTGATTTTTCTAGAAGTTTGTTTGTAAAATTATGATACTTTGTCATATTCAATATGTAATTTATAAATATTTTCTACCTCTGTATTGAAGTACTTTGGCATTTTATGTACCGTGTTATGTTTCTGTGCTGTAGGTTTGATCCATAAACCTCTGGGATCAGTGTCATAGTCAAATCTAGAAGTGTTTTTAGATACTCAAAGAAGAGGAGGCCTTGCTGTTTAATTCTTAGCATGTTACAATATGTTGAGGTTTTTTTAAAAGTAAAGAAGATTCTCAAGATTCTAAGAGATCTTCCCCAAATATGATGTTTAGCACAATGGCTAAAATAGTCTGGTGCTGAAAGGAGGTGATAAAAAATAGATGGGAAGATGTTTAAAAAAGATTTCAACCTTGGGTAATCAGTACTCAGGATTTGTTAAATTCTTGGGTATAGTATAGTGTGTATATATATATATATATGTTGTCTCCTACTACAATGTCATCTGTTCCCTAAGAGCCTTGGGGACCTGGCATGTGTGATGAAAGCAGGAATAGCTGTTGGAGGAGCACAGCTGACTCTGCTTGTTCTCTGTCAGGTTTTGCCCGTTGTGTTTCCCTGTGATTGATCATGAGAATATTGTCTGACTGCCACGTACTTGGGCTGATCTGGAATTTTTGTCTTGACTGCTATCTCACTCAGAGTGGCAGAAGTTGATGTCTTTGCCATAAAATTGTACTAGAACTTGGCAAAAGTTATTTCCATCAAGTTCATTATGGAAAATTACAGAAAAAACCCACGTATACTCCCTGTTTATCTCATGCATCCACCACTGGGAGTACTTCTCTTAAATGATCAGAAAATTGCTCCTATGCAGTTACTTTTCTAAAGATTATTTCATTTTCTGGAACTGTTGACATTTATGCTGGATCTGAGTTTTGTATGTTAGATTTAGGTCAGGTTTTGATTTTACATATTGACGAGCTTGTCAAACTTCTTCGTGTAATGATTGAGAATATAATTTATGCAAGTAATTCCAAAATACAGCAACTTTAACTATTGTTTTTATATCTAAGTGGCATCATTAACATTCATCAATGCTGGTTGTTTCTAACTCCAGATTTCCTGCTATTATTTTCTGCGTTTTCAGCGTAGTTTGGTTACATGTCCAGTTGCAAAAAGCAGTAACATAATTCAGTTATCACTTGCAAAGTATTATATTTATTGCAGTGGATTTCCTTGCTAACTAGTCCATAATCCTAGGAGAGGCTCAGTCACTAAAAAGAGACTTGAAAAGATTTGTCATTTGCATCTGTTTGTTCCATGCCCCATATGATGGGTAAATAGCTGCCTGTGGAAATGGAAAGTGTCAGCATTAAGCCACAGCTAGGAAATATTTTTCCTTTTATTGAACAAATTCCCAAGCTTTCCATACTTTTCTGTCTCCTCCTAGTGCCAAGCCATAACCTAGATGGTCCCAAATATGTGGTGTAATAGGTCCAGACCGGTGCTCTTAGAGTCCAAATGACAGCCTTGACTGGCTGAGTTAATAAAATATGCATGATTATGAAGTGAAAAGCTGCTTCCCAAATGAAACACTCTGATTTTAAAACATAAATGTCTGAGCTGCTTCAGCTGTCTTTTAGCTCCTGATTAATGCAGTCCTTAAAGCAGTGGCAGCTCTGCACCCACAAGACACACACACCATTGGCTTTTGCCAGTCTGGGAGAGGAGGGTTTGACTGTCACAAGAGCCTTAAGGGCATCCTCGTAAGTTCTGAGCTGCTTCAGTTTTTGTTTATCTTACAACTACACAGAGGACACAGCCATCCAGAGCAACCTTGGAGGGGCAGGGGGAATGTGTGTGATACAACACAGGACAGGGGACGTGGCTGATTGGAGACAACCAGGATATCTTAAAGAACTTGAGGACCTTGAGGCTTGAAGTAACAAGTGCTGCGACTGAATCTGAAGACATTTCCATGTCACGGAAACTGGGAGATTTTTGAACGGTTTTGTTTTTGGCTCTGCTTGGATCAAAACTAACATTTTAAGGGCATTTTAGGTGGGCACTTGGACTCTAAGAGGGACTGTTTCTTGTGCAGGCTTGGGCTTGGTCCGTGCTGACTGTAATGCCACCAATAAGCTGGGTTTTTTATTAACCCCCTGTAACAGCTCAAGGTAACATATTCTGATGAGTGCAGTCTTTCTGATTGGGGACTGATAGATGCAATCTCCAAAGGACTTGTTTGTACCATTAAAATCAAGGAATTCTCTGTGTGTGTGTAATCATTTTATAAGATCAGAGCCTACAGCTGGTCTTTGAATTATCTTGTAGCTGCATTCTTTAAGGATGTGTAATTTGTAAATTTTTCTGCAATTCTTACTCTTTATTCTTAAATTCAAATTCTGTTCAAAGGATTCTGGCCTTTATCTAACTTAGAACTGAGGTTCCCAGTCCAGAAACACATGTTGAAATAACATAAATAATTTTGCCAAGTATTCAGTAAGAAGTGCTTTTATTTCATTTTTATGGAGTTTGCTGTTATTTTCTTTAAATTTTTTTGCTTTGTATAATTTAACTTCAGACATTACTGGCTGCAGATCTTGGATTCCAACAACTGTAATCCTCTGTGTGCAAGACTGTTTCACTGCAACAATTTTTTAAAAATTATGGATGCTGATGTTGATTATTGTTGCTGACCTTGCAGTACACTAGGAAATGCTCATATGAGCAGAAATAATTCAGATGACAGCATCTGTACATGTCCCAGACCCAAAAGCCATAGGAATAAGGAATTCAGAGCCTCTGCAAGATTTTTATGTGAAGTGTGTCATAGGAATCTCTTGAAGTCATTACAGGTGGCTTAGCTACTGAAATCACGTGTGCATGTTTTGTGTCTTACGGAACAATCAGGATATTAACTGGTGCATTGAGGTGGGAGCACAGAGAAGTGTTTTGAAGAAGTGAAATCATCCAATTTGCATATAAAGAGGAAAATACTCTCTGCTTTCTGAAACATGAACTTGTATCAGCTGTGTGGGATGCAGTGTCCCTGTTTGGTAGCAGAATGTGAAAGTGCTGGACATGTCTGGGTCCCACCCCATCCTCTAAACTGCTCTTGAGTAGGTTGGATTCCCTCTAACCTAACTTTACTTGACAGGGTCTGGGTATCTTTTATTTTTGCTTTTTTATTTTTTTTTTTTTTTGTAATCTCTGACATATTTTTTCTTCTTCTGCAACACTTGCTTTGATGCAATTTCTTATTTCTCTAGGTTTTGGGGGTTTGGATAATGTCAAGTTTGGTATCTCAGTTAATACCAATTTATATATGACATTCACATTTCTTTCAGTGAGAGCTTAGCTGCAGTGTCAGTAAACTAAGGGGCAGACACTTTTGTTCTTGTGTGTGAATTGACAGATTTCAGTCTCTGTTGAGGAAGGGGTTTGTAATGATTACTGAATGTCTTCTATTCAGGTATCAAGTGGTTTAATAGCCCAGTGAATGCCTGTAACCACTGTGTGTGTGGTGAAGAGATACTGCTCTGTAACTCCATTCAGAGCTGTGTGTCAGCTGCCTAAGCATGAAATGCTCACTGTCTGCAGGGAGTGTTTGCTCCCATGTTGTGCTTCATGTGCCTGTGCAGATGCAGTCCAGTGGCACTTGTGCTTAGGGCTTGGTACTGCAGAGCATCTCCTGTGGAAAAAGAAGAGTTTTTCCTCTTAATAAGAACACAAATACAGGTCACTTTGTTCTTCTAAAGCTGATCCCATCATGCTAGAGTGGAGACATCAGTGGAAGATATTTGGAGAAGTAACTTCAGAAAAAGCAAACAACTGGATTTAATGCTTTTACAGACTTTTTATACCTGGAAATATGTATATGTGATTAAGCTGAGATTCTTTGAAAGAAAAAAAAATAAAATAAGTATTTTTTCTTCCATTTTATTTATAGGTACTAAATGAAGCAGTGGGTGCACTGATGTATCACACTATCACTTTAACTCGAGAAGACCTGGAGAAATTTAAAGCACTTCGAATAATTGTCCGAATTGGCAGTGGTTTTGATAATATTGACATCAAGTCTGCTGGAGATTTAGGTATGACTGTTACAGACTTTCTTTCACATTTTTCACGTGCCTCCAGAAATCCGATTGCATCTAAATCTTTGCATTAATGTTTTCTGTGTGTTTTATACTAGCATCATATGTAAGATGTATAATTTTCTCATCAGACTGTTTAAAACTCATTATGGAAATACTAGCATTAGTTAATTAAGTGATAATATTAACAGCTTTGTGGCAGGATGACAACCCGCCTGCTCTATATAAACCAGAGGAGTAAGGCCATAATTTTTCATCTTTCTTTTTTACCCCAGTTGTATGTTTTAACTACTACTGCTGTAATCCAACTGCAAAATATAATTCCATCACCATGGCATAGTATTTCTGTTTGAATAAAAAATGAGATCATTATCAACTGTCTGAGACTTATTTATGATGCATGAGATTTAGTACTAAACCACTCCATAAAACAGAAATACCGATTTCACAGGAGAATCAGTTGTTGCTGCTTCAGAATAAATTCAGCTACTGGAGCTGTGAGGAAATGGTGCTTAATATTTCTCTGTAAAAAATGCAACAGTCTGATCTGTACCTTTCTTACTTTAGGTTAAACTTTCTCTTACCTGTAGTCTACTGGTCAACCTGTCACTTGGAGTAAAGATTTCCTTCAGTTTTTTTCCAAGATTGAGGTGACCAAGTATGTTTCCTGTTATGCTCTGAGAAGATCTTGGAAACATTTATTTCAGTGTGGCAGTGCTTAGTCCGAGCAATAACCCCACTGGTGCAGTGAGGAGCTGTAGTATGGTCTGTTTATCAGCTAATGATAGTAAAACACTCACCTGTTTTAATGACAGTGTAGTTCGCACAGCAGGCAGAGCCCAACCACTCCTTGCTGAGTTTTATAAAGAACTGGTCATGTCTGAGAGTGTAAGTAGTGCCACAGTCAGGCATGTGCTGTGAGACTCACAAAACAAGTGTCTGTGTGGAGATTGGCCTGGGGTAAAATCCCAGATGAAAAGCCAAAACCTAGGTGCAGATCAAAGGCTCCGACCAGTCAGGAGTCGAGAAAGTCAGGAGTCTGATTTGTGGAGAAAATTCCTGATAAGAGGAAGATCTCTGCAGGTTTGTTGGCTTTTTCTTCTGCAAGTCTCTGTGCTGGATGGTAACCCAAGTTTATAACTGAAATGCAGCCACATAATTCTTCAAGTCAGAGTACAAGCAGGTTTGGGAGGTTTTCATTCATATGAATTGCTGAATGGCTACATTCCCCATTGTTCAGTTCCTATGTTGTGATTAGCCTGATTTATACAGTTAGGATCCTACCTGTTTGTGCATCCCAGTATTTACAAAATACAATTGTCCACTCTGTCAAAAGCCAGTTAAATGCTGGAATGATTACAGGGTAAAACCTCTAATTTTAATAGTTTGGGTGAAATGGTCAGTATGAAATACTAACCACTAACGGGAGAGATCACCTTCCATTTGTTGAACTAGTATAAATCATACACTCTCAAGGAGCTAATGTGAGAGTGAACTGCTCTTTATAAAAAGCTTTGATTTGCTTTTGAAATGTAATGTAGAGTTAGACTGCAGATCTTGTGTAGTCCTGAAATTACATAGCAAACTGTTGAGTGATTTTCATAGAGCTGGCACATGGGATTGTTACCAGCTTTTCCTATTAAACATTACTTTTGTATTAGG
Source organism: Scytalopus superciliaris (assembly GCA_013400415.1). NCBI lineage: Eukaryota > Metazoa > Chordata > Aves > Passeriformes > Rhinocryptidae > Scytalopus > Scytalopus superciliaris. The sequence goes on from VXBX01000547.1 coordinate 1,354,664, forward strand.
AGTTTTAACTTAAAAAATCTGAAAACTTACTTGTTAGATAAAATCTGCTTTTTCTCCACTTTATTAATTGTTGACTAGAAAATCTGTAGAATTCGTGGGTGTAGCTGGGTGCAAGTGATGTGGGAGTCAAGGAAATGCCTGTTGATTGCTGAGTTTTTCAGTGTCAAATCCGTGCAGAAAATCACTGAAAGCAGTGGGAAAAGGGGAAAGGGAAGGGAGTATAGATCAATAGATGTGAGATGAGAGTGTGCTGTCTTCCTATGTGAAATGTCTCCTCATCTCCTTGCTTCTCTCCTGCTCCTTTTTGTGGCTCACAATGCCTCTACCTTTCAAAAAAAACCTGTTTTCAAAGTTGGAGAAAAATAGGGGGAAAAAAAGTTCCTGCCATTCAAGAGAGAAATTATCTGACTTTTGTTCCCTCAGTTTCCTAAGGAAACCTATTAGGGAGAAAGCTGTATTATTTCTCTTCCCAAATAAATAATAAAACTCTTTAAGCTCCTTTTAAAGCATTATTTTGTTGATGCCAGCTATTAGGAGACATTATTATTAAATTTACTTTGCCTTCTAAAACCTGCATTTCTGCTTCATGAAAAAGGCTTTTTATATGAACAAATGCAGCTGTTTATTATGATGTACTTAGAGGGATGTTATTTTTCAATCTTTTACCTTTCCCCATTTTTAAAAAGTGTGAGTTTCCTGCTACCATTGATGTTAACAGGATGCCAGGATTAATGTTCCGGCAAATGACGTTGGTATATCTCTTTATAAGTCTAAGGGCAGTGACTCAGCAGACAGGATTATCTCCACAGCAGAGGAAAAAAAAAAAACAGTTCTGCAGGTACCTTGTGTTGCTTTTTGACAATGTAGAGAAAGCTGTAAAAAAAAGTAATGGGCAGCAGAATAAAGGCATGTGAATATAAATGTAGATGAATATGGTACAAACTTATTATTTGTCAATATTATTGCTGTTATTGAGAAGAATGTTTCTTCTTCTTTGCTTCTCTGGTGTTAGCTGCAGACTTACTGAATATTTAAGTTATGTAAAAACCCGAACAGTGAAAACAGTATTAGGGTGTTTTTAGGACACAAAACACTTTTTTTCTCCACCGTGAAATTGTACTGTGTGCTGTTCGTTGTCTCAGTCAGCAGAACTGAGAGACAAACATTTGTGGGAGCTGATGATTACAGAGAGAACATGCAGTACACAGACTGAAGAGGGACAAGTCAAAAGGGACACAAATTTTTCAAGCAAACATTTTGCTTAACTGCTGTGCATTGAGTTCTGGAAGGTAAAAAGCAGAATGGGGTAACTTGCATGCAATTACAAGCACTTGTTGCCTTGTCTGTTTTTTAATATAAAAGAGCTTATTGTAAGTCTTGAATCAATCCACAGGTTTCTGTGGAAATCTGTAACACTCTTCTGGCTGCTTGATGTTATGCCTGTTCCAACTAGTAACTTTTCAGCTATTAGCAACATGGATGTAATTTGGCATTACCTTTACATGCCATGCAGAAGCAGATTTTGCATTTCCCTATTGACAATTAGATGGGTTCTCTCTTTAATTTGAGGGACCAGGAAAGGACTGGGATTCTGTTTGTTGTAATTCTACAAACCCGTGTGCGGCACATAACAGATTGTCCCTCCCTGTGTCATGATTACTCATACATGATTTGGAATTACTGATAGTCATCCTGTGAGGGCTTTATAAGAGTTGCTGTCATTATAAATTATTTTTTCGGTTTTGTAACTTGCATAGATGGCTTTTGGGAGTGTATCTGCTCACTAGTAGAAAGCCAACTCACAATTAAACCTAAACAATGATCATTAACCACACTGTTGAGAGCAAGGCAGATTTCTCTTTGCTATTCAAAACACCAAGCTCGGTGGAAGAAATGTAAAATGCTTACCAAGATGCAGGTTCTAAACTATCTGACAATCTGCAGTGCTTTCCTTTTGTAGTTTCAGTGATCGGTCTACTACATGCCTTAGTTTGCAATGAATAAAAACACAATAATAATCAGGAAAACAAACTTGCACTTATTTATCAACAATTTTATCAGGTATCCTGTCTGCTGTTACAGTCAGAAACTTAGTATGCGTGCAGGACATGTTGAAATATCTGCTGTTTTAAACATCATACTTACGAACTGCTGTTAAATGGGAAAAAAAGTAAGCAGTGTTTGGCAACTGGTGTCCTTTCCCCCCCCGTTTGCAGGGATTGCAGTGTGCAACGTGCCAGCCGCCTCCGTAGAAGAAACGGCAGATTCTACCATGTGCCACATTCTGAACCTGTACAGGAGAACCACCTGGCTGCACCAGGCTCTGCGGGAAGGCACGAGGGTACAGAGCGTTGAACAGATTCGGGAAGTGGCCTCTGGAGCTGCCAGGATCAGAGGGGAGACCTTGGGCATTATTGGATTAGGTAGGTTGCCTTGATAGGTGGTTTAATACTCTTCACTTGCAAAGATTCGAGCTATGAAAATGGGACATGTCCCTCCAATCCATGTCACACATTGTGTATAATCCCTCTTTATTCCTGGTGTTTATATACTTCAAATGTTTTCCCTTTAGGCATAATCATTTTCCTCAGAAAACTGATTTTCTTCCTGATACTCTCCCAATTTTCTGAGTTTCTCTAGATCTTTCTGTTGCCGTATTGCCTGGTGTCAGGTACTTCCCATTTCTAGGACAAAAATCCTGCTACTTCAACCCAGTGTCATGTGTACATGTTTTGTTCCTTACCCACTCTTTTGTCTGGCTCTCTTTGGCCTTTTTTCCTTTCACTGTTTTTCACATGACTGAAGTGTCTTTGCTGCAGTAACAGCCCACAGAGCAGTTATTTTGTGCATTTGGTTGAGCTGCATCTGAAATTGTATTTCAACTCTAATGAGAGGAAAAATATATGCAAGAAAGTTTGAAATGTTTCCAGGCCTAATAAAATCACCTACTTACCTCTCTGAGTGGCCCTGAATGTGTTTCAGCATCCGACAGATGGACAGGCTTGGTTGAGATGAATTAATTACTGTCTGTTACAAAAGTAGAGAAGAAAAACAAGCAAGTCAGTTTCTATATAAAAATTATTCAGTCATGTGCTTGTCTTACACAGATCTGATAGACTGTGGATGTAATTGCTGTGCTATTCATCCACAGGAATTAATAATATGATTTTGACAACAAAGCATCATACTTAAACGACTGTTCCAGTTACACATTGCTGTCAAATAACTCAAGCCACAAAACTCTTACTTTTGGAAACTGAAAATAGCCTGGCATTACATAGTACTCATTTAGATGAGTATGCAATACACCGACAACATCTTCACAATTAAAATATGACTTTCAAGGAGTTAGTCATGAGGTTGCTTTCTCAAATCTATACCCACGTGATTATACATCTCATTTAAACACACAGTCATTATTGCACTCACAGTCACAGCATCTATGCATAAGTAATAGACAGTTGCCTTCAGTGTTTCCAAAATGGAAATTCATACCTAGTTTTTGAAACTTTAAGCTTTGGCTCACATTCTGTGTGCATATTTGGTGGAGATATCTGTCCTGTTGCCACTGGATTTTTACTTTTTTTCACTGAACAACTTCAGACTGAAGATTGGAAAATTCTTTCTTCATTGACTTCCTTAAGTGAGTGTTGTGGGTCGGTTTTGTTGTGAATGACTGAAAAGTATTAGAGAAACAAATGGATAATCAGATTGCCAGTATGTGCATAAAGCTTTATAAAATGCTAGGTTTTGGGTTTATTTTTAAAAAGCAAACCTCTCATGTGCATGGTATATTAAAAAAAATCAGAAAACTCTGATTTTAAAGGCACATCTCTGTTGCAGTTATTAACCAGTCATTCTCTCTAGCCTTTTGTTGTTCCTGTGTCTTTTCTTACAATGGAATATTCACAGTTTCAAGGAAAAATTAAACTGCAAAATCACTTTTGTGAACTTCCACTTTCTCTTCTTGTGCATGCATGTAATGAGACACAACACTTCGATTCTGATCTGTTCTAACAAACTCCTGTGTAGCTCTCAATTAATGAAGAGTGAAAATGTAGACTTAGAAGGTGTGGCTGTATTAGAGTTTCTGTGTGAGCACTTCAGGTACTTAAGCTGTGATGTACTCCCTTTTCCAGTTCAGATCACTGCAAGAGGATACTTGTCTCTGCTTTCCAACTAAAACATATTTACAACCGAAAGACTTCAAAAGACTCTTGTCCCTTGGTTGTGTTTCTTTACTAGTGGCCTCTTTCCATGTCTGGAGTTTTGTCTCAGTTTATTATTTTTTATTTAGACCTATCAAAGTCAGAAGTGATGATCCACTCAGAGGCTGTGAAGTGAATGTATTACACACAAAATAAACAGTTCTCATCATCTGTTCCTCAGTTCTTTTCTGCAGTTCTGTGTAGTGTCGCAGTTTCTGTCCTTTCTTGTTAACGTGTCTGAGATCATCTCCCAATCACAGCTGTGTTTCTCTGTTCTTGTCTAAAACTTGTGGTCTCTTCAGCAGTGGGTTGCTTAAATTTATCGCTTTGCTGCTGCAACAGCCAACTCCAGGCCTCCTTTACATCTGTTCCTGGGCTTTTCTCTTGTTCTGCCAAAGAGAAACACCCTAGTTCTTGCCTATCTGTGTGCTAGGGAATGACTATGTCATTCCCTCCAAAGTTTCAGCTTCTCACTTACCCACTGGTCTAGCCAAGTTTCGTGACTCACTTGCCTTCTTTCCATCACCCACTCTCTTTTCTTTGCCTTCTCTCATGCATATTCCTGCTTTGACACTTGGTCTATCCTGCTTAATCCCATTACTCTGTGCTCTTCCTTTAAAGTTAACCCTATCTCTCATCCTGTTCTTGTATTGAGCTTGAAGATAAGCAGAGACACAACAGTATAATGCCTCCTTCACGTGCCTGTGGGATCCTGCCAGTCATTGTTGTGTTGTTTGGGTAGACCCTGAGCTCCTTAGGGCACAGCCTCTCTTTCTTTCTGTCTTTGTGAAGTGTGGGATTTTTTGAGCCTTGCATAAATAATAATATCACATCATCAAACAGCTGTCTTTGCCACTTCTAATCTTTTATTACTATCCAATGTCCTATATTTCAAGTGATGCATCACAGGTGTTGCTAGTAAACCCTGCCTTTTTAAAAAAAGCTACTTTTCCATCTTACGTTCAGACATACAGGTTTTGGGGTTTTTTGAGGAAAGAATATTTATGATCAGCAGCATGTAAGTACTTGGATGGCTAGATAGGTGGATTCTACTCCTGAGATAATTTTACAGCAGTGAAGTCACACTCCCTTCCCTTTCCTTCCCAGTGACAAATGCTGATGACTAATAGCTAATGCATTTCCTCACCCGAGAAAGGTGAATTTCTTCCAAATGAGTTTGTCTCCGCATCATAGCAAATGTCGTCACTCAGTTTGTCTTTCCTCACCTGCTGTACTCCCTCAACAGTGCCACAGTCCTACCTAGATGATGGCCAGGTTACTTATCTGCATTATAAGACAACGAGGCTTAAGAGTTGGGTGGTATTACCATGCAGTAAATTACATACTCTTAGCAGTCGTGCTGGCTCTCTTCATGTGCTCAGCAGGAAGTGTAACAAAACAGCACTGTCCACACTGAGAGTACTCCAAGAGAGAGAAAAAATTATCAATATTCTCCATTTCTGTTGCATAGGCAGGGAAGAGCTACTAAGTGAAAGCACTTTTTCTTTCCATGGAAGTCTTCAGGCAGGTCATCAAGGTTTCCATGGTATCAAGGTGGTTTTATAAAACTTGGTCATACCAACATAGAAGGAGTGTTCACTGCCCAAGGGCTGAGCAGGGCCAGTGACAGCTGCAGCTGCTGTACTGTCACATTGCAGTCAGGTCATTGGCAGGGTCAAGGTCAGGGACACCTACAAATTGGGACACTGGGAGTTGGGAGACCTGTGAGGGAGTGAATGGGTGAGACTGTAACAGGAGACTCGGGTGGTTTTGAGTCTTTCTTTTGAAATGATGCTTGGGCCTTACTAGAAGTTCTTATAAGTCTCTGATTTCTAAAATAGGTATTTGTTCCTTTCTGCTTTTTTTTTTCTTTTTGCAATTGTATGCAACATGCATTTTCTACATTCTTCCCACTCTGCAGACCAAGAAGTTCACTTAATGTTTTGAATTTAAGATTTTGCTTCCCCTGGAAGCATCCATGAATAATAATGCTATATACACTTAACACAGAGTTGTCCTAAAGGTGGGCTAATTTGTGTGCTGCATTGCCCGTGATGTGCTGAGGTAGGTTTTGAGCCACCCTTCATGCCCAGGAGAGTCTTCTATTACACAAGTTTTTTGGAAAGGTTAGAAAAGTTTGTGGTTGTACTACATTTTCGGATTGCAGTTTAGAAAGGAATTGGCAAATTTTGTGTGTAATGACAGACTAAATATGAATTGCCAATTGCAGAAGAGTTTTATCCCATAAAATGATTGTAATTGGACAATTCTGGTCACAAGTACAAGCATGATTCCCAAGTGTTTCTGAAGGAAACTTGTGCCCATTGAAGAAGGCTTTGGTTTATTGCCCTGGTTACATTGAATGGGGAGAGTGGCTTTAGCTGGAGAGTCTGTTGTGAGAGATTTCACTGTCATGAATCCCCTCAGGTATTAGTGTTGTAGAGTGTAGAAAAAGAACAGATGACAGAATGTTGCATGTGAAAATGAATGGAGCTGGAGTAACAGCTATTTGCTTTGTTTAAAAAAAAAATAAAATGTTTACAGTTGTGTGAGGATTCCTTGAGCTGTGAACATGCCAAAATTTGAAAATAATACAGTGTTTGTGCTGAAAATTTTCTAATTCAAATTTACAAAAACAGCTTGGAAAGCAAACAAGTAACAGGCATGCAAGTATTGAAATAAAAGATTTTGAGGAGTATTTTAACTTGGTGTCCCCAAAGAAAAGCAGACAGCCCCTGTCAGATTGACGTACTGTTTAATATTCCGAGCACATCTGTCACTAAGCACTGCAGAATTGCTGTGTTCAGGTTAAATGATCAACAAAAAACCTTTCTTCCTGTGGCTTCTCAAGTTTATTCAAAGAGAAACTGAAAAGCAGAGGGAAATCCCTTCAAGCACAATTGGAAAGAAATGGGATTTCCCTGGGTTAATTTGATGCTTTTTTGAGCAAACTCAGATGTTACAAAAGAAAACTTGTTGACTTTTTTTTTTTTCTTTTTCCAAATGAGACATTATTATTACGGTGTGTCAAGTGATGCTTTTGAAACATCTTTATCCAACAGTTGTAATACTCCAGTGTGAGTATTTGGTTTGTAGGCTTCTAACTTGAAAAGTGTGTTAGTTCTTGCTCTTCAAAATACCTGTAACTCATTAGATGTACTCTGGTTTTTTTTCCTCTGTGTTTTAGTGGTAGTGTGTCAAAGGGAAATAAATACCTCCTGCTGCATGTGGCACGGAGTCATGCCCATACAGTAGATTTGGGCACAGCTCTGAAATGTGACAGTAAGGAAAGTGGAACACAAAGACAAAGGTCAATGTGAATACCAAGTGGGACTGTGCTCTTCCTGACTCATTGCCATGTGATGCATTTTGTTTATTGATCGTTTAGGTAGCTGAATAAAATTTATTTTATAGCCTTTGATGACAGGATCCTTGTGGGCATTTTAATGCTGGAAAGGTGTTACTCAAAATTAAAGAAAATACTAGTTCAGAAAGGAGATTCTGTGCATTCAGATTAAACAAATTATCTTTCATTGCTTCCATTTTTTAGGATTAATTTTATAGCTTTTTATTAAAGCCAGCTGGTTTGACGTGGGTAAGAGTAAGTCCTTGGCAGGATGTGTTCAGAGGCAGTGGTGTTTTGCCATAAACAGGCCCAGCAGGCAAGCCTTGTATTACACAGATTATTGCAGATTACGTGACATCTTCTGGCATTTGAGCTATCTGGTTACAAAAGGTGCAGACCTCCTGCTTTGTCTCAAACAAGGCAGTGTGAAACAGTCCAGATGTACCGTTTCGGATCCTAGTGATGATTTTGAGTGGGATGGGAGCTGCCCCTGTTTTATGCTCTTCCAGTTGCTGTACAAAGCGGTATAGTTTGAGGCGAGCGTTCCCATCAGGAGGGAGGAGACTACCTCACACCAGCTGCTTCACATCTGTTCTCATTGCATGCTTGTCTTGTTCTAGGGCGTGTTGGGCAAGCAGTAGCACTACGTGCCAAAGCCTTTGGCTTCAGTGTGATTTTCTATGACCCATACCTCTCGGATGGCATGGAGCGTGCTCTGGGACTGCAGCGGGTGAGCACTTTGCAGGACCTGCTGTTCCACAGTGACTGTGTTACCCTGCACTGCAACTTGAATGAACACAATCATCATCTTATTAATGACTTCACCATAAAGCAGGTAATAATCTCTGTGGGCGCCCTCCACACGGGTGCTGGTTGCCAACTCTGCGTAGCGTTTATGTAAATGGGCAGATTCTCATTTGAAAGAAATTTCTTTCCCTTTTGCTGCTTTTGAGATCATGCAGGTTTATAGTTGGTTGGGAAATAGCTGGTGGTTTACGTGTTGTTGCTTTTACTGTCTTTCTGTCTCAATAATAGTGCGTTTGTGGAAATAATTTGCTCTTCTTAATGTCACTGAGATTTAATAAAGTGGCATTGATGTAAAAGTACTTCTTCTATGTCTTGTAGTAGCTACTTCCTTTACGTGTGTATTTTCAGGTAGCAATTGTGCCTTTCACTCTTGTTCCTCAGTTTGAGTTCTTTCAATGCAGTTTAAGGATTGTGACTAAATGGCTCCCCCCTGTGCTCAGTCCCGATGCTCACAGAGCACTTCATGGATGGAGCTCATTTACAGCATCGTGTTACTGGGACAAATAATGTTTCTTGGAATTAGTACTGTCCTCTCCCAAAGTTTTAGGTGATACTAAAGTAAGTTCAAAATCTGGGTTTAGTAATGGCTCTGTTAGTGACTAATTTGATAGTAAACTTTTTCATGAAATGTCTGGCTCCTGACTCTGACCTCAGCGTAGGCGATAGAACTAAAACACTGAGGTGTAAGAATGGAAACTGTACTGGAAAGAAATCCTAAAAGAGAATAGTTGATTTTGCTGTTCTTTATGTATTTAGTGTTTGTATGTGTTGGTAACAGTGACAGTAGCACTCTTTTGTGGTAAAATCATTGCTTGTCTCCTGAGAAAATAGTTTGCACCCACCACTCTTGAACTTTAGGACTGATACTCACTGAGTGTCCCACAGTCATGTAGGATCATGGCAGAAAACTGACAATATACCACACTTCTTGATTTGAGAGTTTAGGGATTTTGCAAATCCATCCCAACATAAAATCAGGATTTGGGATTTAAAACTCAAAAAAATTAAGAAGCTTAAAATGAAACCTCTAAGAGAACAGAACTCTGTCGCCCCGCCCAGAACATTGCCTTGGTTGTGTACCTAGGTATATTCAGTGGTTATTACATGATTACATGTCTTTGCAAGCAGACATCTAGACCCAAACAGAATCACAGTGAGTTCAGTGGGACTGCTGAGCAGTGGTCACTCATTGTACAGCAGATGTGAAACTGGGGCCAGGTTGTCACAGGAAGTTTTTGAGTGGAGGTGGATAAATGTGTCAGGCTTGGAGAAGGCTTAGTGCATTAATGAGAGAAACCAACAAAGCAAAACATGTTAAAACTGAGTAATACCATCTGAAATTAAATGCTATAATAAACTCTGTACTGGGAAGTATATTGTAAGCATCTATCTTGCCATTTGTTACCCTTCATGATCAAAGCAAGGATTAAAATGTTGGAAGACAGTTTTTGCTTTGGTTAAGAGTTTGAATGAAGCAGTCTGAATAATAAAAGCTGATGTGAAAACCATAGAATTGTAACATGTCTGACTGCTTAGTTTGTGTCTTCTGATCATGATTTAAGTGGACAGATGTTAGAACTGGCCTAAAATTTCTGGAGAGCACTGCATGCCACTTCTGCCCAATACTACATGCTCATGTAATAACCAATTTTTAAAAAACATACAGAGAAGTGTGGTGCATCTCATTTCACTGAAGTCATACCCAGAATTTTGTTTAGAATCTGAAATGACATAACCTTAAAATGTCATTGAATATTTGGTGTCAGTCTTGTCTTTCAGTAGCTTTTCCCTTGGATTAGTCAGCATTCTGCCAATCCATCCTGATTGTCCTTGTAGTCCCAGAGTACCTCACAGAAGTGTTTCATTGAACCTGTGGTAATCAGGTGCTCTTAAGAGAAGTTGAGGTCATCCTTGGTTTTACAGATTTGAGAAAAAGGCAGTTTAAACACAATGCATTTTAAAGCAGCTGTGCAGGTTTAGTGTAGGTGAATTTAACAGCTGTCAGCAGTTCAGGCTGTGAAGCTCTTTCAAGCTTCCACCCATTGTTAAGGATCATCTCCAGCTGCATCCACCCTGACAGTTTATCATGAGTCACTTAATTCATTCCCACTAGAATGCATTTATGCAGCCGTATTCTGTTTGATTTGAGCTTGTCTTGTACTAGTTTTAGAGTTTTGTAAATAGTCCTGAAATGAAAACTGAAGCAACATTGTTGGACAGGTCAGACAGAAGATTTTAGAGGGGTCACTTTAATGGAAATTTTCAAGTCCTTCAGAGGGCATACAAATACACCATGCTATAGTTTAAACTCAAGTTTATTCAGAGATAAGAAGGGTGTATGAGTTCTACAAGCCTATATGGCACAGAAGGTGTGATTGATTCTTTGGTGAGCCCACCTGTGCTGGTTTGGATACAGGTCTCACAGCTGACCCAAGCAGTGCAGATGCAGTGACAGTTCCCATAGAGAATGTAATGTTATTAGTAGACCAACTGAAGCTCCTGCTTCTGTTTCTTTACTGTTCTGATTCCCAAGTTAACTGCATAAAACTGAGAGAAAGATGCTTTAGTTCTCCTCCTGTAAGTGGAGTTTGGTTTTGCTGTACAGACCAATGGATGGTTTTCTGTAGGCTGAGGAATCTCAAATGAAGAGAGGCAGGACCACACTAAACCTGGAGAGTTGGCCAATAAAATATGGTGGATTTTTTCTTACAAAATACTGCAAGCATAGGTATGTTAATACTCCCTATGATCTCATTTAAAAAAATGCTCATAGCTGACTTTCATCCAAACCTCCTTGTTGTTCATTAATTTGGCATTTTGAATCAGTCTTTCAGCATAAGGATCCATTTACATAAGGTTTAGTCTGATGTGTAGGTTTCAAGCAGTTGAGTTGGTGTCAGAATCTTGGGGTTTTCTTATTGTTGTGGTGAGAGACGAAGTCAGTACAAAATATTTTTGTAATTCATCTTCACGATGGTTCCTGCTCTTCATACGCTTTACCTTCATGCACAGAAGTGTTTGAGACACCTGGTAAAAGATGAAGTATTAGGGTGACTGGAAGGAGGATGTAGTAATTTATGTTTTTTTCTGTACCATCTCTCTTATTTAAACTGCCACTTTGTTTTCAAGTTGTGGATATATTGTGGTGTAAATTCTCGTAGTTCTCCCCACACAGTGTCATCTACAATGCTAATCTGCACAATGCACAGCACAGCTTCTCTCCTGGGCACACAGCGTTCTCAACCAAATTCATTTTCATGCCTTTTAATTGAATAATAGAAGAATTCTTTAGGCTTTTATTTGAAAAGTCTCACAGGGGAGGAGGAAGCTGAAGTAACAAAAATAAATAATACATACATCCACTGTGTTTTGGCAACTAAAGGGAAAAGTGTTTGAAAATCCAAAAGCATTGATTTTTCTGAAAAAATCATGTAGGCTTTTATTTGTGTGAAAGTTGAAAGCCACAAAATATGAATTTGTTTAAGAATGTGCTGTAGTTTCTGTCTCATGCAATTTCACAGTGAAATGAAAAGGCATAAAATGATCTGTCACTTTCATATGCACAGTTGTATCTTTTGATCATGTTACTGCACAATATCTGAAACAACGCTTCTATTAAAAGACACTACTTACAAGAAACAAAAGGTTATTAAGTGCTGTGAAATAGCATTTTATGTTAGAAGCATCACATTTTGTGGTACTTTCCAGTGGAAAGGGAAGACAACTGTTACGGTTTAAACCAGCTGAATAGCCTTTGTTGTAATGGATGCTTCTTTTGAGTAAAAAATAATGCCACAACGATTTTATTTCATTTATTTTTATTTCATCATTCTTGTTTTTAACTTTCCCTAGATGAGACAAGGGGCTTTCCTGGTCAACACAGCTCGAGGTGGGTTAGTAGACGAAAAAGCACTTGCACAGGCCCTGAAGGAAGGAAGGATACGAGGGGCAGCCTTAGATGTACATGAGTCAGAACCATTCAGGTGCTTTTCCTTTTCTTTTCTTTTTATTTTGTTCACTTTCTTATTTTTAAGTCTTAGTGCATGATACAATCAACAGCAACAAGTAAACTGAGTTCTCCGTTCATTTGGTAGCAAAAGACTCGTTAGCAAAGCAACATGAATCTGTGCAGCACTGGACTAATGCAAATGTAGATGGAGCTTGTGGATGGGGTCAGAAGTGGAAAAAAATTATATCCAAGATGCAATTCCTTTAAAAAGAAAACAAATCCAGTGGGTTTGTTTAGTAGAAACAGCAGGGGCTTTGGTTCAAATCCTGGGCATGGCTTTGGCCGTGGCTTTGAGGGGAGTGCACCTTTGTCGTTGATGCAACTCTGGAGGCAACTAATGCTGATGTCTGCACAGAGTCTTTCAAAGGCAAAGAGTTGAGATGTGGTGTGAGAAATAACTGCTTTATGACACCTTTCTGAAGGAAAAGACATATTTCTGTCCAGATTGCCTCTGCAGGAAAACAGGTTGCAAAAAAAAGTTATGGAAGGCTGTCAGAGTGCAGGTTTGGATTTGCTTTACCCTTTATCAGGGGAGTAACTCTGCTGTCAGTAGCAGGGCTGGTAGCACAAGCCTGAGTTTCTGAGTGACTGAGAAGCCCAGTGTTTTAAGGCAGAAATGTACCACGCCCCTAAGTGGCATTGGCACTGCAATACCAGCACTCCTAATTAGAAATGAGCCTATTTCGTATGTCCTTGAGAATGGGCTGCTGTAGCTTAGTCCTTGAATGTGACAAGCCTTTTTCACTCTGGACAGGGAGAAATGTTAATTTTAACTGAAACAATCCACATAAGTTTTTGAAGGGCAGGTTGTAAAGACTGGTGAGAGGACAGTATCTCTCATACCAGTTTGGGGCTGGGGAATAGTAGCTTTGAAAAATTAGAATAGTACCCTTTTAGTCAGAATTTTTATATCTACTGAGGCACAATGCCACATCACAAATATTTAATTTTATTTATGCATACTCTGCATTCATTTGCTCCTAAATGTAGTCATTACAATGCAGTAGTGCTGTGCAAAGCCAGAGTCTTAACAGCTCAGGGGACTTCCAGCTACATACATTCTTCCCAATTCCGACCTCGGATCTGCCTGAGCAGCCCGTTGCACCTCTAGGAAGCCCCATTTACTGCATGGAGATGCCATCTGCAGAGATTCAGTTGCAGGATTACAGCCACAATTTCCTTTGGCTTCGGTGCTGCATGTCTATCTGATCGCAGCATGCAACTCTTTATTCGAGAGTTTTGCCAGATATTTTGATGTTTATTGAACTACAGATGAAATCTATCTCTTTTCTTGAATTATGACCAACTCTGAAAGCACGCTTTTGTCTTAAAATATTTGTTCTCCTGTAGTTGCAGTTGACTGCAAGATTATTAAAACTGGAAATAAATAGGAGGAGCAAGTTTCCATTATTTTCAGTTTCTTTACACTGTATCTGTGATAACACTTTTACACAGATTCATTGCCTTCCCTGAAAATCAATCCGTAAAGTAAATTTCCTTCTTTCTGTGGCGTTTCTATAAAGGAACGGGAAAGAAAAAAATATCTAGAAATATCAGAAAAATAGCAACTGAATTATCAAAAAAACTGTGTGGTGATGGTCACACTTCGGATTTGGAAATTATTGTAAGATTTTTTATTTCAATTACTAAATATCACATTGACAGAACAGAGCTTTGTTGGCTAATACAGTAAAAATAAAATTATGATGAACTGGACAAATGGAATGGCATCCTGATTTAATTTGGGTTTTGCTTTATGCGTTTCTGCCCCAGAACTGGAGTGGCAGTGGCTGTAGTTACAATAAGTGCATTGGACAGAAGCTAATGTTGCTGCTATGCTTAGGTTCTACCCTTTCAGTCTATAAAAGGTGATTGTTGCTTATTTATACCATGAGTAGTGTATTAAATTAACTGACAGAATTATAAACAAGGAATAGAAATGCAATTCCTTTGCGTTGTAAAAATTAATCCATCTGAATTCTCCCCCATCCTTCCCCTCCCCCCAACATTTTTTGCCATTTGATCTTGTTTTAAATCTTCATCTAGCTTTAGTCAGGGCCCCTTGAAGGATGCACCAAACCTGATCTGTACCCCACATGCAGCCTGGTATAGTGAACAAGCCTCGATTGAGATGCGGGAGGAAGCAGCACGAGAGATCCGAAGGGCGATCACAGGTACTGACTCACCTTATTGGCTCCTTCCCTGCCTAGTTCTTCTTAACAAACCTTTTTCTTCAGTCCTGAAAGATGCTGAAAAGAACCAGCCTTAGGTTTTGTTCGCCATTTCTAGTATTTGGAACATAGAAATGAGCAAATGCCAGCTAAGTCTGTTCTCAGAACTGGAACAGGTGAATTTTGAGGTTCTTTGAATTACAAAGGGAATGAAGGCACTGCAGAATAAATACTTCTTTCATATAAGAGAAATGTACTTATATGTGAAAAATGTGCCACTATTATTTTGTTGTTGCATGTAAGTATTGACTGCAAGTCATCCTGGTGTTGCTGGTATCTTTCTTAGCTTTTCCTATATTCCCCCTTACACTTGTCAGGAGCAGTTCTCATTCTCTACATCAAAGTATTTCATCAGGAGGTTATTCTATTTTAGATGTTCCTCTCTTTAAAGCATTGCTAAAGAAGCCTGGCATTTTAAAGGGCAAAGTGTCTTTGTTATATAACTACCATGTAATTGTAAACTACTCACATAAGAGAAAACAGTTACGTCTCGAGCATGCACCGCTAATAAATAAAATGAGAAGACTGAGCCATTTGGCATTGGTTTGAATCCCATGTAGCCTAAAATAAAAGGAAGGATTTTCATACTGGAAAATGATTCATTAAGCACTAATGTTTTCTCTTTAGTTGGACTTTGCTGTTTCCCCCTTGGCGATACAGTCTGAATGCTCTGCAGACATGCAGGGCCATCTGTGTCACCTTGAGAGCACTTCAGTGCCAACACATTGCTCTGCTATACAAAAAGCACTGGCAGTAGCCTTCCCTCCAGCTTGTGCCTAGAGAGGCTGGGCAATTTAGTTTCATTTATAGCTTGTGCAGAAAGAAGATTCTCCTGGCTGCTAATTAAAGGCCCCTCTTAGAGTCCTGATCTGAATTGTCCTTTACTGGACTATTTCTCTCCATTTTAGAGGTGACCTAAAGAGCCTGAGCATCTCTTTGCTGGAATTGGTGCCTGTGCCAGTACTCCAGAAGGACTCCATTAGTACATTTGTTTGTTAGGGTGTTGTATAACTGTTCCCTTCTCCCAAATACCTCTCGGAGAGATTGCATGAACCATTATCGGATACCTGCTTGGGGGAGGATTAATGTGCAAATAATCATTAACAGGCTACGTTCTGAAAACTAAATAAGAGCTATCCAGAGCTGTTTGATGTTAAATTTGTGCAATAGCCCTAACATGAGTGCCTGGGAAGGCAGACCTGCAGTTCCTTCAAGTGTGTGGTTGTGCTCTCAGCAGTCTGTGTCACTGATTAGTATCGGAGCTGTCAGCACTCCAGCGTTTGCATGTGGTTTGTAGTAAGATCAAAACGAGACCAGCGTTAGGGAGGTGAGAATGACATTGAATTACAGTGAAACAAATGTAGGAAAGATACAGGAAATGTGGGATAAAGATGGATGTGTGGAAGCCGTAGTGGAACACAGCAGAGAAAGTGTAGAGGGGGAAAATAATTGGAAAAAGGTGTGCAGTGTAGGAATGTAGGCTGCGACCACCATCTGATGATAAAGATGTTAAGTGCTTATGCTGTTGCCAAAAAGTCAGTGGTGGTGTGAGGTTTAAAATATAAATTACAAGCAGAGATTAAATACTTTAATATATGGTTTTAAACTTGAAATAAAGAGGATTGCTGAAAACAGTAGCGGAAGTAAGGGGAAGGCAAGCATGGCAAGTGAAAAAATCATTAGAAGGTTAAAATAAAGAAATAAATACTGGGTTTTTTGAGGGAAGACTAGTAGAACATGCCTACAGAAGTTAGCAAAATGAAGAATGAGAATGGCAAAGAGGAAGACATGATTAAGAGGGATAAACATCAGAAGAAGAAAAATACTGTATAAACTTGTGGACAATTTTGTCAGAAGTTGAGATGAATGCATATTTACATGCATATGTAAAGCTACATTTAGAAAATAATTTCTAATGAGGAGAATGGTAGGAATTCACCTATAATGTGGCCTGCACCTCATCTTATGTGATACTGAAAATAACCCCAACCCTTTCAGCTTGTGCACAGGAGATGTGACAAGTTCAGTGATGTCAGTGCAAGTCATGGAGTAACAAGTATTTGATGTTACCCACTACACGAAAAGCAATTTTGTGAAAAGGCTTTTTTTACAGCCCCATTGTGGCCAGGCTGATGGATAGAATGAGCAGGCAAAGAGTAGTGAAGTCCTTAATCAAATTTCCAGTAGGAAGTTGGAGACAAAAGCCTGAATGCTTTAATGATGGACCGTGGTCATTTTTTGAGTGTTCCTGGAGTACCAGCAGGAGCAGGGGTGGACCCAAAATTACCTCTTTCTACCCATCTGTGCAAACGCACAGTAAGATTAAAATTTAGAGAAGATACATTAAAACAGATGTCAGAAAAAAACACTGGCTCAAATTGATCTCCCTCCCATTGAAGCAGGTGGAAATATTCCTATTGCCATGAAGAAAATGTGTGTTATGTCTGTTCATGTCATTTGTTGCAGGGTTGGAGGTAGTTCTGCAGAAGACAGACAGAGGCTTGTCCAGTATGTGCTGAATTACTCTTAAAACTTCAGTTATACTTCAGAGATTGAGCAAAGGTTTTGAAGAAATGAAGAAAGGAAATTTTCATGTATTTTCCTTTTTTGTAGGAATGAAAGGGATGGCAGAGGATGAATACATGATAGTAAATAAATGTGAAGAGCAATTGAGATAAAAAAGGGGAAGATCAGGAGGACAGGGAGAAGGTATTGGTCATATCCAGGTTTATGGCAAAATTCCATTCAGAATCCTACATTCTTCAAGAAGTATTTTTATTGCTGTTACAAATAGAGGGAAAAGGAGGAAAGTGATGTTAAAGACTGGGAGTAGGAGGCTACATTATTGAATTTGAGTGGTAGCCATGCCCTACATTCAAGTTACAGCTTTGTGGAGAGCATGAATCTTGTTGATTCGGGTTTTATTGAGACCCTGTTTGCAAGACACAAGAAGAGACAGAGAAATCAAAATTACGCAGAGTATTTTGGCCATTAAAACAAGCTTACAGTGTAATATTATGTATTGATTTAAATATGTAAATATTTATGATTATTTTTAACAGACACATTAAGAGCAAAAAGCCTACAATTTTTGTGTATTTTTACTTCCTCTCCCTCGCTCCCTCCTAGGTCGTATTCCAGACAGTCTGAAAAACTGTGTTAACAAAGATCATTTGACTGCAGCTACACATTGGGCCAGCATGGATCCTGGAGTGGTTCATCCAGAGCTTAATGGTGCTGCATACAGGTAAGAGTGCTGGAGGTGCAGGAGAAATAGCTCCTTAATTCAGATGCAGGTATTTGAGAATAGAAAGAAAACCTTCCTGTTAATAAATGAAGTGGGTTTGGATTAGATACCAGCTATATTGTTTTCATAACTGTTTCATTAATCTTATTTTGCTAGAAGTCAGTCATGCTGTGTGTTAAGTATGATTCCTCTTACAATCTCTTTTGTTTGGTTAGTATATGAACAATACACATTTGTTTGTATATTCAAGTGAAACAATTCTGGTCATCTCTGGTAAGTGCAGTGGAAATTTATGTTCCTTTTGCTGAAGGTAATGATGCAGCAGTAGGTTACAGAAATACTTTCAATAATAAACTATTTTAGTGTTGGTTTGTGGCCTCCAGACATAAGAGAGAACAAGTAACTCAGTATTGAAAACAGTGAAACAGCCTGTGGTGATTATGAAAATATGTTTAAAATAGTGTTTGCTAAATTATATGTTTAATTTTTAAGCAGAAGCATTTGAGGGACTTGATCTATGTATTCTCAATCAACTGTGAAAGCAGGTCTTAATAATTAATAGAAAGGAGCAATTTTTTACATCTAATATGCACGTTCTTTAGTTACTTTGTTTGCTTGAGAGTCTTTCTCTCCTTTATCCCTAGCAGCTGTTCTTGCAGCAGATTTTTCCTCGTAGCCAGCTTCAGACAATTTTTATTTATGAAAAACATCTGCAATATTTTTATCTTCCAGTATGGTGTTTACACATAAGTAGGATGAAAGTGGCTGAGAAAGCTACACGCAGCTGCTTCCCTTGGTGCCTTGAGGAAAGGGACAGTGCAGCCCTTTCATTATTTTGTCATACCCTCTTCACCCTAATATTTCCCCTGTCCTTATTCATACATCTGCCTTACCTTTGTCCTTCTTTAAGAGCACTGCCCCGTGCTTTTTATAGAGAGGGGATTCCTGGTTTTGTGTTACTCCATATGGGAACCCAGCTGTGCACTGCTGAGAAGGGAAGCACAAGCTCTTGTGTCCCAGTGGCTTCAAACAGTCTCATCAGAAAGTGGTGGACAGGTGATGGGGAAGTGTCACCACCCTCTGCCATAACCCCTTTATCAATAGCCATAAGGGCACTAAAGGAAAAGACTAACTTGGATTTGGTCAACATATGTTTGTGTCATGTAACATGAAGATTTTTATTTTTGGAAAAAGTACCCATAACCCTAAATATCTGAAGAAGGATATTTTTATTTGATTAAATAAGAAGAAGTTCAGGCACTCGTGTTCTCCTCCACATTGGTTTCATTGACTTGAGTCTGGAGCAGTTGAGGGTATGGCTGAATTTAACTGGGGCTTAAAGACAAGTGTGCTGGACAGGGGGTAAAATTCCACCCCTGTCATGGCAGTTAAGAACAGGGTTCCATGCCCAAATAAAATGCAGGTTTTTGTTCTCATTTTGGGCGTCACAAGTCCAGCCAGAAGCAGGTCTCACAGCCAGAAATTAATTTTAACTCAGGAATGTTTTGGAAGTTAATGATTTACAAGGTAAAGACCATATGTATTCAATTTAAGCAAGATAAACACAGAACTGAATGACATTGTTTCAGTCATTTTTTTCAATAAGGAAAATTAGTTGTAAAATTCTGACTTCAAGGTTGCTTTCAAATGCAAAATAAAACTCATTTGGGAAATTTTGAGGCAGAAGTTAATAGTTACACAATAAATATTAAAAGCTTCTTTTTGGAGAGGTGATAGAATGGTGTTTAATGTGGGTGAAGGCAGTTACTATGTGCAATGCAAAATATGCAGCACTTGAAGCTAAGGCTTTATGAAGAAATTGGTTTCAGTAGCAGTGTTTGCTGATGCTTAATTCCTACCTGGATTAAGTACAGCCTTTGAATTGACTGTTTAAAGCAAATTTTTCTTTGCAATCCAAGATTATGTTCAGGTAAGTGAGTTCTGGAGTCTTTCACAGGCAGTATGAAGGTTCAGATGTGCTAATAACTGTATCATAGTCATGTAATTGCATTAGAAGATAAGACCTGGGATAATAATTTATATGTTAAAAAATGCAAATAGCTCTTTTGCTGAAGTGAAACTAGCGAGGCTGTTTTATTCTGGATATATCATTTACTTGTATTTTGATGTAGGATAGAACTCTCAAATTATCAGATATTATCACAAGCCAAGAACATTGAGCATTCATCAGCAGAACATAATCTAGATGTGAATATCACCGTGTTCTGTGGGAAACAAAACCATTTACTGTGCGAAATGCAAGATGCCCTATCAACACCAAAGGTCATGCAAACAGGACCTATCCCATGAGTAAAGGTTCCTGAGAAGGAATTATTTGTAGTGGCCTCGGTGAAGCAGCAGAATATACCCTGGGTTTGTGTTATTGCTCTGTATTTGTTACCGAGCTGCCTGTTGAACAACCCCCCGCCGTTTCCTGTGTCACAGAGCAGGCAGGTCATAGGCAAAGTGAAATTTCACAGCCAGTAACACAGTGATTATACCATTCATAGACATGTTGACATATCTTCCTGCCTTCTGTGGGGTAGATGACAAGGCTGGATGAGGCTCTGAGCAGCCTGGTCTGGTGGAAGATGACCCTGCCCTTGGCAGCGGGTTGGAACGAGATGATCTTTAAGGTCCCTTCCAACCCAAGCCATTCTGTGAATATCTAGGTACTGAAGAGGTGCTTGGATGAGAATAGCTGGATTTTGGTAATTCAGAAGTCATTTCATGTTGAGATACTTCACTAGTGAATTTTCAGACTCTGTAATGCATGGTAACAACACGCACTTAAATTTTTAACCTCTTCTGGAACAGACTCAATTTCTCAAAGAGAGCTTAACATAGTGAGCTTAAGGTGCTTCTGCAGTTTAAAAAATCCAGCAGATTAACAGAAATTAAAGTTGCCTTTCAGTTGTAATTAAGAGGGACACTGTATTTTTCTTCCTAAATTTAAGAGTACATGGGGGAAGGGGAGGGAAGATCATGAAGTAACAGAGGAGGGTGTAATTGATCTATTGCTTCTGCTTTTACAAAAGTTTAATTCAGTGGATGTTTTACCTGGAAAATGTCTTTTTGCTGCTAGAGGAGGAAGATAGGGAGAAACTTCATGAAGTGCTGGAGGGAATGTATTTTCTGGTAAAGAAGAAAAAAGCATTAGCCACAAAAGGGAAGGTTATATATAATAGAAATGCTCATGGGTAGAGGCTGTTGAGTTTATGTGCCCTCCTTTCAGAGACAGGATTTGAACAACACTGATGATTAAATTGAAAGAGGACAAAAATTACAAAAAGGGAATGGAAAAGTAGGGCTAGGAGTTGTCAAGTGAAATACAGTTTCTGTAGAGTAGTACATTATCTGCGCTTTGGCTGCTGCCACAAACAATTGTAGGGTCTCTGGATGTTACTGAAAATGTGGAGGAAACCTGTACCAGAGGAGAGGTGCTGGCTGGTAGAATCCTGGCTGTCATAACCTGGTGTCCAAGGGGATTTTTTTTTTATATACAGAATATATAGTTTGATCTGCTTAACGTGCTCGTAAGGTAACTGTTAATGCTCCTGATTCAGCACTGTCCGTTTTCACAAGGGGAGGCTCTGGCTTTTCTTCCCAAGGAAAACGCAGTTGCAGAATTTGCTCTCTCTTTGATTGCTCCCAGCTCCAGTGTGTGTGGATGCTCAGGGAGGATGTTGTTAGAAAGTAGAGGTTGTGTTGGGAACAGCTGCTGTGTAGGACTTCTAAATGGAAGTTTTTGTCATGTTGTGTTTTGCAAAGCACCTAGAGTAACAGATAAGCTGTTTCAAAATTAAATTAGAATAAGTAAAACAATACCCTGTCTGACAGTTTTCGTAGGAATTGCAGCAAATTTGATTAATAAGATTCAAATGGAGTTACTGAAACAAGCAACTAATTCCATTAGCAGCTGCAAATTAATTCTAAGGAACCTCTCTGGAGCAGGAATTAGCATAGGAAGCCCTGTAAATATGTGTACAATTGGGAACAAAGTTATCTGGGTTACAGGTGGTGCGATCTGTCACATCCTGATTATCCATCCCACATTGCAGTCAGCCCTGTGGTCTGTAGGAATCTTTCCCAGGATGACCAGAACAGTGTGTGGTGCCATCCTTGTCCCTGTACCATGTTGGACAGCCATGCCGGGCCCCTCTGGCACAGGGTTTGCAAAAAGCAGCTCCCATGATGTTTCTGTGATGCAAGAAAAAAAGAACAAGCAAATGTGCTTGCATCCAGCTTTTTTCCTCCTCTGAGTTTTGTGTAACTTTTGCACCAATTTTCCATCAGTTTGAGGGGATTTAGGGTGAGCAGCACCAACATGTATTACCTCAGAAAAGATGCTTGTGGAAACGGGGTGGAATTCAGCATTGAACTTTGATGAGGAGAAAATCAACATCAGAATAATGTGATATTTGGAAAAGCTTGACAAGCCTACGAGTGCCTTTTCTCCCATGCAGTCCTGAGTAAATACTTGGGTAGCAAAAGCCACAGTGAGTGGTAGGTTTGTGTGTTTAGACTTTCAAATGAATAATGCTCTTTAGGATGCTCGGGTGAGCAGGATACATCAGGAGAGAACAAGGGGTGAGTGTGCAGCTTTAGGATGAGGAGGGAAGGCAAAGGGTCAGTGATAAGTAGCCAGCGTGGCATAACTTGCAAATAGGTATTGGGGTATTTGACTAAAAAGAAAACATACTTTTAGTAAATTCGGATGTAGCTGTTGTTTGTATTCAGCACTGTGAAATACCAGAGTCCATCAATTACATCTGAACTTTGGGATTGAAGCAGTAGATTTGCAGGATTTTGGTTTTTTTAGCCTGATAACCTCAGAGCCATCGTAAAACCAGGCCTGAATCAGAAGGTGGTTTTTTGGTGGTTTTTTTNTTTTTTTTTTTTTTTTTTTTTGTGAATTCATAAAATATTTAGGCCCTGGTGTTTGTCCAGATTGAGTAAGAAATCTTTAAAACCATCCCATAGTTTTTGTGTTTGCATCTCTCTTGCAGTCTGCCTAAAGCACCTGTCCTTTGTATAACTAGTACTGGTTCTCTTTCAGACAAGTGCAGTGGCAAGTTTTATGCTGAAAAAGTTACTCAGATGTAGTAGGTTTGAATTTATCATATTAAGAGTGTGGGGGTATGATTGCTTTTTTGGGGAGCTACTGGAAAGTTAGGACTGCAAGAGTAGTATAAAGAAATACTTTTTCAAACCACAACAATGAAAATTTAAAATTTCTGTATGAAAATGAAGGAGGAAAAAAAATCCCTGAAGGTCAACTTGATGAAAAGTCATAGAGAACAGATACTGCATGGACCTAACCAGAATTACTTGGGGTTATACTCTGAGAGGAGCAATTGTTCCCTTTGCTGTGCTATCACTCATGCTATTTAAGCTGAAGAAACAATCTAGCAAACCTTTATTTCTCATTTGGGTAGAATACAGCATCTCTTGCTTTTACTTAGCAGCATCTGCATATGGTGTCTTACCTGGAGCTTAAACTCCCTGTCTTTCTGCCTGGTCTGGAAACCAAAGCAGCATCTCTGTAGCTCTGTAAGGAGGCAGGGTGGGCTTTCTGCTCAGTCAGCTGTTGGTTTTAATGCGTGCTCCTGTTCTCTCCTCCCAGCAGGTATCCCCCAGGCGTTGTAAGCGTGGCTTCCACTGGCATACCTGCAGCAGTAGAAGGAATAGTCCCCAACCCTATGTCTTTATCACACGGCCTCCCTGCTGTAGCCCACCCGCCCCACGCTCCTTCCCCCGGCCAAACTGTCAAACCAGAAGCTGATAGAGACCACCCCAGCGACCAATTGTAGCCTACGAGAACAGCATTCCCAGCATCGGAGATCGCCACTTCAGCGCGTGGAAAACAAACAAAACACAAAACAAAACACAAAACAAAACCCTGGATTTTGATTAAAGGCAAAACCATGAACTTACAGGAGGAGACGATTATTGTTTTAGAAACTGGTCCAATATACAGTATAAAAGGAAAAGGTGGGAGACAAAAAAAGAAGATTTGGAAACATTTTTTTCCTCCGTATAAATTGTAGTTTGTCCCTGTCCAGTGGACTGATTCACTGTTTCTGTGTCCTATGGGTTCTTTGTTAAGCAAGAGAAGTTAGTAGTTAATTATATCATGAATGTACTTGTCTGTGTACAGTTTTTAGAACATAAAAAGGGTTTGTTTGCTTAGCTGTCAACAAGGAAAAACATAAGGGAGGCATTCAACAAACCAATTTTGAGATTAAAAATCCTTTCTTTTATATTTTAAGACATGCCCAAAAATGAGGCAGTTGGCAAACTTCTCAGGACAATGAATTTTTCCCATTTTTCTTTCTACGCCACACAGTGCATTGTTTTTTCTACCTGCTTGTCTTATTTTTTAGAATAATTTAGTAAACAAAAGAAAAACAGTTTCTCTCCTAATTTTGGCATGAATTCCCTTATTTCAAAATGAAGACAACCATGCAAAGAGATTTTGAGGAAAAAAAAAGGTTTTGTATAAACGAGCGTTGTGCTTTTTGTCACCAGTTAAAGTATATATTATTGGTGGTATCTGGAAAAGGCACTAGACTACTGAAAAGTAGCAGCATTTCATTGCCTACATTGATTCCTTCCTGGTAATGTGGTAGGCTAGCAATATTTTTGGTTAAAATCATGTTTGTGACTGTAACCATTTGTATGAATTATTTTGAAGAAATAAAAATCCCAGACAAATATCATATGTGTAAAAATTTTTATTTCTAGTAACTGTTTATTCAACTTTTATTAGGTTTCTTAGCTGTAATTTTTAAACAGATGCTGTCAAGTATTTCATTTCTAGCTTTACTTTGCTCTCTGTTGTTTGTAATACTGTCTTGGAAGCTTGAAAAATAAAGAAAAAAAATTCTTTCCATACCATTTTTCCCTTTACATTTCGTAAATGTTGATCTTTTTTCCTGTGTTTCTAATGGAGTTTGAAATTAAGATGGATTTTGATTTGTACACCGGCATCATCAGCTACAATATGGTAACAGCATTTATGCCACCACTGTGGGCAGAGCAGAGGAGGTACAACAGCAACACGACAACAATAATAATAATAATAAATGTCTTTTGCCGAAGTCCAACATGAGAAGTGTCCATTGTTTTATTTGCTGTTGTGATGATGGAAGTGTGCAGCAGGTTCTAACTGTATTTGCTGTATTGCAGGAGTTTGTGTTCAAGGCAGGTTAGATTCCAGCTGGATGCTGTTTCCTCCTTTCCTGTGCTCCTGGATAAGATTCCTTCATCCCTGCACAGTTTAAAAAGGCAAGACAAGAGTTTAGCTGCTGCAAGAAGAAAATCCACGGTGGGCAAAAGTGAACCTGGAAATAAACCTTGAGAGTGATCTCTTGTCTGTTTGTTCACTGTCAGTCTGACCTGGTAACTGCACCTAAGGTTAGTGAGCTGGTTTTACGGGCTCTGTGGAAGTTACTGTCCCCCATTCCTGCAAGGCTGCAGAGCAGCCTCCACCTCTCTTGGGGAAAGGATAGGAGGCTGTGAATCAAGGAAGGCTGAAATGTGCCGGTCTGTACCCAAGGAGCACTATAGAGAGAGAAATTTTTGTCTCTGTGGAAGAGTGGAAGGTTTTTGCCTTGAACATTTGTAGTAAAACTGTCATCCATTACAACTCACTTGATGGTAAAGCCATTTCTATTCCCTCTGTGAAACAAAACAGCCCCAAAGCTGCAAGTTTTCCCAGCAAAGACCCTTCTGAGATCTTTGTTGCCAAAAACCTGCAAAAACCCAAATGCGGTCTCCTGCTGTTGAAGTGGGACTTCATATTTCATGGGCAATTCATATTTTAAGATGCTGCTCTGTCAGGCTGAAGTTGCTTGTTTAACATATGTAAAACAAACGTTTAACATCTGGCTGCAAAGAATTGTTGGCAGTCACATTTGCAACCAAATCTCCCAAGGAAAACCGAGAGGGTTTGGTTTTCCCTTGCATCAGTTTGGACGTGCTTTGCTTCTAGTGGGTTGATACAATGAGGCACCAGAAATGAAGGCACTGGTATTTGTTGTGTGCCTTTCTCGGGTTCAGTTTGGAAGCTTTTGAGCCATTGGCACAAACATTTTCAGGATCTGAGCCCAAAATCCTGTGTTTATGGGTGTGACAGGGCATTGCCACTGAAGTGGTAATGGGTTCAGTATCTTTATGCTACTGTTTGAGATGTGTATCTGTTAGTCTGACTGGTGGAGAGTGATGCAATTCCTTGCTTTAGAAAGGAAAAGCCATCTAGGCAGTGACAAAACTGATGGGTACTGACTTCTGGGTTATGGTCTGAAAAACTAAATTAAAAATCTAATAAAACCCCCTGAACTTGGAGTAAATGACTAATTGGAAAAGCATCTCACAATAAACAAAAGCTGTTGTGCTGGAGTAGCCTTCTATCTTTTATGGCTGCTTTTGTTGGGTCGTGGAAATGTGATTAGATTTCCTCCGTCTGGTAAAGGATGTTCTAAATAAAGTTTAGACAGGAGAAGATGCAGTTGGTGGGAAAACACAAAAAGTGGTGAAGATCATGGCAGCAGAGGCCACAGATGACCTGAGGCAGTGTTGAAAGGTGAAAGAGGAGGTTTATCAAAGTGCCTGCCTTGAACATTGATTTTCCTTTGGTGTCATTACTTGAATTAAGGGTCTTGGCCAAGAAGGAGGCCAAGCATGCCCAAACTGCTGCTGGCTCAAAGGCTGTGGGATGGCAGGCAGCTCTGGAGCCTACAGAGAATTTGGTGGTATCGAAGATGCCAGTTGTGCAAATGCAGAGTTGCAAGTCAAAACAAAAATGTGTCAGGAAAAGGACCTGTGAGTGAGTTTCCATGGTAGGGCTGATGGGCTGCTGCTGTGGGAAGGTGGCAGATGCATCTGGCTTCATCCCTGGTAGGTCTGGGAATGGATGAGAGGTGCTACATGGAACCTGGAGCATCTGCTGTGTCATTTTGCTCAGGCATTTTTGAGTGGGTGAGCTCGAGCTGAAGTCACAGCAGAGATGGGCTCTCAAAAGGACTGATGGGGGGTTATGTGAGGGGAAATCAGAGTAACTCGGCTTTTCCAGCTTGAAGGCAGAGTTGGGGAAATGACTGAATAGCAAATGCTGTGGAGGAGGGACAAAAAAATTAAAGAAATGCTGGTATATGAACAGACAGGCTTAAATAGGGGTTAGGAGAAGTTCTCTGTCAGCAGGGAGTCCTCAGACAGGTTTGCAGTTGGAGTTACTGGGACTTAGTCATGAGGTCTCTACAGCTTGGGTTGGGGTTTCAGTTTTTTGTTTGGGTCTTGATTTTGTGTTTGGATCTTATTTTTTTTAATGTAACTTTGTTTCTAAAATCCAAAATGTGAGAATAGTGTTGAATACAAGATTGCTACCAAATTGACAACTAGAGGCTTTTTCCATTCAGGATAAAACACTTCAGCTTCCTTTTTAACAAGCCTCAAGGCTTTTTGTTTTTGAGAAAATGCCTTATTTTCTTGTCCAATTTCCACCTCAGATGATTAAGGCTTGCTTTGCAAATTGTCATGACTGCTGCAGTCTGGCTGTTCCCAGCTTGCTCTGTGCCTCAGACCAAAGGGCTTTCTCCTCTCCTTTAATTTTAGTGGATGCTTCAGTAGTGTTGGTTGTTCTGCTTGAAGGAGAAGGCAGCACTGCCAGTATTTACTTTACTGNAGATCATTTTGTCTGACCACTTAGTGAAGCTGTTAAATGTGATATGCATCTTCATTAAACCTGATACCATGTTTTGACTAGAGTAAATCTTTCAGAAGGATTTTTAGTATTTATATTAAAATGTCAAGTCATGGGGATTTTTGCTATTTCCTTTAATGGTTTGTTTAATTCAGGGATATCAGTCACTGTATTTTTTAAACTGCTTTATTTAATTTGGCTTTCCCTGCCGCTAAATTCCAGTTATTGTTTCATGTTGAACATGAGGTCATGTAGGCTGACTTGAATTTAGTGAGCATGTCACATTTTAGCCAGTCTGCCTCTGTACTGAGGTCAGTGACACATCTTCCAGGAAGACTGAACTGTGTTATTCATCTGTTTTCTTTTCCAATTTCTCTCATTGCACTGCACATCCTTTTCTTTGTGGCTCTGTACTTTTGCCCTCTGGAATGAAATAGTCCAGTATAGTTATCTTCTGCACATGAAATTACAGGGTTTCTGGTCTCAGATGTTCAGCTCTTGTCTTCTTGCCTCCATTGACTTTTCAGTTTCCCTGGTAAACTATTTTCCTGCGAAGTGCTTGAATAAATGGATTAATCCTCATCTTGGTCCTCAAATTGCATTTGCCTGGGTAGCACCTCATTAGCAGCAAAAGCTCCTCATTGAGTAGATGCTCAATGCAGTGGTCCTGCTCTCATAGTCAGAGGGCTCTCTTTCATCCCACCATCTGCATCCTCTGTCTGCTTCTTGCAGAACTGCCCTTATCTGGGTCTCATGCTTCATATCAGTCTCTTCATCCTTCAGTGTCTGCCTCCTGTCCTTCTTCCTTGTTTCTTTCTACCATTCAGGACACCTGGAATGTTCCTTCTAGAATTCTTCCCTTTCTTAGGAGAAATGCCCTTTGGTCAGTTCTGCTTCCCATCTGTGAGTGTCAGCTCAACACAGACCAGCTTTTCAGCTCTCCTGGGCTGACCTTGCACACAGCCTTGCTAAGCCCATGTCCTCTATTTGTTTTTTTATATCCAATTTAGGGCTTGGCATCACCCAGTTGTTTGAGTTTTTTTTAAAGCAGTTCCTCATCTGGAGTTTTCATCCTACATTTTCCGTACCACAGAAACAATTGGGGCTCTTCAAATCTTGTCTCAGCACTTTTCTTTGCCTTTACACTTCTCAGAGCTGTAACAGAGTGTTTTCTCGAAGGAGCACTGTTTGTTTTGGGGGGGGTGGGGGAGGTTGTGGCAGTGTCAAGGCTGCCATAAACACACTCAAATATGTCCTTGGGATGATCAGAGGCATTTGGGACATGCCCACGATGATGTAGGTCATTCTCTGAGCATGCCAATCCCTTGAAGACATTTGTTGCTTGCACAGTGTTTAACTACATATCCATCCCCCCCTTCTTTCATGTGCTGCCTAGAAAGGATAAGCGGTTGCTGGGTGGAAGCATTAATGATTTACTCAAAAAATAAAGTACGGAAGTTTTATAAAAAAGAAAATTAATTGCTTGAATAGGTTCTGAGTTGCGAAGATTTAAAGTAATAAAAAGGAGCAAGGTTATAGCTTAAATTGCCACAAGAACTTTTTGTTACATGTCAAATTTGACGTATTGAAAGCAGACAATTATGTGCCACTGTGACAGTGCCATTTATTTGTCTGTGCTGTGAAGGCAGAGTCCTTGTAGAGTTTGGGAAAAGCTTATGGAGCCAGCTTCCTGCATAAACCCTAAGAGTCAGGGCAGCAAATCAACATCTACAAATAAATCTGAGGAGCTGACATCTCAGACTTGTGTTTCCAAACCCCTCCAGCCACTTTCAAAATGTCCCATACGATGCAATGGATTGAATTCTCAAGCCAGTTGCCTCCAACACAGCTGTTGGCTCCAAAGTACATTCCCCTCCCTGGGAACTGAGCACACCTAAAAGCATCAGAATAAATCCCATCTAAGTCCCTGTTGCTGTTCAGTCGGATTTTGGTTAAGCCCTTGTGTAAAGTTAAGTCCTTGCTGTATTTTACTGTGCTTAAACCGCAACAGAAAGGAAATCTGCTGTTGGTATTTTCCAGTAACACATTGGCTGTTATCAGCACCTCCAGTTTCCATGTGAAAATGGAGTCAGGGGATTTCCAGCTTCTTTTTGATATGAGTTTTTGGTCATTTTGCTGTTTGCTTGCTCATGGGTTTTTTTTTTTTGAGGCCTAATGTACGTGAAATGAGTTTATCATAATGTGAATTTATGGTGATAGATTTTTTTCTCTTAAGTTGCAGCTCTTTGTAATTACTCCAAGGCCAATAGTTTCCATTCCAAGCATGAAGTGGAGTGCCTGTCCTTTGAAATGGATGGCTGAAACAAGGTTTTCAAGAAGTAATTTTCTGAACAGCTGTTAGTTTTGGTTTTTTCTTTTCCAGCCCTTTTAAGCTCAAGATACTGCCCTCATATTGCAAGAAGCACAGGTAAGAGGGGAAAAAACCTCCACTGTTGCTCAAAGCTCATTTCAGAGGTTTTCATCCTCCCTAAATTCAAAGGATAAAGGCACAGTTTTGCATCATTTGTAACCAGTAGCTGAGATCTGATCCTATTTTACAGGAAAATAGAAGTCATAAAGTCTGTTGAAAGAGCACCATTAAATTGTGACCCCTTGGATTGTGTCACACATC
This sequence comes from Scytalopus superciliaris, assembly GCA_013400415.1. Classification (NCBI taxonomy): domain Eukaryota; kingdom Metazoa; phylum Chordata; class Aves; order Passeriformes; family Rhinocryptidae; genus Scytalopus; species Scytalopus superciliaris. The sequence goes on from VXBX01000547.1 coordinate 1,384,847, forward strand.
CCACTTGGATTTTTGTGTGTCCTGGAGCAAAATGTGTCATTCCAGTGAATGTCTTTTCCAACTACACTGGGTCTGGGATGAATCTCACCATTTGGAGAACTCTCTTCATATGTTATATTCAACTTTGCTGGAAGTAGGATAAGGTTTCTGGTATGGCAGGGACTCCCAAAGCACTTTAGTTTTCATCTGTAATTAATTGTCAGTAGAGCAGCCAGTGACTCCCTGTAGTTTGTGGTGTTTCTGTGGTACAGATGTGAGTTCAGAACTAAGGAGACACCAGAGTTTTCCTTTGAAAAGACTGCTGAGCCATTAGATGGTGGCTGTTCTTAAATCTAGATTGATCCATCCGGGCCCTCTCTTCTGCTTGTCTTGGGTGACTTAAGTGAAATCTCAAGAGGAATAGCTCCTAATGTATGGAGTCTTTCAAATTAAGCACCTGAGATTACAGTGGAGCAAAATGGGAACAGCCTCTGCAGATCTGAGTGTGGCTGGTGTAAACTTCTCATGGCAATGACTCTAATTTTCTAGATTCAAAGTAGCTTCACTACTTAAGAGATGCAGAACGAAATGCCATCCAGAAGTACCTCCATGTACTGCTCCTTATGCCCTCTCTCTCCAGATTTGTGCAGCCCACTGACAATCCCTCCCCAGAAGACAGAGGGATGAAACCTCCAACCTGCGGTGCTGTTTTTGAAAAACTGCTTTGATAATCCACATCTGGTAATTTCCCCTCAATATCTATTACTTGGCAATTTAAAACTTCAAATGTTGGAAGTGCTCTTAAACAGATCCTTAGGCTCAGCTCCATTACCCTCTGAAACCCCTTTGGGATGTAGATTCCTGGGTAGAAAGGGCAATGTTTCATTGTTTGTGAGATGTTGGAGGAAGAGTTTTAATGCACTTCTAGATTGTTCCTTCCAGGGATCTGGACTTCCAGAATTGTTCAGCCTGCCGCAGCCTTTGCCTGGTTGAAGGTGTCAGGGGGTAGAAATTGGGGTCTGACCTTCGTAGCAAGTTAAATACATGGAACAGCGATAGAAGAATGAGATGTGATAACGTGCTCTCCCACCACATCCCTGAGCTCGCAGGGGGTGCAGCTACTGCGGTACCAACCCAAACCTCTGGCTTCAGTGTGAGCTAAGCCTGTTCCGTGCCAACCCCTGCACTTTTGCAGCAGGAACGAGGTCGGGTGCTGAGCTGTTGTTTTCTCAAATTCCCTTCTCAGAATTCCTTTTGTGCTCGCTTGTTTCCCCGCCAGGGCTGCATCCTGGCTCTGCAGCACCCGGGCTGCGGTACACGAGCTTTTCTCTGCTGAACTCCAGAGCTCCAGGTGATCCGGCCTGTGACTCTTCTATATGCCTAATTTTTTTTGTTTCCCCCAGCCCCGGGAGCTGATGGGCGCTGCGGGTGACAAAGGCGCAGGACCCCGGAGGTCCCTCTGCGATAGCCACTAGATGGCAAAGCGCACTCTGTGCATCGAAACGGCACGAGAAACCCCCGGGAAAAGAGCAAGCTGGGCTCTCCCTGCCGCTGCTCTGCGCTGCCTCTACAAATATTATTTTTATAAGCTATTTTGGCATGTTTAGATACTGCGCTCTGAGCATCTTCCCTTCGAAAGTCTGTAAATTCTCCCGTTCTTATCTATGTGTCGGTCATTCAAGGTTTAAGCCTTCACAGAGCATTTTGGCAAGGGATTTTGCCATCATATCCCAGCGTTTGAAGAGAATAGCACATTAAACAACCTGGTGAGGGTGTTGTAAAGCTGTGTCCATACTGGCTCACCTGTTAGTCACAATTTAGGTGTCATTTCCCTTCTTTAATTACAGATGGGACCTGCTCAGGACAGAGGTTCTGTAACTGCTGCCTTCTGTTTATAAACAGATCAATAAATACCTGAAGAAAATTTCTTCTGCAAATATTTTAGAGGCACAAATATGAAGGAAACCCCCCAAAAAACAAACAACAAAACAGAGGGTAAGCACAGACACCCTCAGCATTTTCTGAATCCTGGACATAGATTATGCTGTTTGTTATCTTGACTCTATGAGATTTTGTCCTCTGTGGAATACATCCTTGTGCTTTTGCCCGCTGGAGATGTCTCAAGTTACAGATTTCCATCATGGTCTGGTTGGTTTGGTTTTTTTTTGTTTTCTCAATAGCTTTTGGGGCCCTCGCAGGGAAGTTTCCAGTTCCCTCTCTGTGATGACAGCAGTGTTTTTGGCTGGCTCCTTGCAGTCAACTCTTACACATCCAAGCCTGTCCTGCCCTTGTTGTTGTCCTGTTCCCTGACAATACTGTCTGCAGCTGTGCCCTCTCTGCTCTGCTGATCGTGCCTGCTTTTGGGTAGTGGCATCTCTTCTTCATGGACCCTGGGATGTGAAATTCATCCACTGCACTCCAGGCTCCTGGGATGGCTTTAGTGGCATATTCACTCCATCTCCCGTGGCATAAGTTTCACTTGGAAAAGCAGGGAATTTGTTTTGCCCCAAAACAATGATCTGAAACACCGTGTTTTGGAATGTGAGAAACATGAGCAGTGTTTGATTTCTGCTTCTCTGTGTCTGTGGCAGACTGGACATTAAAGTAAACATGTTAAAGTTAAGTACGATAATAATGCCAATAGATCAGGTCTAAGGAGAAACAGTGGATGTGAAACAGATTTTTGAGCAGTCATTTATTAATGGGGCATTGGTCTTCTAAATGGAAAGCTATGGGATTTCTGAATGGAAGGCTGTATATGGAAATGGAAAATGCAGCATGGTGCTTGTCACTTCAGCACCTCGATACTCATGTGGCCACACCGAGCTTTTACAAAATATCCCAAATCTGGATTTTGCTAACTTTTGAGTATTTGCCTTCAGAATCTTAGTGCTGATATTTGAAGATTTTTATTCCTAAATTCACCTTTAGTTCTTGTGGCTTCAGAGAATTGTGGCTACTTTTATAGTGTGATTGATCAGGTGAAAAGTGTCTCCCGTTGCCACTCTCTGGGAGGCAGGAGACTTCATTGTAGGTGGAAGGATAGCTGGAGGTCCAGAGAGCTCTGCTGGGCACTGCCCTGATGGCTAAACAGAAAGCACAGAGTGTCCAGGGCTCAGCTGAGGCACCCTGAGCCACCACGGTTTCCTGGATGTCTGCTCAGGTCAGGCCCAGCATTAGCAGGTCCTGGTTCCATGTGCCACAGCAGGGAGCTGAGCTGCAGTGCCCAGTCAGGCCCTTTCCACAGACAATCAGAGTATAGCTCGCTGTATGATAAGAGAAAACAAATATCCCCAAGGCCCTTCCTGTGAGATGACAGTTTTCAGCTGCTTTATGTGCACTGGACTTCATGGGATGTCCTTCAGTTTGCAGTAATTTCCTACAAGGCAAAAGCAAAAAAACCCTCCAAGATCCTGCTAATGGAGTAAAAACAGATTTTCCAAGAATATTAAATATATAAAAATTGTACTGAAATTACAATAGATTGACATGTATTTGTCTTTGATGGACATGAGAAACATGAATAACCATGTAATATAACCTGGTGGTCCCAGTTTACAGCAAGGGTAATGTATTTGTTGTTTTATAAAGGGTTAATCAATGATTAACAGGAATTACAATCAATAGTTAATTGATTGTTGAAGACTGAGTTCCCCCATGGCTTGCAGCTATCTGTAGCATTGCATTCATGCTGTAATGTATTTATAGCAGTTATTAATCATGCACTGGTGTTTTTTAAATGTTTGCATTTTATTAGGGTAACCAAATTTTCAATAGCACATCAGTGAACTTGAGTTCTGCCTTCACATTAGAAAAAGGGAGCATACAAGAAAGCAGTTAACTTGGCCATGCTTTCTTTAATTTGAAGAACCCATCAGCTGCATAAATTGGAGACACTATCACATTATGAAAGCAATTTTAAGTAAAACACACCATTTATGGAAGAAGCACTCTTAAAGATTTTTGTAATTACAAATATTTGTACTGTTAAGTGAATTGCACTGAAGTAGTTGTTGTTGTTGTTGCTTTATTTCCCTGGAGGGCTCTTCGGCTGTGGGAGCTTTGTTATGTTGATAAATGTGCCTGAAAGCTTTATAATGTACTGATGCATTGTAATGATAAATAGAGCTGGTTAAGTAGTAAAGATCAAACACACAATTAAACAGACTGTAATATACATCTTGCTGAGCAAGGGAAAACAATAGTGGAATCAGTAGAGATGAATGCAAATGGTTTTATTGAACTAAGCAAAAAATATATTCTTATGCCTACAGAATGAGGAAATGTGGCCTGATGCTTGCATGAACAGACTTATAAAGTGCTTAATCATATATGAAATACCTTTAAACTATTCAGCATTTATAATCAGCAGACAGGGCTTTCTCTGGCCGCTCCAAGTAATAAAGATGTGCAAGAACCCAGGGGTTAAGTGAATCAGCACGGCGTGGGATGGCTGGGAGAGGAGCCTGGGCATAGCAGGCAGGGCTCACAGGTCTGCCACAGCAGTAACATTAACAAAAACACGTTGCACTTGACAAAAAGATTAGAACAGAATATTGGCAGCGCCTGCTCCTATTGTCCAAAATGTCCTTTCCTAGAACCTTTCCCAGCAGGGAGGCTGGTTCACACTTGGCGAGGCCACAGAGGTTTCGCACTTGTTATTGCTGCTTGCTCTTCCAAATACCGGGAGGAAATGTGATTCAGAAGGAGCATGCTGGAAGAGGGAAGTACAGGCATGTGTTAGTGGAGAGTCACAAAAAGAAACCTTTAGCACTGAGGCATTGAGGGGCACTTTCATTGAAAACTCAGAGCAGTACCCACACAACCTGCTTGCAGATTATCCTTGTCCATTCCAACTTTGAATTACTCTGAAGGGTGTTTTAAGTGAATTTCCTTCACAGAGGTACTCACAGCCAAGTCAGCACAATAAGAACTACATAGCTCATTTTACAGATGCTGTAGTGAAATAACTCCTCGAGGAGTTAGAATTAGGCAGGATGTAACAGCCAGAAGAAATGCTAATTCTCCTGGATCGACTTTATGTGTGCTCCTACCCTACACAGTGCTTTGTCCACCTGGAATATCATAAGCCGTTTAGATTCCTTTGCAGTATCTGGGTATTAGCAAGACTCAGGGGAGCGGCCAAATCCTGCATCACTGCTGCCAGCAGCCAAACTCCTAAGCCTTGTGCACACTGGCCAATTATTGTGTGAAATCCCCCCCATTGCCCACCAGGCTCTGCTGTACCACCAGGACCCACCCAACAGGCAGAAAACATCCACTCACCACGTGGACTGCTGCAAACCTCTTTCCCAAGGATGTACAACGTGATACATTCTGGCCGTGTTGCTTCTAATTTGCCGTGTGCTGGTGATTGCTGAAAGCTTTGCACGGCCTCCAGGAAGTCGGGTTTATTTAATGAGAAGCAGGGGAGTAGTAAATGCTTCCAACTTCTGGAGTGTAAGAGAAAAAGGAGTGGCCTGGGAAGGTGCTGTGGTCCCCCCTGCATCTGGCTTCTCACAACCTGAGCTACAGGTGTTGCTCAGTACAGTCATACAGGAGTTCCCAGGAATACACATGGGAATAGAGCTGATTTGTCCTCTGCCAAAAAAACCCCTACTCTGCCCCAAGAACCATGTGCCACTCCACGAAGATATTTAGATGTCCAGCTGCCACTTAAGCATCTAAATACCTTTATAGATTTGGGCTTTGGTCCTAATTGTGTTGCCGCAGTCCATAATGTCACTGGTTTTGCGCGGCAGGCACCAGACCGGAATTGGCTGTGGAGAGAAGCACAGCCCGGCAGCCACTGGGCTTGATTTAATTGGGTTGGGCTGGTTTGTGGTCCCTGGATATATGTATTTTTTTCCTTGTTGAAAAACAATGTGTCTGCCAAGGCTGGCAGGAAAGTGGGAGCTGTCTGGAGGTGAAATTGCAGACTGACAGGGACAACCCTGCTCGATGGGAAGTAGACTCCAAAGGGTTTTGTGATGTCTGTCGGTTTGTGCCATCTCTTCGTCACTGAGTTTGCAGCCCAAAGATTATTTTGGATGCTTGCCTATTCCCAGAAGCTCCATGTGCTCAGAACAATTTCAGCTCTGCATTAAGACAATAATTATAATCAAATCTCACGCTCCACTGCCTCGGCCAGTCACCTCCATGGAGCAGATGGGAAGGGGGCTCGAATCAGCAAGGGTTTTCCCTCCCAGTGTACAACTGGCCCAATGTCTTCAGAAAGGGCTTTTTTGTTTTTCCCTTTGGCTCCCCTCTAGTTCTCTCATGGCATCAGGGACAGGCTGCAGCTGGAAAATCGTGGACAGGGTTGGAAGTGCAGGGAGGGAGAAAGTTATTTTGTGTGCTGTCTGCCTGCTGCTCCTTGTTCACACCCGCAGGCTGGGAGCAGGCAGGCAAAGGAAACTGGGCTTTTGGTAGTCCCTCTGTATCTGCTGATCTTCTGTCAGGTCTGAGATCTGCCTCTGTGCTCAGGCTGGTTGGTCATTCCAAGTCCTGCGTTCCCAGAAAGCTTAGGCCACAGAATCACAGGATCACAGTCTGGAAGGGACCACAGTGGGTCATCAGGTCCAACCTCCCTGCTCCAGCAGAACAGCCACTGACCTGCCACGGGTGTTGTGCTGTCCCACCATGTCCATGAGCACACGTGGAGGTCGCTGCTGGTTCTGACAGTGCCACACTGGACTGATCAGCTACCTTGAACAGCATAAACACAGGGACAGGCACAGTCTGAGTTCACCAAGGCTGTCCCTCAACATATCCATCCCTTCAGCTTCCTCTGCAAGGTGCTGGTCAGACCCAGACAGGACAATCAGAGCTCAGTTGCCTGGAGTCAGTGGTGTGAGATTGGCAGGTGCTCTCAGGGAAGTCGAGACACAGCCTTAGGACTGGCACGTTTCCTTCATCACCTCCCTGATGAAAAGTCCCAGGGATTTGATGTTTTATTTTATTTTCAGCAGTGGCTGATGATATCTCCTTGGTACCATAGCTCTTCTATTATTTTTTTTTTTTTTTCATTTTGGCTTATTAGAACAGGAAATTGCCTATAAATGTTATGTGGAATAGCTGCTGAATGTTTAAATTTTTACTGCTCTCTTATGCTGCATCTTTAGTCCTCACTGATGTTTTTCCCCACACACATTTTTTTCTTAAAGGCCAATGAGGCCATTTGTGGCTTTCTACATTACAGTAGTTTCCGAGGTTGTTGCTGCGTCCCGTGACTGCGATTAATGAGAAATTTGTTCTCTTGAAGGTGACTGCAATGATTGTTGCTAAAGTACAAAAACAAGCTCTGTTGAGACACTTCCCGGATTGAGGATCTTCACCAAATTTGTGATGGTGTTTTGGGTCTGGATCCTTGCCTCATTCACATAGCTGTCTGATTCACAAAAGCACCTCTGGGGAGCATTTAAGAAATGCTTTATCTTTACAGGGAAAGGTCGGGCATCATCCACATGACACCAGGGGACTGTATCAGTCACAAAAAAGCCCCAACTTGGCAAAATCTTTGAGGATTTTGCAAGACCTTCAGTGGTGAGTATCCCTTCTACAAACCCAGAGACCCTCCTGCCCACCACCATGCCCAGCCACCAAGGTGATCTCCTCACTCCTGGTTGCACCCTGCACACAAGCTGTGCCTCAGGGATCAGAGAATCAGAGCATGGATTGGGTTGGAAGGCACCTTTAATAGAGATCCTCTAGTCCAATGCCTCTGAAGTGAGCAAGGCATCTTTAACTAGGTGAGGCTGCTCAGCCCACCAGGACTGACTCGATGCAAACAGCTCCAAAAGCCCTTTGCACGGGGGTCTGTAAATGTCCAGCATGGTTGGCTCTCTTGACTTCATGGGCCAGGAAGAGTTTGTGGGATCTCGTGGTTATTCCAGTGAGGAGGGGAAAATGATGACAGAGAGGAGGAATGCAGCTCTCAGACAAGGTGGTGGGCATGTTCCTCAGTGCTCTTTCCCAGCACGTGATCCCCACATGTGCTCACTCCCGGTGCCAGCCGCCTTCTCCCCTCCCAAAGTCCCCCAACATCTCTGTCCTCTTCCTCCTCCTCCTCCTTATTTTTCATGGACCCACAGGCTCCTCCACACGCATCCTCTGTGTGTTTGGGGTGCTGCCTCAGGGCTGTGGGGAGGAGGCCGAGGCTGGCATAGCTGTTGCCTTCACGAAGGAGCTCAGCTATTTCTTGTTCCTTCCATCCATGATGTGCAGCAGAAGCAGCTGCCTTGATGAATATTTGCCCAAATCATTACACTTTCTCGCAGTTAGCCTGCGAAAGGCCCAGCACCATTTGTATGGTAATGGAAGGCTTTCTCAGAAATGTTTTGGAAGCAATCAGCTAAACTAATAGGATTTTATGTAAACCAATCTCTTTCTTTAGGTCAGGGTGGTTCTTGTTTTGGTTTTTTTTTTTATTTTTTTTTTTCCTGGAGAGGAGGGTAAGGGCTTTTTAATAAATGCAAATTGATATTTCAATGAAAATGGAAATGAGGGAAAAAAGTTCATCACCAGGGTAAAATGCTGTGACTTTCCTCCAGCAGCAGCTTTGTGTCTCATTCTCTGCACGTTCCCCAGCAGCCACTATGAATTTCTGAGATGCTGAGGCATGGTGCAATGAGAAGAGCTTTCTTCCACCTTCACACTATAAAAAGGCATCAGCTGGGTTGATCTTTTCATCACCCCATCAAAGCTGTGGTTTCTCCAGTCCTGGTCCTCTGCAGAGGGTCAGAACAAGCGGTCACAGAGAGGAGGCTGTGGCTGAGGGGGCCAGGCAGTTGTGATTGCTCATTTCTGTGGTGGATCAGCAGCTCTGGCACTCTGTAACTTGAGCTTTCTGTACCTCTCCAGCAGGATTTGAGAAAAGCAAAGGATGAGAAGCATTCAGAAATCTGATTTATGTCATGTGCTCAAAGCTCTGCTTTTAAGGTAAGTGCTTTGCACCGGGAAACTGTTCACTGCATTCACCTGTGACCAAGAGCTTTTGCTGCGAGCCCCAAATGGTTTCTCACTCAGGACACAGCTGAGGTAACTTTCCTGGCCCTGCTCCTGCTTCCCTCACTGTTAAAAGGGCCTGATACCTGACAGCAAATCATTTGTTTGGAGTGTGAGCTGGTTGGGATTGCTGCAGTCAATCATTTAGCTGTTTTCTTATATATATATATATAAAATGCAATTAAACTCTGACTGACCTGTAGACATGATGGTGCTGCTGGAAAGTGCTGTTCAAGGAGACTCAGGACAGTAAGAGCCAAGCATCCAGCAGCGTTTCAGGTGAGAAACTCTCATCCTTATGAGGCTGAACCTGAATTTGGAGCAGCAGGGTTTCAGGCTCGTTCATCCTGTGTAGCAAATACAGCAAGTGTACAAGACAGAAGGGCAGGATGTGTCCCCAAGGCCTTGGAGAGCAACCTCCAGCAGCACATGGGCAGAATGGACATGCCAAGCATCAGCCTGGTGGGATGGCACACCCTGAGCCCGGTCACAGGGTGCTGTTTGAACTTGTTAGCAGTGCAAAAGTGTCAGACAAAAAAGCATGAAGGGAGTGGTGCAGTGTTCATTTACTGGTGATGCCAGCCAGGTATGCAAACCTCAGAGGGGAAGGGTAAATATACCAAGATGCCACACCATCCCTTGGAAAATCCCAAATATCTTGGATGGGCAGTGGAGAAAACAAGTGATGTCTCACCATGCTGGACTTGATGTTGTGGTGTGCTGTGCCTCTGGGTGCAGCAGCAGCCTCAGGAAGGGGAGGCAGACTGGTGCCAGGACAGGTGTGTTTTGGTGGGACAGTGGTGGCTGAGGAAAGCATGTAGGGCTCAGTGCCTTATCACACTCACACTGATCTAAGCATACCCGGCCTGCCAGTGGCTGTGGTGGTGTTCATGTCCTGCTGTGCTCCCTGCCAGCTGCACTGTGGGTCGCTGGTGAATCCCTTGCCACAGTTTTGTCTGGAAATCGGGTACCCAAGGTGAGCTCGAGGTGTGTTTGTAAACCTTTGGGACAGTAAAGACCAGCGTCTCTCCTCAGTGCCCTGGCTGTGATGGAAACTTGGTTTAGGAAATACCTTCCTCCCTCCAGACACTTTGTCCTGATACTTTATTCATGCCAAGACAGCTGTTGATGGTGTTGTCCTATAACCAGACTGCTGAAATGCTTTTGGGTAAAAATTCTTAAAATAAGTAAGTTTGGGGATTTATTTTCAGCAGGTATTGCTTCAGTGTGAAAGGCTGCCACAGAATTCCTCCACAGTAATTCCTCCTTTGAGATTGATTCTCCCAGGACAGAAGGACCTTGCTCAAGCTTTGGTCATGTGCAAGAAGACAAGGTCTAAGCAGTGTCTTGTGATGTGAAAACGCAATCTGACCTACAAATATGCCTGGTGGGTTGTTATTAAGCTTGCCTGAAAATATCCAAGTTTTTATCCAACAATAGGATCCAACTTTACAACTAGAAGAATCAAATCTAAGATATTAAATAAGCATTTATTCAAGCATCTTTTCATATTTGAAACTATGTGGAACAGTACCAGCAACATCAGAAGAAAGAATGAGTGTTTTTACAGGGTGTGATCTTTTTCAAACCCCCCTGTCTGAAGACTATCCCAAGAGACCACGAGAAGACCATGGTGCTTAGGTGTGCCACATTCCTGGTTAGATGCTTTCCAGACACAATACTGCATTTCCAGGCACTGCAGTTACAACCAACTAGATTATTAAACAGAATATTTAAACTCTTGCATGGTTTAAATGCTTTGTAAGTTTGTCTGGGCTACATTAAGTTTATATGAGTGAAAAGTCCTTCTTGAATTACAAAATCAACTAGTTTTTGCTCCTCTGACATCTCAATCCATTCCTGGAGATGCATTCACTGGGGCCTTGAAAAATTTCTTTAAACAATTTTGTCTCTGGAAGCTATAATTTTTTGATTTGTAGCATTTATTGAATGCTATAATCTCAGCATTCAATCAATATACTACTGAAGTTTCAAACTGCATCAGATTTTATAAGAGAGAAAGTTAAATAAACAGAGTATATCCAGAAACCTATCCTAATACTCACAAGGGATGCTGAAAACCATTTAATACCCAATCAGAAATGTTCAACTGAAAATTTCTTGGATGGAAAAAGCCGTTTCTGCAACAAGTTATATTCCAGCTTTGATTGGTGAAATCGAAACCAAATCTTTCACTGTGGTTTGGATCTACCACAGTAAAAGAACAGATCTCTTTTTACAAATTAATCCAAACTCTTCCAGGAGTGGCTGGCTGCAGTTTGAGATTTTATGCTTCACTTGTCTCCTGTTAGCTGTAGATCAACGACCCTTATTAGCGGGGTGTGATGACAAGATATGGAAAGACCTGAAAACTCTCCTGTGGTAGGTGTGGGGAGGGAATTTTCTACTGATCAACCAATCTCAAACACCTGAGCAGTTGCTGCTTGTACTTTTTACTGTGGCAGGAATTTTGGAGGAAAAGCTGAAATCCTAAGTCTTCCCACAGGAAGGGAGAAAATAGGAAGAGGTGGTGTTCTCCAAGCACAACAAGCAGCTTATGCACTGGCAAGGTTTTGTATTTCATAGCAAGGTTTCAAACCTGAGCCCAGACATGGCTGTACTAAAGATCTCCAATAGTGGGAATACTGCTCAGAACATCTGTCCTTGAAATGTTGAGATCTTTTCCCTTGATCCAACATCCATTTGTGTCCCTTTGAATTGTCTGGCTGTTTAATTTGCTTACCTCCCTGGATGAAAGACATTTTTCCTGGTGCAAGATTGTTACAAGGACTCTCAGGATACCTGGAATTACTGCTCCACCTGGGAGGAATCCATCAGTGCTGCAGAGCCCACACAAAGACCGTGGCCAGCAGACCCAACTGGAGATGTGGAGCAGCCCTTCTTTGCTTCTCCCTGCTAATGGAAAGACTTGTGTCATAGGTTAGATGACATAGATACACTCCTGCAAGATAGAGAGCCTAATTTTTAAAGGAGGAATGACTCAAATGAACAAATCCTGCAGACCATGAAACAAGCTCCTCTTCCTTGCTTTCTTCATGCACTATTGAAGCATTTTAATACATGAAAAGAGTATTCCAAAGGTCACAATTGTAACATCTTTGAATCTACTTCACTACTGCCTAACTTTCCTCTGCCACAGTCTGGAGTTCCTCATACTTGGGATGGATGTAGCTCCCAGCTGTGTAAACTCCTTTTATGATCAGTGGAGATGAAAGCACATCATGTCAGAGCACATCACCCCACTCTCAGTGTCCTGTTTGGCCAGACACCTTACACTGCAGATGTTGATGGTTGTCTTTTTACCCCACCTATAGCTTATTATAGAGGAGCGAATGGGTCTTTTCAATTACCTACCCAAAAATTGCTGAGCAAATTTAAAAATTTCATAACACTTTTGTACCTTTTTTTCTTGTAAAGCAGTTATCTCCTCTTAGTTAAGTTGTCACAGACTCCAAGGTGTGTCAGTAACAGTTTTTCAGCTTGTCATTCATGCTCTAAACATCAATGATTTTCTCAGATGTCAGGACTGAAGACTTTGCCTGTTTAAAATACTTTGGAATCCATCCACTTTGGCTTTTCTCTAGATTTTTCATGGCATTGCAAAGCACAGTTGCACACTTACCCTGCTCAGTTGTTTCCATCTGGAATCACACACTAGTGCTTGTGGGATAGATAACTTGGCCTAAGAAAGTATTATGGAATTCATTCCCTGAATTTGGAGAAAATCTACCTAAGAGGTAAGTTGTGGTTGATCACAGTTTCAAAATCTCTCTTTTAGTGTTTGGTTTTTTTTGTTTGTTTGTTTTGGGTTTTTTTGTTTGCTTGGTTCGGTTTTTTGTTTGTCTGTTTTAGTTTGGTTTTTTGGTTTTGTTTTTATTTGGTTTGGTTTTTTGTTTTTTTTTTTTTTCAGGTACACAAAGTTTCATTTGAACAGTCTCCACTTCAGCTATGCATAATATTCATTATGCATAGAGAACTTATTCTACCAGTCTCCAGGTGCATCTCAAAAGCAGGTAAATGTGATTAATTCAATATAACAGTAGACAGTAACTTACCACCAATGCCAGAAAACAAATAGTGAATTACTTCAGTGTTCCGTTGTTTGGATGTCGTGAGTGCCAGTGATAGAACAAGTTGCAGTAAAACAAGTCTCCAAAGATGTCTTGCAGAGCTCTGTCTTGTTTTCAGGACTGACCAACTAGCTGTGAAGAACAGGTGTGTTAAGAGTGGATCCAGGGTGGTTGGGAAGAACCCAGCACAAAACAAATAGGGGCTTTTTTCCATCATGTCTCCCCCACGCTGGATCTTCTCAGAGCTTTGTTAGCTGCTCAGGAGAGCAGAAGCACAGCTCAGAGCAGAGTCCTGCACGTGGTTCACTGACAGCACCAGCAGGAAGGACCTGTTCTTGGCCCCTCTTCTGGGGCAGAAAGACTATCAGGTTAGGAGACAACTCTTCCACTTTCTCTCCTCCAAGCCACCACATCAGAAATATTCATGAAGGCAGCAGAGCCTTGACAGCCTGGTTCTTCAACCTGCGGTCCAAGCCCAGCCTTGACCCATCAGCTGAGTTTGTGCAGGGTTGTACAATGCCACGTTTTGTGTTGGATAAGTATGAAGTGCTGATACATGTGTTGCATTCCCAATGGTGCCTCATTCTTAAACTGTGTTTTAAACATCTTCTCTTTTATTGGTCTTGACAGTGGCATTTCAAGGTGTTAGGACTGGGGGGGGTTAGTGCCTTTAATAGAAGTAAGACTAATATGCAGATTGCTGGTAAAATGAGTTGCCTTTAAGTGGGAAAAATTGTGATGTCTGTCTAATCTCAAGTGCTTATATTACCATTAACACTGGAGGGATATCTAATTGCTGTTTTAAGTACATGGCAGCTGTAGACAGGGGCAGAAAGTTGGGTCCAGACTATCTCTCTGTGCTGCTCAAGCGTGCTCCTGCTTACGGGGTAAGTCAGGAGCAAAGGTCTGAATTAAGTTGGCTGCTCTGTATCCCATGGTATCCTGTGAACAAACCAACCTTGTCTCCTTCCTAAAAGCTTCCACACAGTGAGCAGGGATGATGTGGGACATCTCTAGGGCTACTGGTGTCACGGGGACACTGAGTACACTCTGCTTCATGTAACCTGTTGGTGGTCTTAGATGCAACTGCATTGTAGAAGTGAAGCCAAAGTGGCTGGACTGAACAATAACTGCTAATCCTGCTGTATCTTTGTGAGTCAGGGAATTGCTGTTCCTTGAATGCCTATAAATGACTTTCTGCAGGGTCCTCTAGAGATGTGAACTCTGCTTTCTCAAGCCATCAGTATCACCAGAACCTCAAGAGTGCTTGATCTCATGCGGTGCATGTAACACTTTAAGCCATAATCTGTATTAGGCCTCAAGAGACAGTGCAAGAGTCTTATACTGGCAGGTGTGTTGCCATAATCTATCAGGGCTCAGCTGCATTTGCAAGACTTTACAGAAAATGTGTCTTCTGTGGCTTTTTTGGCCTCTGTTGCATTCACCCGCCCCATTTATTATTTTCCTGAAGAAGAAACTTGCATGAGTCATCTGATGACCGTTTGAGAAAGACTCAGCTGTGGGGCTGATGCTGCAGTTTGCAGAGCAGGGGTACTGCAGGGATATATCATTTCAGAGTGGTGTCAGTATTTCATACAGCTGCAGCCCTCTCTGCTGACTGGGATTTATAGGAGCAGTGCGATGCTCTGGCATTTCCATGGACTTCCAGCCCGAAGCAGGAATTCTAAACACTAAAAATACACCCTTTGTGCTGTTGACATCTACAGTGCAAATTCCCATCCCACTAAACTCCAAGCCTAGATTTCAGAGTGGCTGGTTAAATTGAACAGGCACTGAGACGAGCGGGTAGGGAGTGGGAGGTAGAAGTTGTGTGGGGTCTTGTGAGCTGTGCACAGTGGTCCCCTGTGCGTGGGATGGCCCTTTCTGTGCTGCAGAGCTGTGCTGGATCCAGCTCACGCAGCTCCAGCTGGGTAGCAGGTGTGCAGCAGCAGTGACCTGGTTTGGGAGCAACCTCTGCTAACCCCTCCAGCATGCCAAGATAAAGATTGGCCATATGTTCCCACGCACACTCTCGTGCCAAAAGGTCATCTTCCAAGTGGTCTTAGAGAGAAGCTGCACTCCTGTAAAAAAAAAATAAATCTCAAGATATCCCAGGAAAAGAGAAAAACACTTCTCAAGCACTTTTCTGCATGGACAAATAATGTAAAATGAAGGTGTTTAAACATCAGGGGTAGTTCAGTTCTGCTTGATTCTGAGCCATGTCTTTAAAAAGCAGTTGGTTGCAAAGGCGGGATAATGAAGCCACAGATGAAGGTCCCAGTACTGCTGAATAAACCAGGAGACAAGACGACCTGTTTCCCTGCAGTCCTGATGGAAGCACCATTGTAGGGTTTCAGAGCACTGAGATGCGAGTCCTGAGAGGCTGGTAAAAGGTCCTGGCTGCTGTGGTATACGTGAGAAGGTGAGTCTGCAGAGCCCATGGTGATGGTTTGGGGCTCCATTTTTGGAACTCAGTTTTGGATGTTTAGAGCCAAAACTGAAGAGCATTGGGACTTGGACTCCTAAAACCCCAGTAAAGAAAGACTCTTAATTTCTGTTTTCTTTTCTAATCACCCCACTTTGATTTTCATGAGTGTTGGTGAAAGCTGAATGCCTTACCAGAAGTTAAGTGCCTGAATACCCTGCAGACTGAGATCCAAGTCATTTCTGAAAAGGAAAACATTCCTACCTGTCTTATATGCCGTCAGAAGTGTTAGCTATCTTCTGAGCAGTAAAACATCCTACAGGCACTTGAAAATTGCATGTGGGAAAGAACCCCTTATTGTGTTAGTCCCAATTTCTGCATGGCACCAGGTAATACCCAACTTCAGCTAGAAATAAAAGCCACATGAGTACAAAGGCAGTTAGACATTCTTTTCTGCTCACTCTTTAGAAGTGGGACCATCTTTTCAGTGCTGTCATTCATTCTTCCTTACCACATTCCCATCAATAAACCTCCCAGTCAAGTCCTTATCTGCAGCTTCTAGACCACTGTTCTCTGCCTTACCTTTCCTGTGTGAGAAACCTGCAAGCAGCCCAAAAGGAATTTATAGGCTTCCTGCATATTCATGTGATTACTTACACCACCTTAAACAATTTCATTTTTCTGCCTGTGATTTCGTGCTTGCAGAGCTGGGGCTGGGTACACACAGCTTTTGCTGTGCTTGCACCAGCCCTTGGCAGAGAGCTTGCTGTAGTCTCTTCTCCATGGGAACACCAGCAGTGCCTGCCCCAGCTCCAGGGGCACAGGGACCTGAAGTTGTGGCTGGGCTGCTGGCACTGGTGTGCTCCTGCTTCTTGCTTATCCAGCCTGGTTGAAAATGGCTCTGGTGACTCAATTCTCATACGGTAAATTTTATTTAGCAATCCCAGTCAAACTGAAAGAGAAAGCTGCCTACAAGATTCTGGAGATGAAGAAATCTCCCCCTTTCCTCCCTGTCCTGTGTTGGAGGGAGGATGTGTGCCTGGTGGGAAGTAGGAAGGGACAGCTGTGCTGCCTGGTGTGCCTTGGTGACCCTCTCAGGCCTTTACTGCTGGAGCTGCAGTGTCAGAGGGGAGCTGTGGGGCTGCAGCACAGTGATGAAGGACACTCCTGGCCAATGGACTGACCAACAGGCTAATTGCAACAAAAAGGGGAGACTTGGGCAAAAGACATTCCCGAGATGTGTGTTTCTCCACTGATGGAGCAACTGAGCATGTTATTCTAATGGTATTAAACTGCACATTCTGGCTTTAGCTTGTACCAAAACCAGGCAGAGCATGGGGAGGGAGGTCTGAGTTAAGCACTTGGTCAGTCATATTGTGAAACCTCAAAACTAAGCCAGAAGGTGACCTCAATTCCAGCTACAAAGGGAAGCAGGAGCCAGCATCATTTGATTGTTGGTCTGCCTTTGTTGGACCGGAGGTTTCATTCATGTGCTCTGGACACATCAGTGCACCACAGCCCCTCCATCAACAGATAATTCCAGCTTGTTTTCCCCAATGTGCAGTGCTGGATGTGTTAAACCCAGCAGTGGGAATCACATGACACACTGAGTGTGCTGTCTGAATTTTAGGACTGTCTCACTTGGTCCCTGGCACTATACTTCAAGGTGCAGTGGGGAACTGGAATCAAAGTCAGCATAAATATGTAGCTTTTACATCTGCAGTCTCAACTGTGGCCTTGAGTGCTTGATGTGAAGGTGTCTGCAAATGCATCTGAACACCTCCAGGCAAGGTAAAATGAGCCTCCTTTTGCTCTTGCATGAAGGTGGCCAAAAAGGCCAATGGTATCCTGGCCTGTATCAAAAATAGCATGGCCAGCAGGTCCAGGGAGGTGATCCTGCCCCTGTACTCTGCATTGGTAAGGCCACACCTTGAGTATTGTGTTCAGTTCTGGGCCCCTCAGTTCAGGAAAGATATTGAGATGCTGGAGCGGGCCCAGAGAAGGGCAACAAGGTTGGTGAAGGGGCTGGAGCACAAGTCCTATGAAGAGAGGCTGAGGGAGCTGGGGTTGTTTAGCCTGGAGAAGAGGAGGCTTAGAGGTGACCTAATCACACTCTATAACTACCTGAAGGGAAGTTATAACCAGGTAGGGGTTGGTCTCTTCTCCCAGGCAGTCAGCAATAGGACAAGAGGGCATGGGCTTAAGCTCTGCCAGGGGAAATTTAAGTTAGATATTAGAAAAAAATTCTTTACAGAGAGAGTAATCAGGCATTGGAATGGCCTGCCCAGAGAGGTGGTGGATTCACCATCCCTCGAGGTTTTTAAACAGAGATTGGACGTGGCACTGAGTGCCATGATCTAGTAAAGGACTGAATTTGGACCAAGGGTTGGACTTGATAATCTCCAAGGTCTTTTCCAACCCGATCGATTCTATGATTCTATGATTCTGTGAAAGCATTTTAGGCTCTCAGCTTCAGTGCTTCCTGCAGAGCTGACCACACTCTCTGAAGAGAACCAAGTAGAACAGGAAGAGGTCCAGGAATTGGTAATGGCTGTGGAAGAACAAGGGCCTTTGGAGAAGGTCCTCTCTGAGGTAAGGATTTGGTCACCCAAGAGATGATTTTGACTCATTGCTCTTTTACACAAAGCAAGAACTAGTAGCAACAAAACTATTTCACTGAAGTAGTTTTAACCCAGAGTATATCTGAGGTCTCTTGGCCCTCTTGGCACAGGTTGTTACAAAGGCAAAGGTGGACTCAGAAAGGGCTGTGACAAATTATCATGAGATCAATACATGATGGATAAAACAGGGGTCCAGATGCCACATCCTGCTCCAGCTGTTGCTAAACTCCTGATTTGTCAGAAGATCGGGGGTTTGGCCAAGAGTTATGTTCTCTCCTTCTCGTGCAAGTCACAAGGCCCTGGGCTGAGGATGGACCTTTGCTCTGACTCATGTTCAGGCTCTAACACTTGGAGTTTACCTGGCAGCAAGTCCCAATGACATAAGTTAAAACTGAAGTGCCAGCACTTGTCAGGGATGTAACATTTGTTTGGGTTGTCCTGGTTAGTGCAATTTTTCTTCTGTATGTAGAGTTATACACCCTTGTATTGTTTCTGCAGTAAACCAGTCACACCCTGCTAGCATTTTTGTGGGCTACGAATCTTCTATTTCCTTTCTTCTTGCTCATTCATGGTCATGAGACTGAGCAGAGACAGCTGGGGATTAAAAAAGCAAATTGTGATTTTTCTGTATGCGCAGGAGGAGACCTTCAGTAAAGTTTCAATTTCAGAAAATACTGACCTTTCAAGCCTTTTTAAAATTAGGTCAGTCTGGACAGCTCAGAACAGAAGGGTCCAAACCCACCAATCACTTGAAAACTGGTGCTAATTCCACCAGAAATGAATCAACCCTCACATAAAAACTGCAGGTAATTATTACCTTCCTAAGAATGTGATTCACAGGTTTGTTTTAATCTTTATGCAAATGAAAAGTAAGCCCTCACTCATGATGTGATAGATTTGTTGGCATTTATCCTCTGTAACAAAGCAGATTCATTAATGTCTCCTGGCATTTGGCAATCAGCAAAGGCCTGATTTTGCCTCTGTGATGAAACAACTCAAGGTAAGTAGTGTTTCTCAGTGTGTGTATGCTGGTGCACAGTTAGTGTTTGCAAGTGTTCTTCCAATTGGAGAGAAGCAAAATAAGAAAACCTGTCACAAACTTTGCACCTTGCTAAAGATCATAGAATCATAGAATGGTTTGGATTGGAAGGGACCTTAAACATCATCTCATCCTAACCCCTCCGCCATGGGCAGGGACAACTTCCACTAGACCAGGTTTCTCCAAGCCTCATCCAGCCTGGCCTTAAACACTTCCAGGGACCAGGCATTCACAGCTTCTTTGGGAAACCTGTGCCAGTGCCTCACCAGCCCCTGAGGATGTTTCTTCCTAACATCTAATCTAAACTTTCCTCTTTTAGTTTAAAACCATTCTCCCCTGTCCTATCACCATCTGCCCATGTAAAAATATGGGTGGAGCTTGGGTTCCTCTGCAGTAGCATTTTCCTGCATGATAGCATTTGCAGCTGTAGCTCTCTGGGTTGGACATTCAGGCCATGCATGTCATGTGGAGAGGTGGAAGATGAGATATGTCTCAGGGCCTCTGGGACTAACCACAATCCTTCCCTCATTTCCAATCCTCCCACTTGCTCACGATGCCACCAGCAGCTGCTGTACCCTGCTGGCAGTGCCAGGGCCTGGTCAGCATGTCTGCCCTGCCCTCCTTTGGGTCTTATACCCACCTCTGTGGGACAGAGTCTGACTTGCACCCTGCATCCCAAATCTCTAAAGCAATATCTGCTCTGAATGTGAACCAGAGCTAGAGAGCTCAGATTTCCTGGGAACTGGGGAGCAGGCAGCAAAGATTTGCAAGCAAAACTGCCCATTGCCTTTGTAGGAGACCCTGTTAAGCAAGTATCCTTGGAGCAGACACAGCTTTCCTACTCATCCCAGTATTCCTATATTTCCCACACCAAAGCTGCAAGAACATGGTCAGCAGACCACCCTCCTCCCTGCTGCCATACTGCAACAATTTAGAGCAGCATACATCATTTGGGATCAAAAGTTACCCCTAGATGTCAACTGTCAGCATTCAGTAAGCAACTATATTGATGTCTTCAGGGTTTGTTCTTTATGATTGCTCTTGGTTATACCCACAGGTCTGGATCTGGAGAATCACAGAACCACAGAATGGTTTGGGTTGAAATGGACCTTAAAGTTAATCTAGTTCCATCCCCTCCACCTTCCACTAGCCCAGGTTGCTCAGGAGCCCATCTGACCTGGCCTTAAACACTTCTAGAGACGGGAAGGTCAGAAGGAACCTCTGCCAAACACATGGGCTGGTGCCCTGTCCTGAAGGTCTGTGAATGCTGCCTGGAGGTGTTGACAGCAGCGAGCTCTGCATGCTTAAATTAGAGACCTAAGCTGAAAGTTTGGTTTCCCTGTGGACAGTGGGAAGGATGTTCAAGTCCTTCAAGGTGACTGGTGTGTGTCCCTCCATTGCAAGGGAAGTTTTCCTCTCCTGCACCTCCACGTGACATCTCACAGAGGAGCACCCCGGCCTCCTGAAGAGCTGCAGTATGTGCCTGGATGCTCACTCACAGCTGAAAGCCCAGGTTGGATGGGAGCACTGGCAACACCTCCCACGGGAGCTGCAAGTGCTGTAACACTATTCACTGCAGGTATTGAAAAATGCCCTTTCCAGCTGCGAGCCAGGGCAGCTCCATCCGGCTGCAACCCCAACGGCGGCTGCGCCTCCGCGGTCGATCCACCAGCGCTGTTTGTTTGAACGGGGAGCTCTTTTGTTGCTCTATCAAAGTCTTGCTGACATAGCCTGCAGCTATGAGCAAATGTTGTGTGGCTGCAAGCTGGAGCATTGGAGAGACAGGGAGCGTGTTCAATATTGGTAAAGAGCAGAACGGGGGCTTGTTTAAATTGTGCACAGACAACTTTTCCATAATTAAGGAAGCAACAGACGCTATCCCTTGCCTACAAATGAAATGACTAACAAAAGCAGGAGACGCACATGACATGCAGCCTGATACACGCCTGTGAGCAGCAGTGATGGTGAAAGGGACCTGAGATGATTCCTGAGGACAGGCTGTACATGCCCGTTGTTCCTTTGTTTCCAGCTGGCAGCATGGGTGTGTGGAAATCTCTTGCTGTGTTCCCAGCAATTAGACAGAGTGTGCACCATGAGCCCTAACTGAGAGTGAAGCCCCCTTGTATGAGGCCCTGTACCCTTTGGAGTGCTCTTCTTCATGCTGGAGTGATTCAACCTGCAAATGAAGCAGGTGGAATAAGAGATCCAGTCAACCTATGTGCTCAGTCCCTATTCACAGGGGCTCATGTACGTATGTAATTCCTTCCTTCCTATCCACAGCTTTATCCTATGTTTGTTCCTGGGAATGCATGCCAGTGCTGTGCCTTAATATTTAAAAAAATGGCGAGTTCTGTTGGACAACAAAAAATGGGATCAGGGTAACTGCGGGGAGAGGTAGTTTGGATGCTGCTGGAGTTGAGTGTGGGCTTCACTTCCAATACACAGGTTTCATCTGCAGCATGTAGGCAGTGGCACAGGTTGCCTAGAGAAGTTGTGGATTCCCCATCCCTGGAAATGTTCAAGGCCAGGTTAGATGGAGTTTTGAGCAACCTGGTCTGGTGGGAGTTGTCCCTGCCCATGGCAGGGAGCTTGGAACTGGATGACCTTTAAGTTCCCTTCCAACCCAAACCATTCTGTGATTCTGTGATAAGAGGCATGCCCACATGCTAGCCATTCTCTTCCAGATGACACTTGCTCTGTATTTGCTTCTTCCTAAGTTTTGGGTGCCTTTCCCTGAGCAGAAACTTTATGATGAATTTCCAGACCTTCTAACCACACCAAGCTGTTTTAAGTTGTGATCCTATGGTCCAGGTCATACTGATGAAAGTTTGTCCCATCCTTGTGTCTCCATGAAGTCAAGGGGCTTTCTTTTCCATATTCCTGTGGTCACTGAGGGTTCGAACATGCTGATCTGCTCACAGGACAAGGGCCAACACGGGCAGTGTGCTCTGCACAGCTCTCATCGAGCACTGTTTAAAATGGGCACAGGCATCCAGGTCTGTGCCAATGCTGTAATTTAGCAGCTGGCATATTTCAATGCTTGCAAGTGGGATCAATCTTTTTTTAATCATTTATGTTTAATTATTCTTTC
Source organism: Scytalopus superciliaris (assembly GCA_013400415.1). NCBI lineage: Eukaryota > Metazoa > Chordata > Aves > Passeriformes > Rhinocryptidae > Scytalopus > Scytalopus superciliaris. Next base: position 1,407,099 of record VXBX01000547.1, read on the forward strand.
CAGATAGCTCTCTTGTGTTTCACTGCTAGCAAGTTTCTGAAGAGCATTTTTTAAGCTTGAACTGAAACGCCTGACATCATCCAGCAAGAAGGAGCTTCCGTTAGGAGACTTCTCCCTTGCTTGGAGCTCTTGAGAAGGTCAGGGGTTGAATTCACTGAAATATTTTGGTTGGAAGATGTCTTGTCTGACTTGTGCTTACAGCTGGACTGTCCTCAAAGGTGACTGAGGTTGCTCAAGCCTTGCCCCATCAAATTTTGGTTATTTCCAAAGAAGATTTCAGAGCCCTGGTTCCAGCACCAGAGGCAGGACTTGGTATTTGCTGTGTTGAACTCCACGAGGTTCCCATAAGCCTCTTTCTCCAGCCTGTCCAGGTCCTTATGAGTTAAGCCCTGTCTCCAGTCTGTCAGCCACTGATCCAGGCTGGTGGTGGTGCACACTTGGTGAGAGGGTGCAGAGAGCTGGCCAAGCAGAGTTGATGGTAGGGTGCAGCCTGTAGCCACTTAATGTACTGGGTCTGACTTAAAAGACACACAGAGAAGTAAAGACAGGTTCTCCCCAGCACCATTCCCTGAAAAAAAGGGCTCAAGAGCTGGTGAGCTCTACTGTGGCAAGAGGGTCAGAGTGGCACATCTCTCTGGTATGAAGTTGTGTTGCCTTTCTGTTGTTGTGAGAGAGGAGTGTTCACCAGAGTCACTGTTCAAAGACCCCTGCTATTGTATGTGGCCAAGAGAAACGTGATAGACTCATAATGCTTTTTTGGCAATGCCCTTATTTCCTAATAAACATTTGATTTCTCATTAACTAATTGGTTTTTAATTGTTATTGCTCAGTATAATTATCTTTTCTGAACTGTCTGTTTACTTGAGCTATGGAGAGAACAAACAGAAAAGACTGATTTCAGCTGCCACATATAAGCCATTTCCTTCCATTATATAGGATAATTCAGGCTGGGAGGGACCTCAGAACGTCTCTAGTCCAACCTCCTGCTCAAACAGCGCAGCTATGAAATCAGACCAGCTTATTGTATGTGCTGTGTTGAAGAATATGTTTTTGTCACAAGTGCTGTATTTCCTCATGGTGCAAACATGTCCAGGACATGGGACATGCACAGGGAGGCTGTGGTGGTGCATGTCCAGGCTTCACAGGGATGCAAAGATGGAGCAGGCTCCTTGCTCTCGCCCCACGGGTTGTGCAATGTGGTGGTTTGTTTATGAATGACTTTGGATATCAATGCATTTGTTTGCAACATGCATTACCACATCAGCCTCTATCTATTGAGAAATGAAAAAATTATGGATGACAGCCCCTCCTTCACTATTCAGAGCATGAAGGAAGATGATGCTGGTAATTGGGTGTTTGCTGTCTAAAGGAGGAAGTTTGTAATCCATTGCTATCGCTGACATGATGCCTCTGTAAACCCCCAAGCCACGATTTATCTCAGCCATTTAATATCTGTGTGGAGGGACAGAATGGCACATTCAGGATGAGCCATTATGATCTGTCTGTTTCAGAATACAGAGTGTTTTATAAGCTGTGGATATTTTTTACTTTAAATGAAGGAAATTAATGGCTAAATTCTGCAGAGAAATAATGCCTGATGGGAAGCACTGTTTGAGGGACAGTGCTACATGAAAGCTGAAATTGTATTTCTCTTTCAGCATGATATCTGTTTTCTTTTAATCACAGGAATGAAGGACTAGAGTTTCAGCCTTAACTGTTAATTTCCTGTCTATTGTCTATTCAAACAAGATCCTGCTGTATCGTTTATAATAAATACATTTAGAGACAGGGCTGAAACCTGGGCCTGCCCTCTGCCTCTCTCCAAGAGCAGCTAATTCCTGCAATTTGGGCCACCCTGTCCCTGTAATGCAAAGGCCATGGCTTGCGTCTGAGCACTGAGAAAATGGGGGCTAAAGCATCGAGGAAAGGGCAATAGGGAATAAAAATGGGTGATAGAGAATAAAAATGACTCATAGAGCCATGTTAAAATTCAGGTACAAGAAAGATCATAGAATCACAGAATGGCTTGCGTTGGAAGGGACCTTAAAGATCTTTCGGTTTCAAACCCCTGCTATGGGCAGGGACACCTTCCATTAGACCAGCTTGCTCAAAGCCATCCAACCTGGCCATGAACACTTCCAGGGATGGGGAATCCAAAATGTCTCTCTGCCCAGACATATTTACCAAGTAGGCCAAAGAGAGGACACAACTGAGCAGCAGTTTGGACTGTCTCAGTGAGTGCAGGGGCAGTGCAGAGACCTGGGCACAGTCACTGCAGTAAGCATTTTGGCACAGCTACCACACAGGCTACATTCAAAACGGAATTGAATTGTGTGAGTTTGTCTGAAAAAGGGTATTTGTAGTAGCCAGAGAGTGCCCATGGCTAGCCCACCATTCTGCTCTTGTCGCACGTTAGTGGTAGAGCAGGACAGAAATATTTAGGGCAAATTGTTAAAAATAAAATTGAAATAAAATAAAAAGTAATGGTGATACCTACTTTTTATCGCTCATCAGAAGTTTTGCTGCCTTGTGGTTAGTAGATATTTTAGAAAACTTTAGCGTGAAGAAGTACTGGTTTTGGCCTGACACACCTTTATCTACTCTTATCAATCATGAGGAGCTATTAGGAGGGCAATGTTTTTAAGATGAGCTAAATATATGTGCTAGAATTGATGTGTTGTTTTTTGATTTTTTTAAGCTTACAATTCTGGAAAAGAGAACAGTGATCTTATAGGAGTCCAAAACTGTGATGCTGAAGCTCTTGAATTATTCATATGATCTCATTCAATGCACTGTGATTATTTCTGATGCTTCAAACTCCTGGATAGCTTTTGATGCCTGTATTATTTCTATGTAAATTCCAGCCATTAGTTGGTTTTATCAATAAGATTCAGATTGAATCGTGCCTCCCCTGCAAATTAATGCAGCCTTAGACAAATCCAAGAGAAGATTCAAACTATCAAATCACAGACTGTTAGATGTGGGTTTAGAACAAAACCATCTATATGTTATTTCAAGCTTTAGAAGGTGGTAACTGAAAATATTAGCATGTATAGGCACATTTGGCAGGTTGGTACACATGGAAGAGTGAGCCAAGCTGCAGGCTTGGAAGGCTTTTAGGATGTATAGATAGAGTCCTACTTCTGCCACAGACTCAGTACCTCTCTTTTTCCAGCCAGGAGACCAGAGGATGTTAGACTGGCTATTGACTTATTGTCACTATAGCTAATCAAACCACAAAAATTGTTTTCAAACAAACTTAAAGATCAGATTTAAACTCATAAAAGCAGGAAGATCAGGGGAGGGCTGGAATTGTCTCTCTTAATTCACTGTGACATGCCTTTGGGCTGTCTTTAGCAGAGATGGCATGTGTCATTGATTAGAGCCTGCCCAGTGCAGAGGCCCACAGGGAGCAGCGTGGCACTCTGAGTGCTCAGTTCTCATGCCCTTCTGCATGACACTCACCCTCCAATATAGTTTTCTTTCATTATTGTAGTGATAATTTACTTCAGACTACTATTTTTTTTAATTGCTCTCTCTTTTCTCAACAAAGGAAAGGAAAAGATATGATAAGCTTTAATGGATGGGAAGTTTTCTGGGCAGAGCAGTCAGTGCAGTGACTGATTCGAGCCTGGTGACACCCAAAGTTGGACCTGCAAACCTGGTCAATCAGTTAGTTCCCCTAAAGCAGTGATGGAACTGGTTTAATAATAAAAAACAGGTTTACTAATGAAAACTTACATCCCTCTGCCCCCCTACACTGTGGGAGATGCTGTTGCTGAAAGCAAAGGACACCTAATTTCTCCTGGTATTAACCACTACAGTGGTCCCAAAAATCAGTAGTAGAAAATTTTGAAGGAAAGCTGGTACAGCAGAGGTGAGTCTGGACTTCCAGGAAGAGCAATTTGACCTCATGTAGAAATGGAGGACAGTTGCAAGATCCTGACAGGAATTCTGTCTCTGAAGTAAAGGGGGTACTTTGATCCATGTTTACTGCAGAGAGAGGTTACACCTGTCAGAACCAGAGGCATCCTTAAGTCTGCTCTCCCCTTTAAACATATCCTCCCCCTTCTCCCTTATTTCCCTCCATCTACCCATCTTTTAATCAGATATTTAAATCTCCTCATTAATTTTTCAGCACAGTCCTTACTCACCTGGACCAAGAGCTGCTGTGGAGAGTGAGTGGTAGTGAGATGAATCAGTTTATGAGATTTGGGTGGAGGGGGGAATCCCTCACTCCACCAAGGCTGATCTCACAGGCTGGGCTGGATGTCAGTACAGGCAGTTATTCCTACAAGACCTCATCCCCCCACATTGCCCAGGACTGCACTGTTGATAAGCACATTAAAAAAGGGGGTGGGATAAGGGAAGTTGCTTCCAAGTAATCACTTCTTATGTTATTTTTCAGGAATTTAACAGTGTCCCATCCCACAGGCAAATACTCCACAGTTTGTGGAAGGTGGGGCTTAAGCTGTCTTGGGTTAATTTAGGATTTATACCTGATTCCCAAGTGAGTAATTTATCCAGAGATGACTGAGTAAAGGGACTCATCATCTCCCCTGGCTGGAAGTTGTTCAAGAGAAGACCATTTGCTTCTGGGGCAGAGTTGGTGGATTCAGTGGTACACATGTGGGAAGGAGGAAAAAGGGTTTAACCCAATTCCTCCCTTCACATTCTCTCACGGTCAGTGCAGGCAGCTCTCCCTGGAAGGGTTCAGGTTTGTTGTCTTCTCAACATCTGCTGATTCTTGCCATCCCCTTCCTAGGAAACATGAACACACACACTGATGCTGCTGGACCACACAGCAGGCAGGTTCTAGGGGTGCAAAGCATCAGCTCACATTTGCCTTCTGTGGGCTGACTGGACTCATCCCACCTCATACACTTTTTTTTTCCTGTTTGCTTCTGCTTGGAAACGGACCCCTGCATTTCTCTGGTCCAGTGGGGAAAATTCTTGGCTGCAAAGATGAATCTTGCAATCTGGTCTGCAGGCCAGCAAGCCCTGGACAGCTTCCAGGCACAGGATCTTTCAGATGTGGGGATTTTCCATTGAGGATATTCTGCTGCCTCTTCAAATGTTGAGAGAGACACATTGTGAGAGTGGCTCTTTGCTGATAATCACCCTGAAAGGCTGGAGGAAAAAAAGAAAGCATGTGCTTTCCTACAGAGGCTGCTCCCAAGCCCCTGAGAAGGCTGAGGACTGAGGTCAACCCCTGGACAACTTCCCAGAAATAACTGGCCATTGCTGTGCCTACAGTGTTTTGGGGCTCATCTCTCCAGCGAAAAGGGCAGCTGTTGCCTATAGTTCTACAGGTCAGAGACTAAAATGTCTTAACTGCAAAAGCGAAAAAAAAAGGAGAGTTTTCCTCCTACTATGTTTCTAGGTATATTCAACAGAAAGGCTGATGATGTTCAGTGCTTCACAACTTATTTTTCTTGTTTTACAGGCATCTGAAACACCCCTATTCTTATTTTGCCCTCTTTCTCAACGTCATAAGCCTTGTGTTACAAGGGGAAGCCCTGAAACAGGCATCCATCTCCTGCGGTGTTGAGGGCACCCAAAGAAGTGTCTCCAGAGTGTGCTGTGTGCTGCAGTCAGCTCTGCTGGCAGGCACCATCTCCACGGGCATCAGCTGCACACCATACCCCATCCCTGGATGCCTCCATGTGCCTTCCCCACCAGCCAAAAGGGTCTCTCTCTCAGCAGCATCAGGAGTTGAGATGACCACATGTAAACAAAGAGGGTCAATCCCACATGGGGAGTGTGCAGAATAGCCAGAGGGTTGTCACACAGCTGGGATTTGTCTGTCTAGGAATGAAACCTCCATGAGGAGCTGCAAAGTTCCTTGAGAAGATGAGGAACCTCTATCACTTCCCATCACTGGAGAAGTGGCAGCAGGTGTGGGAAGGGAAGGCTGGTAGGGAATAAGCAGTGCAGAAGGAGGGGTTGGTGTCAGTGCTGATTTCTATGATTCTAGGTCTTGCTGAGTTATTTTAAGCACTTGGGGATGCTGTTCCAAAACCACAGTTGTTCAACTATCTGCTTTTGGGGTGGTGGTTAAAAGCTGGTGAGTCAAAGGCTGATTTGGACTCATTACCATGTTTTGTGAGGTTACTCCAGTTGAAGTTAAATGGCTAATTAGAGGAAGCTGTGTCTTTAAACAAGTGTTTGAAATCTAACCTGCCTACTGGTGAATGGCACCTCAAAAGAGACCCAGCTGAGCTCCCTTTCTGTGCTGGGGCACAGAGAAGTGCTTTATTTTTGTGAATGAGTCCTAAGGTGTTCAAGGTTAAAATTTATACTTTGTACACAGAAGAAATGGAAAGCTGTTGATGCAAATGGGTCCTGAGAGTGTGCTGAAAATGGTGCCACTGCTCTGGGAGAGGCATCGTGCTTGTGCTGTCCGTGTTGGTTGCACTGTTTAGATTAACAATTTGTTTTTTGGGTAATCAGAAGATCACAACTTTGGGACTGAGAGAGTATGGCTCACTGAATCAAGGATCAGAAAACTTCTCATTGTTTTGGGTGGGGACATTCTCAAGGCCCTCTGAAGCTGTGGGTTACTCTCACACTACAGGAGCACACGCTGGTAGTCTCCTTCCTCATAGAGCTTCCCCTCCTAACTGCTGTTTCTTCCTACTTGGCAGCTGAAGTGCTACATTTTGTTCCTCTGTATATTCAACTTTACTATTATTAAATGGTGGGGGACTGTAATATTTGCTGGATGATTTCTAATTTTTTTTTTTAACTTGCCTAAGGACTTCTGTGTCAGAAAGGGAAGGTGGGAGAGATCCTGATGAAAGAAGTGGTTTTCAAGAAGATGGATAGCAATGAACTCAAATTTGGCAAGGAAGAACTCCTAAGAGGTAAGGCTAATAGAAGATTAAGTTGTCAGTTTTTCAGAGTAAGTTAAGGGCTGAATTCAGACTGTGCAAATGCAAGAATAAGGAAATTCAGTAGGTGCCAACCTGGGTAGATGATGAAGGGTTTTTCTGTAACTTTAACACCAGACAGAAACACACAGAAAAAAAGAAGAGGTCAGATTTCTAAGAATAAGTCTGAAAGAACAGCACAAGCATTCAGGGATAAAACCAGAAAGGCCAAGGCACAAAATGAGACCTCAAAGATAACCAGAAATAATTCTGTAAGATCCATTAATAGAATGAGGAGGATCAAAGGGAGGATTGGTCTGCTGCTCAATGGAGAATGAAAGCTGCCTGCAGATAATTACAATAAGCTTGAAGAATACTGGAGAAGAAGAAAAAACATTTTTTCCCAAAGTAGCTTGGGAATTACAGTCCAGTCAAATTAACAACAGTTCTAGAGGAGAAAAAAAAACAAACCAAACCCCAACCATTACAAATTGTCTTTAACATTTACAAAAATACTTGGAAGATAAATAGCAGTCAACATGGATTGGTCAAAAATAAGTTGTGTTAAACCATTTTAATTTCTTTTACTGTGAAAAGAATCCCTTGTGGATTGGTTTGGGGAGGCACAAAGGTCAAATAACTTGATTCAGAAAAAAATTTAAGGGTTGCTTGGTAACTTTGCAGCAGGCATAAAAGTGAGAAGGACTGCAAGCACATTGGAGAAAGAAGTTATATTTGTGTGATACATTATAGAAACTTCTGAATAAACAGGGTTATATTCAACAGGGGACAAGTGCAAAGTTTTCTTAACCAGACACACTTTGCTAAGCAAAGAGGCTGGGAAAGAACTGGCTAGAAAATGGTCCTCCAGAAAACTATCTTTTGTTATAACAGAGCAAAAATTACCTGCAAGTGGACAATGGTGTGTTCTTGTGAGAAGACAGACATCCCACCCTCGGGTTCACACAGGAGGTCTCTCTGCTCTGCTCAGCGTGAGAATCCTATGGCCAGTTTTTATTAATGAATTTTAAAGAGAATTTTGGATGTGCAGGACAGAGTTCAATGTCCTCTTCTGATAAAGATTGTGGAGGCTTTGCCCTTATTTTATTTATTTATTTTTGAATCTCTGATCTGTGAGTAAATGTTGAAAGACCTGGGGTTATGTAGTGGCTCAAAAAAGGGCTGATGCAAGGACTGCTAACCACCTTCAGGCACATAAAAGGCCTTTTCGAAGAGGACAAGGAGGTTTTCTGTGTTCATGATGGTCAGGACAAACAGTGGTGTTTGTAAATTAATATAAGGGACATTTAAATTGAGTGTTAGGAAAAGCTCTTGAAGGATAAGGGCAGTAAACCTGTGGAATAGGTTTCTTTGAGAGGTTGTGAAGTTTCTGTGATTGTGGGATTGTTAGGAACAGGTTGGACAAATATCTGTCAGGAATGACACGTGCTGATACTGCCTTCAACTAAAGGCAACTCTCATTCCCTCCAGGGCTATTGTTCAATAACTTTGTCCAAATTTAAAGGTATAAGTAACTTACTGGGGGAGATTCTCATGATTGAGACTTGATCTCTGTCCTGAGAGGGTAGTGCTTTGCCTAATTCAGTTCATTTGTTGCTGTTCATTTATGTGTAATTAAATACCCGAGGTGAGCAGGGAGAGGGCAGTTGTCAAACACTATCATGGGAGGACTTGGCTCCAACTTATCCTGTCATTTGGATGGTAGACATTCTGTTAAGGCAACACGATGCTGTTCATCACTCTTACTTGCTATTCCCTTCTCTAAATATGTTGTCTTTATCTGAGAGAGCCTGGGGAGCTGTAAATCTCTGAAGAAATTCTCCATATGCTGGTGATTTTCAGGGAACTCTGCCATACATAATTTCTGATAGGAGTGTTTGAATAGAGAATTAATTTACTTTGGGGCCTTGATTATTCTGTCTTGCAATAAGAAGAGTATTGGCACCAGGCTAAAAATTAAACAAGGTGCTAGTTTCCATTTTCTCTCTCTCTGATCTTCACATTCACACTAAGGCTGTTGTCAGGGAGCAACGTAAGATAGGATGTTCAGTGATCACAGGAAATCAGTATTGTGTAGCTGAAGTAATCTTTTTTATTCCAGGAGCTTCTAACAAGTAATGAGATCATATTTCATATAACTCCTGTTAATATGGCAACATATGAGCATGCATCCATCTATGAGAAAAGGGACTTCAGCAATACATGAGTAAATAGCTCACACATTTCTCTCTGTGAAACAGCAGAATTCTCTTAGGAGACACAAAAGAATCAGGCAAGAGTCCTGTAAATTGCTTAACAGTGTCATAGAGAGGAGAAGGATGACATAATCAAAATCATTACCCTCGAAAAGACTTAGATTCATGGACATTTGGTTCAAAACATATAATCAAATTACAAAATATCACAACCCTGGCCACGAACACTCACCCAGTGAATCCTTTCTCTGTAACTTCTGCTTGATTTTTGACCAATATCTCTTTTCACTGGGGCGCTGGAGGAGTCAGAGTTCCCCATCCCTGGGAAGCTTGTTTCAGCTATGATGATAGTTATTTTGATTTACCTTGTCTTCAGTTTCTAAGCACAGTCTTGCCACGGTGCAGTGAAAGGCCCTGGGTTCAATCCAGATTGTACCTCTGCTGAAGCAACTCAGGGGACTGTAGCAAACTATGGGCCCAATTCTGTGTCCTTTGTTTGGGGAAAAGGCTTAAATGAAGACACTGGGGCTAGAATTGGACAAGTGGTGGCCTTGCATGATCCAACAGTCACAGGCACAGGCCTTCCTGCATAATGGTGCTTTGTTAGTGTACAAATTTGATGCAGGAATCGGGAAGCTGTCTGGATGGTAGGTTTGTACCATGAGCTATCTTCCAAGGAATGAAAACTCCAGCATTTTTAAGTGTTTAATACTACTATCTGATCTATTGTTTCTGACGTATCTTCAATAAATCTTTCCCTTTTTTTGGTTTGTTATTTTTTGATTTTTTTGATTGTTTTATTTTTGGGGTTTTTTTGTTTTGTTTAATTTTTAAAGCAAACAGCTCAGTTAAGCTCCACATTCAGCTTTTCCTTAGGTTATCTGGAATACTTCAGAAGTAAATATTTTCTGGGCTTCTCCTGTGAAAAGCTCCAGAGTCTCTGAAGTGGGAATATAGTGTCACGTCTCAGCCTGTCAGACTTGATTTAGCTTTGAAAACTCAGGCCAGCAGCTGAAATGCAACCACATGTAGATCAATCATAGGTATTACCCACATTTGGAGTTTAAACACATGAAGAGAAGTTTATTCAAAGGCAGGGGATGTCAGTTTTTGCCATAATTTGGAAAGTAATGTGGCTAATTATATTCAGCAAAGAAAACCCAGGCCATGGATTGCTTTCAAAGGCAGTATGGATTTTGTAAGCAACACACTAAAATAGATCAGAGTGACCTCTTAGCTTTGTTAGAAAATATTTAGATAGCATTATAAAGGAGTATTTGGCTATTCATTAAATGTATAAATCCATGAGATCTGTCTTTGCCCATCTGGAGACTGCAACGTTAATGAGTTAACTGCTGAACATGGTCTCTGTAGAGTCACTTGGATAATTTGAGGCAGTGTCATTTCAAACTAAGGATAAATACAGCTTTGTATAAAGTGGGTTCTTGTCCCAGCAATAATTGCTCGTGCACCATGTAAGATCATCTTGAATCACCCCATCAGACTTATTCCCAGAGCAGGAAGTGATAAGGGCTTCCATAAAGGGGCAGTGCATTCACTGCTAGATTCACTAGTTTTGTGAGGGAGTTGGCACATGGAATCAATTTGCTTTAGCAGTCTGAGACTCTTTTTATGGCAGAGAGAGCAGTTAGTGGAAAAAGCAAATGTACACAATTTATATCGCACTTCCATGTCTAGGGTACCAGCAAAGCACACTTCTCAGCACAGCTAAGGCAATCTGTGGTTATTTTTATATCATTGTCAATGATAACTCATCACAAGAAATCCTTTTTTCATGTTGAAATGAACTGTTTGTTATTGTGACACCCATTCTTCATGCTCCTAGCAGGTCTGTTTTTGTAATTCTCAAGGTTCATCCAGACTCACCAAGGATTAATCTGGCCAAAAATAGAAATCTGCACTCCTGGTGCTGTGTGTCTTGACCTCATTGTCAAAGGGGAATAAAAAGTTCTTTATATCCTGAGATATTTGATCTGTTTGTGGATGACCAAGGAAAATATTAGCATTTGACTTTTTAAGTAATGTATTATGAAATTAATAGTTTTCTAATTATTCTTAACTAACTATTAAGAGAATCTATGACTTAAGAAAGAAAATCTAACTGATTAATCATCAGTTAGCATTTAAATTTACTCAGGTGAATTGGGTTATCCCAGTAAATGTATAAAGAATAACTTCTGTCCTTCCAAAGTCTTTGGTGATGGAATCTTATATAAAAGGAAATTTAATACAGTGGGATCTGACAGGTCAGAAAGAAGCAAATTCTTCCCACAAGAGCGGGAAAAGCAGAAAGATCTTACTTGATAGAAGGGATCTTTGCTTTATAACAAAGATGAAAATCAGATATATTTGGGGATGAGATCTGGTGTTGAAACTTCTAAGGTAAGATCAGACACAGTGCCACTTCCCAGTCTCATCAGTGTATTTCCAGCTAGGTGAACCTCTGTTCTGATACAATCCTGAGCAACTGGGGAGCAAGAGGACTTCTCCTTCATGTTTCTTCTTAGTACCTCTTAATTATTAGCAGTTACAAAAACTGAAGAAGAAAATCTCTTGCCTACAAGAATTTGGGCTAGAAGAATTGTTTTTCAAGGTAAACATCTTAAAATACCCTGAGAAGCTGGTGAAGACAAAACTCAAATGGTGACTAATGCTCTTCTAGGCTGGAATCTCTCCAGCAGTCTTGAAATCAAAGCTTGTTGCCAGTCAGGGCATGTTATGGCAAAACACAACTAATAAGTGAATGAGACAATCAATGCATTTCATGTGACAGCACCACTTGTGTTTGTCTTAAGAAAGTTCAGTCAAGTTTGGATCAAACATTTAATTCACAGGCGAACCTGCAAGACATTTCCATAACCTGCCAGAATAACCCTTTTGTCACCAGCAAAAAACCACCCTTTACTGAGCCAAAAGTGAATTAAGCAAAACCACTTTCCGTCAAAAGTAACCATGACGCAAATGGTTTTATCTGCATGTAACCAAGGCAAGAAAACATTAACCAGCTGGTCCCCATTCAGAGGCATCTGTAACCATCTGGAGGGAGCCCCAGACTGCAATGCAGCGACTCAGTGTGGGACCAAGCATGACTCAGTTTGTGCCTGCCAGAATCAACACTCAGTGACTGGAACGTGTTCAGAACCTCCTTTTAACAATTCTCCAAATGGTCTTTACCAGGCATTAACGTCGCCTTATTTCCATGAGCCATATGGGAGTTGTGTGGTTCTGGCTGGCAGAGGCTGGTGTTGGGTGGTCCTGTGATGTTGGTGGTCTTGGCACACAGATTTCAGTTCTGGGAACAAGTGATCTCGAGATCCATTCTGCATGATGGCTGTTTTTGCTGAGATTGGGTGATTACTGATGTTATGGGGTCAGAAATGAGAGAATTGCCTCTTTGGATTTGCGCTTGTCCACCTCCACGCTCTGACAGCTTCATATTTTCATTGTTGATGTTTCAGGATAGATCTGTGGTTAATTATAAGTGGATCTTGTTATCTCTGTCTACTTGGGGATGATGAAGGTACTTAAAATGGGAATCAGAGATTAGCAGACATGTTGAAGTTGACCCAAATGTGTCTGATGATTCGGCTCCAATACTGTATTGAGATCTGCCTGCTGTGTGATGTGAATGCATGAAGTCTTAGAGATGCTGTGGTAACTCAAAGGGCTTTTAATGCATCGTACTGTTTGTCCTATTGGTTTTGTACCTGTAATTGATATTTGCATAGAAAACAGGTGATGAAAGCCACAACTTAGTTCATAGAGTCATAGAATCGTTTGGGTTGGAAGGGACTCTAAAGATCATCCAATTCCAACCCCCTCCCATGGACAGAGACACTTTCCACTAGACCAGGTTGCTCCAAGTCCCACTCAGCCTGGCCTTGAACACTTCCAGTAATGGAGCAACCACAACTTCTCTGGGCAACTTATTCCAGCATCTCACCACTCTCACAGTCAAGAATTTTTTCCTAACACCCAATCTAAAACTGCCATTCTATTTGAAACTATTGCCCTTGTCCTATCACTACATGCCATTGTCAAAAGGCCCTCTCCAGTTCTCTTGTAACCGCTTTACGTACTGGAAGATGCTCTAATGTCATGTCAGAGCCTTCTTGTCTCCAGGCAGAAATCCCCCAACTCTCTCAGCATGTCTTCAAAGGAGAGGTGCTCCAACCCTCTGAGCACCTTGGTGGCCTCCTCTGGACTTAGTCCAACAGGTTCATGCCCTTCTTATGCTGGGGGTCCCAGACCTGCCTGCAGCACTCCAGGTGTGCTCTTATCAGGAAGAATCTCCCCCCTTGGCTTGCTGGCCACAGTCCTTTTGATGCATCCCAGGGTGATTTGCTTTCTGGGCTGTGAGTGCACATAGTTGAGCTTCTCCTTCACCAACACCCCCAGGCCCTTCTCCTCAGGACTGCTCTCAGTCCATTTTCCACCCAGTCTGTATTTGTTTGTGATTGCCCCAACCCAGGTGCAGGACTTTGTTGAGCTTCATGAGATTCCCATGGGCTCAACTCTCCAGCCTGTCAAGGTCTCTCAGGATGAAATCCCTTCCCTCCCAACCACTCAGACTGGTGTCATCTGGTCCATGATCTTGCCAGGCACAGAGGTGAAAAGGGTCTGGTCTGTAGTTCCTCAGGTCTTTTTTTCTTTATGTTGAGGTCAGTTCTCTCGGTGAATTAAGGATCGCTGTTTATCTTCTGCTAACTCTGTTCTTATTTAAATGAAGAGAATTGGAAAGAAATATTAAACAATAAATAATCATAGAGGATGGTAGAATACAATTTTATTCAAGAACAAACCCCTGTGCTTAGGTCATTCTACTCCAAAGGTGCTGAATGAACCATAAATTGTTGGGTTTTAATCATTAAATATCCTGTGTACCTCCTTCCACATTCAATTATTCAAGACTTCTGTGCAAAGGACTGCATAGAAGGTAGTTATATTGATATTCTTTCCATTGTGCCACAGACTTTAAACGGGAGAATGATTGACCCTAGGCTATTTGTTCCCTTTTGGATTTTTGAGTCATAAACTCAAAGTTTCTCTTCTTTTACACCAGTTTGAAAGAACATAGTCTAATGTATCTGTTGCTTAAAAGGGCTTTTGTAAACCTGGACACACTTACTAAACACTGGACCTCTTATAAAAATTTACAAAAATCTTGCTGCAACCTGTAATTATATAAGAATTCATATTATAACAGAGTAGGATTAATAATGCATGTAATTATAATATACAATTTTCTTTAGGCTTTTCTAATTATAAAAAAATTACAGATAACATCAACAGTGTGATTCTGAAATGCCTCTCATTTATTATGTAGCTCTCTTAATCAATGCTCTGCCACTGGAAATCAAGTCAGAATGTTATTATGGCCTCTCCTTCTGGATTTAATTACAGCAGTAACTCATGGCTCAAAGTCTGAGCAAACACACCGTGCAGTTTATAGCTTTGAAGAACAGCCATTAATCCTGCCGTCTAGCACCCTGTGCAAGCCAATGAAAGCACTTTAAAAAACTTTATGCCTGAAGATAAACACACACCCAAAGGCTGACGGTGGGGGAGTAGAGAGCCTGGCCCCCGTGTCGGATCTGCACACGCACACCTGAGCATCCTCTGCTGGGAGATGATCTCAAGGTGCACAGACCTCTGAACTTTTTGCCACCCAGGCTGAATGTGCACCCTCAGCATTTGTGAGAATGATTTCAAGATGTCGGATCCTGTCTGTTGGCAGCCTGGAATCAAGATAAGGGCTTTTGATGGGGCGCATCAAGCACAGCGTCACAAGCCAGTCGAGGGAGGTGATTGCCCCCCTCTGCTCTGTGCTGGTGTGGCATCACACCAAGTCCTGGGTGCAGTTCTGGGTGTCACAATGTAAGAAGGATTCTGACCTATGAGAGTGTCCAAAGGAGAGCTACAGAAGTGGGGAAGTGCCTCGAGGTGAAGCCACATGAGGAGCAGCTGAGGTCACTTGATCTGTTCAGCCTGGAGAAGAGGAGAGTGAGGGGAGAGGGAGACCTCATTGCAAATACAACTTCCTTGTGAGGCACTGATCTCTTCTCTGTGAGGGCCCATGACAGAACCTGAGGGAATGACCTGTAGTTGTGTCAGGGGAAGCTGAGGTTGAATAGAAAAAGATTCCTCACCCAGAGGGTGGTTGTGCACTGAACAGGCTCCCCAGGGCAATGGTCACAGCACCAAGATGGACAGAGTTCAAAAAACATTTGAACAATGGTCTCAGGCACATGGTGTGATTCTTGGTGTGGTCCTGTGCAGGGCCAGGTGCTGGACTTCGATGACTCTTGTGGTTCCCTTCCAACTTCAGGATAGTCTATGATTCTATTACATGATTTTGCTGTATAAATAGCTTTGCTGAAGATGTGCACCTGTGCCCTTTGTATTGTTCTGGAATCAGTTTCCATTATGAATCTCTAACCTGACAATTCGCTGCAAACGGGAATAATGCACTCTTGCAAGAACTTGAATTAGTATCAGGAACTGCTTTTAGTTTTGCAGCAGGCAGGGAGGATGTGTCTCCCTCCAAGGCAGAGATATGCCCACACACATGCTGGTGACTGGGAGGACAGAACTGCCAGAGGGGTCTGGGGAAGGGTGGGTGGAGTGAACATGCACATGGATGCTTGTTGTTTGAACCTAACTCTTCTTTTAAGAAAATCTTGTCATCCAGATGCAGGACAGTTAAAATACCCTAAACTGCCAGCAGTTGTATCTTTCAAAAAAGAATCTAAACCATGATTGAAGAAGATTCACTTGCCCTCTCAAGCCACCATCTTCAGCACTATCTTTCTATATGCTCAATGTGTAGAAAAATAGAAACTTGAAGCATAAACCTTCCTGCTTATTTTACTGTGTGGTTTATTTGAATGCAGCAGGGGTGCAGTGACCCCCAAGTCATCTGCTCACTTTCCTGGCTGGATGGAAGGACTGAGAGCCATTTGATATGTATCACTTGGGAAGATGTGGGAAGGAGCCAAGGAAACATTTGCACTTGACTGATGTAGCTTACATCCATAATGCAGTGTGCTCTGCAGGGTTTTCATAACTGGACAAGAAACCTTTTTTTTTTTTTTTACCTAAATATTATTTCCTCGGGACCTGCCAATTGTTTGAAGTGAGAAGTCCTGGCAGGAAAGGCTAAGCTTCAGCAGATTGGTCTGTTTGAAAGACAGTGACATTTAAAAATTGATATTCTGAAATTGCCACATCCCTTCTGGAAACAAAAAGCAATAAAAGGTTGGTATTTCACTGAACTTCTCAGAAACATAGAGATGAACTGCTGTGACTGGCCAGTCTGAGTTTTGCATGTTTTAGGTTTGCACATTGCAACATTTTGGTCTTCGTGGAACAAGTTTGTTTGTCTTTGCTGTTTGGTGGGTGTTTTTTTGGTTTGGATTTTGTTTGTTTGTTTGCTTATTAATTTCTGAGAGTTGTCTCCAACAGCAGTTTTGTTTCCAGCCCTGGCTCCATCAGAGTATGTGATCCTTCTAACCCCAGTAAGTCAGACAGGAAGGGCCAAAGGCAGAGCAGACTGGGTACAAGATGTTTTGTGCCAAACAGAGGAACAGAGTAGAAACAGCACTTGGGTATGAGCTCAGGCTAAGTCCTTTGTAAAAGCATTCCTTTATTCTCATCTCAGCCAGCATTAGCCTTCCCAAAGCAAGATCTCTTGTCAAACATCTAGAAAGGTGATGCAACCTTCACTGCACTGCCCTGGGATTGCTGGCTGCCCATTCCCAGCAGTGGGCTTTCTGCTGCCCTTTTAAGATGTCTCCTCTGGCTATAGACTGCTCTAGGAAGACTAAATATCAAGGATGAATAAATGCCATGAAATGTGGTGGTATGAGCACCTTTGTGTTCTTTCCTCTTGGCAGTCTATTAATCTAAGGGAAAAGCTTGAGAAAATAGGGCTAATTAATCCCAACTACTGTGGATGGTGTAATTTAAATTTTTTCAAAGACTGACATTGCTTAGGCTGAAATGTCTCAAAATCCCCTCAGCTCCAATCCCCAACACAAGAGCATTTCATGTTTTGTACAGCCAACTATATTTTCTAAATTTGCTTTCAAGTGCATCACAGGAAATAACCCTTACAGGAAAGAGAGGAAATCAATAACTCTGCCATATTACCAGAAAAGGATGTGGGAAGAGCCTCTGTTTTATGGATTGAAGTCATTCTGTCCAGCACTGGGGATATGGGAAAAAACAAACAACCTCCCCTTCCAGAGTTCAGACTGCTGCTGTTGGGAGCTGTGTCCTTGATGTCAGCTCAGAGCAGAAGAAATTGGGCTGGAGGGAGGAGGAGAAGGATTCTGGCTGCAGTAGTGTGACACTGACACATGAGGTTTTAATTTCAAGGGAGGAAGTGGAGCAAAAAAGGATTGCAAAATCTGGTTCCATAATGGTCTGTGATTCTGCTTGCTGGGCTTGCTATCATATTTGTGGTCTCAGAGGACACATCAGCTGGTCCTCCTTGGTTCGAAGAGAGATGGGGAGGGGGGGGGGGGGATTGCAGTGTAAATGTGAGAACAGGGAAAAGGGGGGATCCTTGATGCATCAGTGATGGCATGAAGAGACACTCATCGTGATCGAGAAGAAACAATAAAGCATTTCTTTTGCATTTGTTTTTATTTTTCAGGCTGTTCTGCGTTTGCCCGTGAATACTGAAAACTTTTGACATTTGTTTTGCAATATGCATGTGATGATTTACACACACCCCAGGCTGGACATCTCTGGGTTCCCTTCAGACCTCAGCCTTGAGCCACTTTGTTCCAGGATATCCCAGAACCATCTGATGCAATGGCTCACAGGCTGGTGGGCTGGTGATTCACTCGGGGAACTGAGAGGAGACCAGTCCATGCAGCATCCACAGAGCAAAGGAAAACAAAGAGAAACTAATGTGGAGAGTGATTACTTTCTTGCAATCCTCCAGGCTTGCCTGCCACAGCACTGTGCTGTGAGATCTGGGCAAACTTGGAGGTTTCTGTAATTCCCATTGCCATTCTTGGACGTGGAGGGGAAGGCTGTTTCCATACAAAGGCAATCACTTACCCTTTATTTACTGTGAAGGATGAGGACGGGGGACTCTGACTCCCAAAGCTTTTCATAGTTGGGTTTGTTGTCTAATTATTCTGTGGAAGAGCTTTTCCCGGCAGTGCAGGGCTGCATCCTCCACAGCAGAGCCCGGGGGACTCCTGTCCTTGCAGAAGGTCTCTCCAGAAGCGAATGTTTCACCATGGAATAGTGCTGCAGCCACGTGCCTTTTGTCACTTTGTTAGTTTATTCATTTTTAATAGCATCATATGAATAAAGAAATGTGCCTTCCACATTGTTTTTTGAAGGCAGATAATTGCGTTGGGGTTGTGTTCACTATTGGCTTGTTGTGCCCAAATGAATTTTCATATCCATCTTTGCCTTCAAAAAGCAACCCTGCTGAGTTTTCCCAGTTGTTCAGTCAGTCACAAAACACTGTTGTACAGCAAGCACTGCTTTATGTTGTCTAAATAGATGTGGCTCTTCTCTTGTTTCCATTGTCAATCTTATTGTTAAATTGCTTTGAATTTGCAGTGAATTGAAATTCTTCATTCCAAGGAGAAAGAAGTTATTACTTGCAATTAGGATTATTGGATAGTAGCACTTTTCACTCCAGAGTTAATGAGTTATGATCAGAACATATCCTTTCATTAGTATGAAGTATTTCCATCATTATTCTGATATTGTGACTTAGAATAAAATAAAAAAAAAAAGCTTAAATAGCAATTCATTTAAAACAGCAAACACACACATGTCTTCACAGACTACAAAGAGTTATGGATGGCTAAACATGAGCCTGTGTCACCACTCTGGCTGAGAATGAGTCCCACTGTGATGGGCTGGACAAAGGTAAAATAATACATCATAAGATCAATTATCATTGGTTACCAATTGCCCAGAGAGAGACTGTAGACTCCCCATCTCTGGAAGTGTTCAAGGCCAAGTTGGATGGGGCTTTGAGCAATCTGGTCTAGGGGAAGGTTCCCTGCCCATCACAGGGGGTTTGGAACTAGATGGTCTTTAAGGTTCCTTCCAACCCAAACTATTGTATGATTCTATGGTCTTTCAGGATCTTTGAGGCTGAGCTTCACAAGAGACTTCCACTTGGAATTGACATTAAGTGGGCAATCAGCGTGGCAAACTAAAAGCCCTGCATTCCAGCCACAACCTGGAGATATTCTTCTTTGCCTCTCTTGCTTTTGCATTGCAGGGTTCCATCTGTGACCAAGCAGAGGGACAGGCATTGCTCTTCAACTGCATTTAATCGATGGTGACATTAAGGTAAGCATTGGGCTCACGTGGGTCATCAGAGAAGCTTATAAAGGAAGGCAGGAGGTTAAAGAAAAGCCCTTCCAGTAATTTGGAAGGTGGATTTTGAAGTGTTGAGCTTCAAAGGCTAGAAATGATTCTTTGATCTTCCAAAGCCTGCAAATGACAGCAGAGTCTGCAGGACACAACCCATGTTCAAGGAATCTAAATGGGGATTTGAAGCAGCAAAACCCTTAAAAAAAGAGAAAGGAAAAGGAACATATTCAGACACTCAGCCCAAATAACAGCATGGTTGTTCATATATTTTTAGTAGACATTGTACAATCACTCATTAACTCAAAAAGAAACCATTTGCATTTCCAGATGAATTCCTGAAAAATGAGGGAGGTGAC
Organism: Scytalopus superciliaris; assembly: GCA_013400415.1. Taxonomy (NCBI): domain Eukaryota; kingdom Metazoa; phylum Chordata; class Aves; order Passeriformes; family Rhinocryptidae; genus Scytalopus; species Scytalopus superciliaris. Next base: position 1,426,923 of record VXBX01000547.1, read on the forward strand.
GTTTTTTAAAAAAAGGGGGGGAAAAAGGGATGTGGACTTGGAATAAGAAAGATTTTAGTGTCTGTGTGTTTCTGAAAAGAAAGATCTCAGGCTCAAAAAGAGAGGAACTTTTTTAGGTGGGAGCAAGTAATGAAAAACACCCAGAAATGTTTTTGTTGTGTTTTTCTGGCCTTTTACCAAGCACTCCAGGCCTGCATGAAATGTCAAGCTCTGGGGTGGGTTTGTTTACACTTAGGTAAAGCCTGCTCAGAGAACATCTTCATGATCACAGTTGTGAGCAGACAATGCTTGGAGTCCTTAGGTGGGCCCTACCATGACCAGCCAACCTTGGGAAGGTTCTTCAGGACAACATTGGACTCCGGGTATGAATCTGGGCTCAGCTCTATTCCCAGTGGAATAGAGTTAAAAAGTTAAATACCTCAGTAGTTTTGGGCCTGAATTAATGGGAGCACTGGAAGGGGAGTAGTTAAGAGCAGTATACACATATTCTTTCCAGAGATGTTTTTGATGAATCAAAACCAAATTGCTGAATTAATTTTTGTATCTTTTTATCTTAGAGTGAAGTACATGACTGGAGGATATATCCTAGTCAGTGTGCCTTTCCTTCTTGATGTTTTACTATCAATTACAGAATTAGTTAACGATGTTTTCTATTTCTAAAAACATCTGGAGTTTTATTTTTAATTACTCATTGAGACAGAGAATTATATTTTAACAGTATTTCTGAATGTGCTTTAAAAAAATCTTGGAGCAACCTGTGACAGCTAGATAAAAAACAGGACTGGACAAGAAGTCTGTGGTGTCAAGGCAGTCACGTAAAGAAATGAGATAAGATTTAGTGTTTGCTTCCAATGTGCAGTCTTGGGGTGTCCTATTGTAATTTTGTAAGAGAATTGCTTTTTATAAACAGGTTGTGACAAGCAATTGCACATCACTCCACAGATCTTAAGAAAGGAAGAACAGAATAATTGAAAATAGAGCTGGGAGAGCTCTTGGGAGGTCACCCAGTCCATCGTCTCGCCCAGGTGGGATTGGCTGCACACTGACTACTCCTGGCTTATGTTTGCCTCTCATGTTTTCAAAAACCTCCAGTGACAGAGGTCCCACAACCTTCCTGGGAAATGCTTTCAGGGCTTATCACTGCTTAATGTTAGAAACTTCTTTCCTACTGCCTTGCTCATGTATCCTCCAGGGCCAGTGTGACACCATTGCTTCTTTCCAGGCTCCCAGGGGTCACAAGAGATGGTCATTTCCTTTCTTCTACAGCTACAAGTCCCTCTGTTTGGAGACTGCTATCATGATCCCTCCTAATTTTCTCCTTTCTAGACTAAACAAATCCCATCTTTTTAATCTTTCTTCATAATTTATGGTGTTTAAACCTTCCCTCATTAGCCTGGACTCAGACTAATTGATCTGGGTCCTTCCTGAGAGCACTGGCCCTATCCTATGTTTCAGGGGCTGTATTTTCTCATCCTAATATCTGTTTTTCAAGGGCTTCCTTGCCCATTGCAGTGAGGATTTTCAGGAGCTTTTGTTAAAGCAGCCTTTGGTAAATGGCCAGTGTTGGACCTGGAGTTTGGGTAGGCAGTTCCCCCTAAGGAAGCTTCCACATCCTCGCTGAACTCTGGTACCCTAAGGAGTGCTGAATTTTAAGAGAGAGGAGGAGGTGAAAGGAAGGTGGTAAAACTACACAGTGGTACAATTCTCAAAGATGTCTAATTCTTAGAATTGCTTTACTGACCAGTATTTATTTTCAGCTGTATATGTCAGGTGAAATTTCTCAAGCAGTGCAAATGCTGGGTGCTCAGCTTACTGAAGAAAGAATTGGAGATGAAGATGCTTGAATATGTATTTAAAGTGAAATTTGGGCTTCCTGGTGTTTCTGTCTTGTTGGAATTCCTTTTTTTTTTTTTTATTTTTTAAGTTGACCCATGTATCGTTTCCCTGGATTCATAAGATTATTTTAGTACTCTGTTCTGTGAATGTATCAGAGTGGCTATTGTTCAACTATTACTGCTTTTTAATTAATTTTCTTTCATTAAATATTAGACTTTCATTAGATTCATAAGCTCTAAATTGCCAGTGTTGCATAGCAGGACCATTTTATGTGATCTTAATTTTTTGTTTAAATACCTTTTGCAGTTAATGCTTATATTGTGGTGTGCTTGGCAGTGCTGGGTTAATAGTTGGAGCTGGTGATCATAAAGGTCTTTTCCAACCTTAATGATTCTATCTACAGAAATGTCTTCTCAGTGTGAGCCTCTGAGCACGAGGGCAGGTCAGGAGAGCCAGCTGTGATGCAAACTTCAGCTAAACAGCCCTACAAAATTCATGGTGTGTGTATTATGGGGGTTGGCCAAGAGGATTGTCCGCCCCTGGGGGAAATACTGACATTTTTGGCTGTCTGGGGGTCACGGCCGGAATGTCTTACAGTAGGTTTCTATCCCACTTGAGTAGGGTTAGTGTGGCAAAGGGCTTCTCTTCCCAGAGTAGCTGAAGGACTAGATGATTTTTCCAGTTACACAGCTTCCAGAAAAGGGTGTTGGGGTTAGACAACACAAAGATCATTTTCTGAGGATTTTTTTTTTGGGAAAAGATATCATCAGATAATGCTTTGATTTGGTAGGAACTTTATTAATTTGAGAGTAAAACACAGAAGATTTTTGTTGGCTATCCTTTCCAGGGATATTGTTAACTGGGGGATAGAGATGCCATTACAAAAAAAAACAATTATAATTGCATGAATATAATTTTTTAAGTTTCCAGAGCTTTTTCTGGGAATTGAGCTGATACTACAGGTATCTGGAAAATAAAATGAAAGGAAGTAGCTTTGCTTTGACTCTGTGAGGTGAAACTTGTTGCTGCCTCTCTCAGTGAGGCATTTCTGTATCCAGTAGATTGCACATGCTTTTAAGTAATCAGTTTCAGTGTTTTCTTCTCTATAGTGTGTAGTATACCACATAAAGCAAGAGAAAGAAAAGGAAGTTGACCTATGCTGGAATTGTTCTGGTGTTTTCTTCTACAACAGAATGGTAAATTGTTTGCTTTGGCTTTCTGGAAAATATCTGACCTTGATACTTCATATTCAATTTATGTAAACAATTACAAAAGCATCTGAGCCAAAGAGAGAAGGCTGTTTCTTGAAAACCTGCAGGGAATGCACATGGGAATTTCCCACATGCTGTGGCAATCTTAAAAATACCTCCTTGTAACCCCACAATATTAATGATTAACTCCGGAACTGTGAGTTTTTCCAGACTTTCAGTGAACTCAGTGATTTGTGTGTTCAGCTGCATGTATCGGGAGAGGTAGTAAAAAAAGGCCATTTACCACTTCTAGTAGCTTGCATTCAGCAAACAATCTGTCACATTTTCCCCTTGAAATTCAGGGATTTTTGCAGATTGCTCGGCTGATAAATATCACAGGACAGGAAATGTTTTGTGGCTAAGATGGTGCTGAGATGCTCTTGCAAGAATGAGCTGGAACCACTTTTGATCTTCAGAAGTCACCCAAAAACAGAGCTGCTTTGCTCAGGACACTCACCCACACATCCCAGCGTGAACCTTCAGAGGATGTGCTGAGCACTGCTGAGGTGTTGCTTATATACATCTGAAAATCAGTATTAGTGTGAGCTTTGTGAATTGTTTCTGTTACATTTGCTGGGGAAGAGAGAAACAGCAGAATGCTCCTGGCGAGGTGATTTCCCAGAGCAAGGAGGGATTCTGTGCAGGGAGATGCACATCTCACAAGGTCTGATCAGCTTGTGCCAGGGTGGGCAGCACCACTGACAACACTTTGCAAGTGAAAGTGCAAGCTGTTGTGGGAAGCTTTAGAAATATTCCAGTGCCTTAAAGGGGCTTATAAAAAAGATGGAAAGCTTATACAGGCAGTGACAGGACAAAGGACAATGGCTTTAAACTGGTAGAGGGCAGATTTAGATTAGACATTAGGAAAAAATTATTTACTCGGGGTTTATCTGTTATTGAGTTTGAGAAACTGAAGCATGACTGTCATGGGTGCCAAGCCAGTACTCATCTTTACTGGGCCACATTAAAACTGGTTTTGAAGTACACCATGAACCAGCACACCTCCATTTTAGGGCATTTTTGATATGAATATATGTACATCATTTAGTTGTATGTATATAGTTGAATAATTTAATCTTGTATAATCTATGTATGTATGTATGTATGTATCTATCTATCTATCATCTATTTATATAGTAGCTCCCCAAGATGTTTCTTGGGTCAATATGTCTTTTTCCTCCTCAAGGGGCAGTTCCAACACTCTAGTGACACAGTTCACAATCAGAACTTTGCTGCAGTGCATGTTAGGAATTCACCTGCCTGCAGTCAGAACCACTAAATACCTCTACAGCCTGGACTGGGAAACAGGACAGCTGGAAGCAGATGATAGTAAAAAAAAGAATCAAGAATCAAGTAATGAGAAGTGACCTGGAAATCAGACGTGAGTACACCCCAAAGATTCAAAACTCAGAATCTCATGTAGGAAGAATAGACAGCAAATCTTTAAAACCAGGATGTTTCAAAACCCCCTCACCACTCATTTGTAACAAAAGATAGGGATCTTTTACAATATTTTAAGAAACTTGCATTAATATGAATCTACAGTAGTTGTTTAAAGGAAAAACATGTACAGATGGGTAACTGGCAAGCAGTGAAATCTAATCTGAGAAGATGCTGATCCCTTCAAACCTTACTATTCTTGGACTTATAATATTGTGGGTGTATTTATCTGCTCAACATCTATATGCATGTATATAGCTATATATATGTATTAGTTTTCCCTTCTCCCATGCTTAATATACAGAGGATGTGGCTTGCTTTCAGCAGGGGCTCACAATTTCAGTTTGAGATGTCCTGGCTTCTCAAGATAGATGTTGGTTATCATTTTTGTGATGTTTAGTTCAGAGTTCAGCCTGTGCTAGGGCACATGTGGTTGGGACATCTTGCCTCTGAAGACAGGAAAATAACCAGCTGGTCAGTACAGTACATCTCTCTGTATCTGCTTGATTAATGCAGGATATGGACCTGTCACAACTTTTACCTTCAGATCTTGGCTCTTCAGTTGACTCATGCTTTCAGCCTCAGAGAGTTTAATTTTCCTCACAGATACAATTTATTGCACTGCTTTGGGGGGGGTTTCCCCCCTAAAAATCCTACCAGAAAACTAACAAAACCCAAACAAACTTGGAAGTATCTGATTACTGGCACCAAACTCATGAACTCTTGTCCCATTCAGGGTTTTCCATTTCCCATTATGTTCCCTTCGACTGGAGCCACGTGCTGTTCCTGTTCCTAAGCTTGTCATTTCTTGCTGGGAAAGTCAGGGAGAAATTCTGCATTGACTGGGAAATAAATAATACCTGTATAACCTTTATGACTATTATGCTATATGTATATGTGTGTGTGTGTGTATATATATATATATATATATATATATATATGTATGTATATATATATGTATATATATGTATGTATATGTATATATGTGTTACTAACGTTTGTAGACTCTCTGAATTTTTTAAAATTAAGACTTGGAAAATTTTGTTTGCATATGGCACTCACTGTACTATGGAACTATGGCTTATTGTTAGGGCATTTTCAAAGCTTCACCTTACTGTCAGCTGATATGATAAGCCCATATCATACAGAGCTTGGCAGTCATCAACTGGCTTTTGTTCTACACCCTGCTACAGATCGATCTCCATATGTTTTATTTTAGTTAGGATAATTACAGATATAAATTCAAGCATCTGCCCTCTTTTAAAACTGTTGACTCCTTGTTCCCTCCAACGTTTTCATAGCTACTAGTCACTGCAGAAATTATTTCTTTGACTCATTCAAGAATTTTCATGTTACAACTGCATTGACCTATAGGGAAGCCTCTGGGAAAAACTAAACACCTAATTTTACCCTATTTGTCCCAAGTGGTTCTTTGTGTCACACATCTCTGTTCTGTCACCTTTTACTTGCTTCCCTCTAAATTGCAGGTTGCTGTACTGCCTTAAATCTCTCTGCCTATGGGAGTTTTTTTAGGCTGCTGAACACTGTAATTAACCACTTTGGACTTCCCACATTTTACAGCATGTATGCTCTGCTAAAATTCAAGCCTGGGTATGGCAAAGGGAGTTCCAGATGCAGGCGTACTGTTAACTAACAGAATGGCATTCTTCATCCAGCAGTGTTCCTTGTTAATGACTTCTCTTTTTATTGTTGCTGGGCAGCAGTCAAACACACCTTTTTCCCTATGCATTTTGGCAAACAACAGGCACTAACTTTGAAGCCAAAGGCATTTGAGCCTTTAAGGTCGAGCTTGAAAGTTTTATGCAAACCATACTAATTATATGATTGTAAGTCTTGTAAGGATCAAGGAATCCTCAAAGCATCCTTGAAATTTGTGAGCTATGCCTGTTATTCTTGGGAGGGACTCCTGGCTAACGTGACTAGGGTGGCCTTGGTCCTCCTCTTGGTGGCATTGGTGGGAGATGGGGCCAGCTTCATCTGTGCCGCTGACCTGAAGGTGAGGTTTGCACAGTGCTGAGAAGATCCCAACCTACAGAGCAACCAGTCTGAGGGAGGCATGGGTCCTACCTTCCTGCAACCCAGAGCTGTGCTTTATTTAGGGGTGGGGCAGCCTGCAGAGAGTACACTGCCTGTTTGGGAAGGGAGATGGTGCCTGGAGGAGATGGGAGATGCTCTCCTAGCGCTGCTAAACTGGGTTTTGTTGACACAGCAAGAAATCGTGAGCTGAGACTGGCTGTGCCACAGCACCACCTGCAAAAACACACGGTATTACACAGGGACTGTGGCAGAATTAGGCAAAGGTGTTGCACGCTGTGATAGAGTACACATCAAACATACCATACTCTGGGAAGGAATCTAGAAGTTTTTGCTGAAGGACTCCTGAAATAATCCGCCTAGGCAATAGTTGAGAGAAAAACAGGCAGGTAAGACAATGGTATGTCATATGGGGTGGCTAGAATATGGATTTGAAAAAATAGAGTGGTGCTGTGTCTGCACATGAAACACAGGCTTGCTAGCACTTTAATAAGTGCTGTGTGTTGGCCTCTTTGTGGTTCAGTCCTGACCATGAATCATTGAATGGCTTGGGTTGGACAGCTCAGCCACGGAGAACCACAGAGATTTCCATTCTGACAACATTAACTAAGGAGAAAACCTGAAATGATGCTGGTATTAGTTATAGAGAAATCTCTGGTGATGCACAGTACCTACGTATGAAATGACAAGGGATGTGGAGTAATGAGTAGAGATGTGAGAAAGTGATCATCTAAGATGGGGAAATTACCAGATGCAAAACCAAAACTTTGATGATGAGTACATGTCCAGATCTGCAGTTGTATTAAAATTGTCATCCATCCCTTTGTATGGTGAAAGACATCTTTCCCCTTCAACGAGTCTGGAGGGGCCGTGCAACGCCTAATAAGTTCATGATCCGTAGCTGTCAGAGGAGGCTCTGACTTCTAAAGAAGCCAGCTGGTGATCAGATGCTGTGACTTGCTATTTATTTTGCAAATCATACTCGCGGACATGTTTCCTTAGCAAAGTCACTGATTGTGACAAATGTGTGTAACAAGTGCAGTCTTCTATTGATTCTCACATTCTATTTTCCGCTTTCGGTGGAAACAGATGGAATTCAATTTTCTCACAATTACTATTAGCCAAGAATAACATCACTGAAATCGGTGCGGGGGAGGTGGAAAGTTGCAACTACAAAAACACACAGCCTGAAAAGCTGGATATTGAAATGTAATTTGCAAATAACCATAACTGATGTGTTTTCCAGGGCCCAATTCAGAAACACAATTAAGCATTTTTGGGACCCAAAGCTTTATGTCCTACTGATATTATCCATGTCTGTTTTCTGAAAAATGGATGATCCAGATTGTTCTTGTAGATTAGTCTCACGGCATGACTGGTGCTAAAAATGTAAAATCTCAGGACTTTCTTTTCTAAAATTAAATGTAGGATAAGGTTGGGTGTAGCTAATCCTAACCTAAGGATATGCAATCCTACAAAATCATTGCTTACCTTGCAAAACATTAAAGGCAATTCTTAAGAAATTAAAATAATAGTCTGTGTTTAGGAGTAGTCTGTAATTAGAAAAGAAGTCAATCATTAGGCACACAATAAATCATCTCCATATATTCAGGCAGTTTTAGATGAAAACGCTGTGAATTTAGAGAGGATGTATTGCATAGCTAATGCATGAATACAAAAATCCTACACTCTGTGAATGGTAAGGGTGAATTGAGTGCTTAAGGTTAAGAAATAACATAATTAAAGATTTTTTTTTATTTAAATTGCAGCTTTACACTGATTCCTTTGCATCATGCTGAACTCTCAGATGATATGGTCATGGGTATTTTATTCCCCATTATCAAGTATTGCCTTTGGCTTTGTTTAGTAACTAATGTGGGATTATTAGTTTCATCCTAGACTTCCTTGAGTCCTTCTCATTGTTACAGGATCTCAACAATTCCCCCAAACTGCTGCATTTCTGTTCACAATTGCCTTGTAAAGTGGCATTATTAGATCTATCGTATGGATACTGAAAGAAGCCAGACATTTCTGTGTCAAAAAGGCACCAGGATAAGATGATTATGACTTTCTATTTCAGAGCCTTTAGTATTTTGTCATTCTTTATGTGTTCATAGCAAAGATACATGGAAATCATACAGCTGGTGACTGTAGTGAGGCATCCAGAAAATAAGATGACCTGCCAGTGCTCATCCAAGGGAAGACTTGCCCTGGAATACTGTGAAACCTATGGCCAAATGCCATAACCCATTTTTGAGGGCAGCTCACAATATCTGGCAGAAGGTGCTTGAGTAACTCCAGTTCCATGCCTGCATACTGGAAGTGGAGTTACATTCCCACAGTTCTTTGGAAGTTCACTGAAACTGTGTAAGATGAAGTTTGGGCAAATATGCATAACAGCAGCAAGATGCCTCTTCTATCCCTGAATGCTGCCCAAGAAACGTTGGGGTGAGATGGGACATTTCATTTTGCCTTTTCAGATGGCCGAACCAATATTTTTCCTCAAGAGACATCAAAGAAGCCTTTGATGAAAGCTTTTCACCAGTGATCTAAGGGCAAAAATTCCCCAAAAGCTACCAAATTTTTTATGTGAATCTATATATTTGTGAATTCTGAAGTGCTAATCAAGTTACCTCTGCCCAAGCATCCACATCTTACTCACAGCCCAAACACAGAATAATTAAAAAATGGAAATCTATACTCCTTTCTGCCACATTTACTTTTTCTGAAGGCTCTCAGCAGGCACAAGTGATTCCTTTCTGAAACTGAGTAAGCAAAGCATGAATGAGATGGCTGCTCAAAACCTACAGCTGCCTTCAGAGTGGGTGTTTTGTGGAGCAGGAAGGCTGAGGAGCCCTGAGTGTGGGTGATATGCCAGACCCGTGCTGGGCAAGGGTTGCATCTGGCTGGGGAGATGGAGAGCTCGCTCATGGCTGAGTTTGCTGCACTGCAGGAGAGGATAAGTCAGGCTCTCCACACCTGATCCACCACTGCTGCTTCATCCTCCAGTACAGGAATGGCTGCATCCCTGGCTCCCATCCCTTTGCATGGTTGCTTGGACCAGAGCGAGGTGGCTGCAGTGATGATGGGGTGCTGGGGCTGCCAAAGTTGGCATGTGAGGTGTGACACTTCTTCTCCAGCCTTCCTGCACCCTCTTGGCCCCCATCGTTCTTGTGTCATGGTTCTGGAGTCAAATTTTCCCTCCTGCAGTGGCAGAGCCACATGTTGAAAGGCTGCAGTTTAAACTGAGATTGTATCTTCGCTCTCCCCACTGTTTTTTGTCATTTGAATGTTTCTCAAGAAATTACTTTGCGGGCTTAAATTTCTGCATCTGATACATATTTAAATAACTTTCCAGTGCCCTTGTTTAATTCACAGCACTGAATATTCACTGAAAGTCAAATTATGAAACACATTGGTGTCTGGATATTTCCATACCTCCTTATTTTTTTTATTTATTTTCACTTGCAGCTTCCAATTCTAACATTCCTGCTGAAAGAAGCAAGGGAGGACAAAAGAGTTTGAGCACTTCTTCCTGGGAAGGTATTTCTAAGCAAGGAGGAAACAGGCTTAGGATCTAAGTACACAAGACCTGCAAAAATGGAGATGTTAAAATAATCACAGACCTTACAAATGAGACAGAAGCATAACTCTTTTACTGCTCCTGGCATTGGTTAAATCTACAGAGGAAATTGAAGATTTTTATGATTCTATTAAAATTACTGTTCAACACACTCAAAGGGATGATAGAGAAACATAAAGGGCAGTGTCTCATACGTTAATGCTAACCTGACAATATCATTTATATTGAAATTTGACTTGACTTTCAAGCACCATTTGGAGGGTTATTGCATGTGAAACTGAATAAAGCCATACAGTTGAAGTTTGCCCTTTCATAATTTAAAAGAAAAACTGGATTTTTCTTTCTTCAAGTCCCCACTCAAAAAAGAAAAAATGGAGTGTTTTACCTCACCCTACCTCCCATCAGCAAAATTCCTAGTTTGTTAGGGGGCAGGAAAAACAAAAGCAAGTGAAAAAGGCATATCCCAAGGGCAGGGCTCTGATGCCAGAACTGGCTTATGCCAGAGTGCACATTAATGAGGCTGTTTCACCTTTACACCAGAGTGCCTGAAATTAGATCCTCCTCCACTCTCTAGTTCCTAAGTCTTGTGTTTCCATCCCTGGTTTTATGAGTTTGGGGCTGATGAAATCCTTTCCCATGCTGTCCCAGCATTTACCTCTTAGACTGCTCTAGTCATTTGAAGCACAATACCTTGTTTAGCTAAGCTGGCCTGCTACCTACGTATGAGCTGGATCAAATAACCCTGCTCCAGTCACCTCTTTAACTTTTCCAGGAATTCTGCTGCAAACTAATGTCTGTCTCCCCGTGGGGTTGTAGTGCAGGGTCTCTGCAAGCCTAGGGAGTTTTGGTAAATAGCTTGACAAATCTAGACTTTGCACAAAAACATTCTGAATGAAGTGGGACCCCAGGATAAAAAAAAAAAAAAAAAGAATCCCAGTCATCCTCATCCTGAGATGACCCCAGCAAATGCAACTTTTTAATGAGGCAAGCCAGTTCAACAGAAACCATCAGGCTTTTCTGAGAATCTCACAGCTGCACTCCTGCCAACTCTACCACTTTGGGCATGAATCTACCAGATTTCCAGGCAGCTGGAAAGTGCAGACAAATGGTCACTGTGCCACAGTGAGGAGCCAGAGGCGCCTCTGCCCAGCAGCTGGGCACACCAGCGACCTAAAAACTGTGAATATTGGCACGTTTGTGCCTGCTGTCACTAACAGGGAGGCAGGAATGCATCAGGCAAATAGGATCTCTGACTCCGACAGAGGAACCAGTGTCTTCAACACAATGCAAAGATGGGATGGAGACAAATGCAGGGATTTATGGTCCCTACAACCCAAATGCTTAATGGAACAGGGCGGAGCTGTCAGGAGTTGGCGTTATGAAGAATGATTTTTACTGAACTGGGAATAGATTTTCCTATTTGAAGTGCTCAGCACAAGTGGAGGGAAGCTTTGGAAATGGGAAAGAGTTTATCTGAGGTTTATTTTAATTGCTTTATCTATGGCAGTACTTTGCAAAGAACAGGTTGTGTTTTGGGGAGAAAAAGAGGGACAGGGAAAGTAGCCAGGGAAAGGTTATAAGAATTAGATAAAATCTTCTTTTGTCCCTAAATATGCACCCAATAATTGAAATATTTGAATTTGGTATTGGGAGATATATTTGTATATTGGGAGATATATTGATGGAGATATTTGTATATTGCTAGTGGAAGTTATATGTGTGTCCCTGCCCATAGCAGCAGGGGTGGAACTAGATGATCTTTAAGGTCCCTTCCAATCCAAACCGTTACATGATTCTATGATTTTATTTTTGAAAAGAAAGTATAGATGGATCAAATATATTAATAGTCTGCTTAACTTCTGAGTTCAAATAGACATGTTGCCATTGCATGCTTTTAAAATTTCAAGTGTGCATAAATTAATCTATCTCCAGCCATCTAATTTTGTTTGCACTTTGAACAGTCCTGTCTCCACTCCCACCAAAGTCGTGCTTCCTGTGATTCCAAAAGTAAACAACGTCAGAGGACATGAATGGCAGCAAACAATGTAAACAGGAATTCTCATGCTAAATGTACCCATGCTTTGCTATACTTAGAAGTGGAAGTCAAGTCAGTGTTTGGTGCAGCAAACCTCCTGCAATGAAGAAGGAAGCAGAAAAATAATCAACATATTGGTCAGTCGGTCTGCAGAGGAAATCCGAGGTGCAGTTTCACAATACACCAAGTCCACAACAATATTGGTTCAAAAGTTCCCTTTCTGCCTGACCTTGACCTTTTGGGAAGGGTTGGGAAGAGGAAAGGGTGTGAGAAAAGGGTGTTTTAAAACCAGATAGTCCAGTAAACTGATTTGGCCTTACAACAATGTGTGCTCATACAATTAGGGAGGTGATCCAGAGAGGAAACAAGTCTGGGCATGGAAAGATCTCCACGATAGAGCCAGGTGGGCAGAGTTTGCTGCCAGAGCCAGAAGGGTGTAAAAGCACATATCTAGAGTAAAACAGGGTGATGGCTATTGGCAAGCTCTTCAGTTTCAGATATCATATTTAGAGAGAGTTGATAGAGTCAGGGTTCCTGGACAGCCCCATTTCTGGAGGGATGGACAAATTTTTTCATGATGAAATAGCTCTGGTGTCATCTCTGTTTGCTCTTTTCCTGGTGATGTTGCTGTGCAAGAACCATCTACCATCCTCAAGTGTTCATGAGTTAGGACTTGTAAAAAGACACAGGGATGAGGAGTAGGTGACAGCAATTACCATGTAGTTTAAATTTTATCTATTATGGTTAATGCTAAATCACACTTTGATATGCAAATCTTTATTGCCCTTGGTTGTGTGTTATTTCGTGTGGGTTTTTTTTGTTAAACTTACTGTATAACAGAGCCTGATGTTGACAGCCTCCATCAGCAACATCCGTTGGTGCCTCAGTGCAGGTAAGAATAATAACATTCAGCAACACTGACATCTTGTGGCTGATGAGAAATGGCTCAGACATGCCAGATCAGCCACAGTCTGGTCTTCATCAATTGTGTGTTCAGCATCCTCCAAAATATGGTGATGCTCAAAGGGATGAATATCAGAAGTCTGGAAATCGGGAGGTTAAAATGCAGAAAATGCATAAAGGTGCTGGTTTATTAGTTGGCTGAGCCGTGTGTGTGGATAATCCAGCTGCATGCTAATCCTTTTGGCTAATCTTCTCCGTGTGAGTGATTCCCTCCAGAGGATGGGGATAGAGTCTGGGATGTTTGACGTGACAAACAGAAGCTGTCGCTCCCTGCAGATGATCTTCTTTGTGTTTTCCTCCTCCACTGGGAAGCTGAGAGAGAAAATACTTCTGGAAAAGGCCCCAGGAGGAACTTTTCTCATTACCTATTGTTGCCAGGCTGTGAATCTCTGCCTCTCAGCCACTGGAGATTTTTGGCAAAAGGAGTGATAGGGAAGACTGTTTGCATGGAAAGATGACTAGGAGCAAATCCTGGTCAGCTGGAAAGTTGCAAATGCTTCTGCATGCCTAGAATAACAGAATCACTAAGGTTGGAAAAGGCCTCTGAGATCGATGTGTCCAACTGTTAAACCAGCACTGCCATCTTCACCATTAAAACATGTGCCCAAGCGCTTTTTGAACACTTCCAGGGATGGTGGTTCCACCACTTCCCTGGGCAGTCTTTTCCAATGCCTGACCATCCTTTAAGTGGAGAAACTTGTCCTAATATCCGACAATAACCTCCCCTGGTGTAACTTGAGGCCATTTCTTCTTGTTCTAGTGCTTGTTACTTGGGAGAAGAGGCTGATCCCTGCCTGTCTACAACCTCCTTTCAGGTAGTTGTAGAGAGTGATAAAGTCACCCCTGATCCTCCCCTTCTCCAAGCTAAACATCCCCAGCTCCCTCAGCTTCTCCTCAGAGGACTTGTGCTCCAAACCTGTCTTAGACCATGGAGATTTAAAGACATCCTGTATAAAAAGGATTTACCTTTGACATATGGGTAGGAAGAGAAAATCTATTTTGGACTCCTACAGGTAGTAGAGTGGTCAGATTTCTCTTTTGGTCTAAAGAGAGATGTTTGTGGCTCTGCAGCACCTGATGGTCAGCCCTTGGACTTCTCAGTTGCAAGCAGCTTCTTGGAATGCTTCATTGTTTGCATACATTCTTGTTGCTAATGAACATCTGTATCCACTTCATCATCTGAACCTGGTGACAAAACTATTACTAAACACTAGATTAAATGTTACGCAATGTTCTTTTGCAAGTATCTAGAGAACTTTCAGGCTTTCCTGAGCATGCTGGGTCTGGGATTGCAAGGAGTAATGACCGTATGTTCTGCTTACAGCCTGTGCTCCTCGAAATTAAAGCAGTTGTCAGATTTGGGACTCATATTGTGCAAAATCCTTTATGAAAGCTGGGAGAAGAACTGTAAAATACCACACGTAGCTAGTGGTTGGGATTAATTTGATTAGGAAAATGTTAAGAGTCCAAGGCTGAAACTGGTTCAAGCTTTGGGCTCATATTTGTTAATTATCTTGGGAGGAGGAAAGTAACATTCTTGTCCTAAGGATTCCAGAACAAATTTACTTTTTTCCCGCTTTGCTCTTGTTTACAACTACTTCCAGTGACCTTACCTAGGGAGACTGCGAAAACAAGCAGTAGAATTTAAAGATTCTGTGATTTGCAGTGTGCTTGGCTGCACTACATATTGTGCCTTGGCAGCTTTTAATTCAGTGCATTAAGTTGCTTTAAACCACTGACATATACAAATGCTGTGGTTTAGTATACTATGTAAAAATTCCAATATAAAACAGTTGGTACCATGTATTGGAAAAAAATACCCTTTTATCTGCTCTGTTGACTTCACTTAATAATACAAAAGATTATTCTCATGTGATAGGAATAATCTGGAGAGAAATCTATTATTCAATATAATTTAAAAGTGGATATTGCGCAGCTTGCAAGAACCATTCATTCATACTGATGTTTTTCTCTAAAAAACATCTTGTTGTATTCTCTATCTATACTAAAATCTATCACACTGAATCACAGATGTTTGTTTCAAAGAATAAAAAGTGCTCGATTCAGCAGAAACTTCAGCAGTGTGCTGAGTTAGCACATTTCAAAATGCCAGCCAACTTGGTGTGAATTCTGTTTATTTAGTCATTGAAATGTATTATTGTGACTTCGAGAGAGTAAAGATCTCTACTTCCCTCATTTCTTGAACATGATTTTCATAATCAATTTTCAATATATATTCTTTCCCATTGGCCACTGCCAAAAATAAAAGATATGCTACTTGTAGCACTTAGTCTTATGAAAAGCAACATCTTAATTTCATATTGTATGTTAGAAACCTCCTACCCACTTTTTTCCCCTTTTTCTAGTCCAGTAGGGGTTTTGTTTTTTTACCAGCTCACACTGTAAGCACGGCCTAAAAAATTCCTATGTATTTTTGTGAACAGCTAAGGAAAGCAACAGCAAAGGCAAAGATTTTTTTATGCTTAAGACCTCAACTTTGACATTAGTATTTGAAAAAATGGCATCAAACAGTAAATTGTCAGTGGATGGAGGGCTTTGGTCCCTTCACAATTCACTTGCCGTGAATTTGAATGAATGCATTGTTTCCAGAACTGTGAGTATGGGAAACTGGGATTGATGTTGAAAACTGTAATATGCTCTAATTTGAGCTGAAACAGCTCCATTGGACTCACTTGAAGCTTGGTGAAAAAAGGTACTGGAATGGAACAGTTTGGGTAAGCTGTCAGCATTTATAATGTAAACTGTTCTTCTTATTCAGGTGAAGTGGAGGGATTCCTGAGCTTTTCACAGATATTCAGCCATCAGCTCAACTATGTGTTGGTCAAGAAGAAGTCGATAACACTTCTGCATTGTCCAACAGCCCTACATCATTCACCCCTCATTGGGAGCAACAGCGGTGGCAGGATTGGAGTTCTCTTAGCTTTGACCCCTGCTCATGTATTCAACCTACAACTGTCTTTCCCCCCCTTACACTGTATTTTTAAAATAACATATGGTCTTTCAGCTGTAGGGCTGAAAACCCAGATGTCCTCAGCTCTTTTGGTCAATACAATCAGTTATGCTGCCAATCATGAGCCCTTCTAACACTGCTACAGAAAATTACAGCGTGTTTGCGTTCATATGCTTAGTCTAAACCTATTTACCAGGCTCATAATGTTGCTCTAAAACACTATCTGTGCATTGCCCAGTCATACACACACTGCTGTATTGCAGTTGTTAAGTAATGCACAAGCAGTGAAGCAGCTGTTGGAAGGTTGCACTGGGTTTGTGCCTCCCAAGCTGAATGACAGAATCTGCCAGGTCATTTAATCAATTTCATACTGATTTAAACTAGATAAAATCCATCATCTTAGCTCATGGATTTGGTAGCTGGAACGATTGTGTCATCTGCATTGTAATGCCATACTTTAATAATTTTTGAATTAAAAAGGAAAAGAGCCTTTCCAGTGTTCACAATGTGGTAACCCAAGCCCTGCTAAACCACTACGTGTGAGAAAACTGAAACTGTAATTCTGAAATGACCAGTTTGTAAACTAAGAGTTTTTTTGGAGTGATCAATCAAAATATGAATCTGAATGGTCCGTTTTCTTTAAAAGTGAGTTAAGACAATCTAATCGATAGCTCTTAAGTAGAGGAAAAAAATCAATGCAATGTTTAGAGCTGTTAATTTTTTATGTCTGTTTTTGAATAAACCATCTGTTTTCTGTATTTCACAGGCAATCCATGCATTGAGAAATTAAGGAAAAAAAAAAAGGAAGCTTCATTCAGGAAGTTTCATCCTCGCCAAACTCAATATAGATTATATTTGCAATGACATGTAAAAGCATTTACAGTGTTTTGAAGGAAGGTCCCAATCTTTGATTTGCACAGTGGATCATAAGGGTGTGAGGAGAAGGAAGAGACAATAACACATCTTATTAGTGTGTTTTTATAAAAGCCAAAATCTGTAGCCCATCATTAAGCAAGGTTTCCTTTTGGGTAAAGGAAATTTTGCCCAGTTTGAAACACAGAGAACAGCCATTCAGAACCAGTATGTGCCCTCACTGAAGGCAAAGGCATGGTGCTGACCAAAAGGGGTGAAGACATCAGGACATTGAAGCACAAGAGTGCACTCAGGAATCCAGCCTCATTGCATGTGATTGGCAGAAGTCGTGTTTGGATGCTTTAGTTCCCTTTACAGCAGGAATTTGTGGGGATTTGGGCACCCCAAGGTGACCTCAACAACAGCCAACAAGGTAAGCCAAGAGCTGAGAACAAATGGTGACAGAGAGTTTGCAGCTTGAACCTCCCGCCTCTCCAGGTGCCTTGCTTCAGGCAAGTGAGATGCCTTCATCCACTTCCCAGGGCCTGAAGACAGGCACACTGCCCAAGGGTTTTGGATATTTCAGTTCTTTCACAGTTGATACTAGTCCTATGTTGATGCTTTTTACAATGACTCTCTCAAGAATAGACTCAATATTACTGAAGATAAACTTGCACCTGATGATGAGAGCAGAAGACTTGGCTCTAAACATGCTAGTTCAGAAGCTGAAATTTAATTTTTTGTAATAGTACACAGCTTGAGGTCAGAAGACAATTGCTGGGAAGTGAGACACCCAACTTCAATTCCTCCTGCATCCTCTGGGGTTCAAAGACCTGTCTCTCACCTCCTCTGAAAGCACCAGACTGAGTGGCTGATCTTAGAGGTTACACCTTCACATCTCCTTTTCACTGTTCCTCTTCCCCTGTCCTCCTAGAGTGGTGTCATTATGAAGAAAGAAATTCAGTAATTAGAGGAAGACCTAAAAGATCCATGCCCTTTCATTGCAGAGATCAGTGCTTATACCTGAGAGAGGTTTCCTCTGCTCTGCTCTATAAACCTTCCTCCTTCAAATTATCGATTGTCCCATAATGAGTGTCTAGTTGTCATGAGGCATTTTTTTTTTCCCCAGAAGAAGGAGGTCTGCAGGAGAAACCCACAGAATAACAGTTTTGCCAGTCATACTTTTCCCCCTATTGCACCTCTAACTGGGGAAAGGTCCATACAACTGACCACATATGATTATGCTGGTGAAATTTTTCTGCTAGTGTGTTTCATATCTGTTTTCTAATGTCTTTGACTTTTTTTTTAAACACAACTAGCATTTCCTTAAGATTCTGAACACCCGAATATTAAAATAATTTCACAAACCAGTAAAATATGCTCAAGGTTTGTGCTTTGAGTGACATCCCATGACATAAATGAAATGGGAGCTTTCAGGGGGCAGACAGGCATGAGTTTCTAAGTCACATATCAGAGCTTGTTGTGCTTTTTCTGTTTAATTTGATACTTATCCTCAATGTGGACTTCATAAAGTCTGTATTGCCTCCTGCATGCTTCATAAAGTCCACATCAGAGGCACAGTCCAGAACAATGCAACACTTTATAAAAGTGCAAATTGGCTCTGCAAACTATTAAGTATACAAACCTGCTATTAATGTCTAATCACTCCCCAACAGATCCACCATACTATTCAAAAGCATTGCATTTCATCATGTTCAGCAGCTTAAAATACTTCTTGCTTTCCAATTTCAGCATTTTAACGTTTCATGAGCCAAATAAAACTAGGGAAAATATCAGTGAGGTGAGAATACCTCTGTTGTTTGACTCTGTTGGTGCAAATATTCAAACACATGGCTTGGTTTACCTCAAACTGTGCAGAGGATTCCCACCATGGTGTTGGGAAAACATCTGTGTAGAGTTTGAGGTACATGGATTTTGGTGAGTTGAATCAGGAGCTGCGATTTTTTTCCAAACATGAAGTTCTGTAGTGAGGGTGGTAATTTCTGTTTAAAGATTAAGATCTAGCACCAGATTCACAAAAGAATGTAAAGCAAATTAAATCTTCTACTCTTAGCACCTTGAAGACACTTTTTTTGTTGTTGTTGGTTGATACTTTTGTAACAACTCTATGTCATGCAAAAATTTCACAGACCTCCAAGCATTTGCTTGTAGCCATGTACAGAAGAACTTCCTTAATCTGGAAAGAGAGCCATGAAATGAAAAAAGTTGAACTCAAATGTGAGCTTCCTCCATCTCAGACAAGTCCTCTAACTCACCTGGTTGTGGAGTGAAAGTGAGAAAAGACACAATTCCTTCAGGCTAATCTTGTGCTAAACCCAGTATGGCAGATACATCTGGAGAATGCAACCACATGTGGCTCTGAAGCCAAGTCAAAAGACTGGGTTCTTCTTGTTTTCCATTGTTGCAAGCTCTGTGCTGGGTTGCTTGGCATGTTCCAGCCTTATCCTAAGTGTCCTCAGTTGCAAACATTCAGATAAATTTGGAAGTCCTAGGAAGAATGGTGAGTGTTGCCATTCTCAGCCTAGATACCTTTGAGGCTCCACACAGTCTGCTAATGCCATTTTATAATATATTTTTGTCTGAAATGTTATTATTTGTAACGCTGGGTGGTATATGGTGGCACTTTGTGGTTAATGGCATAGAAAATTTCTGGGTTTTGAGTATCTGTCAATTCTCTGTAGTTTTGGATTTCTATTTCTATTCATTTTCTCTTCTATGGCTGTCTGGAGATGCTCCTTTCAAGTTAGCAATCAGCATCTAAAGCCATTGTTTGCTGTCTGCTGCTTTTCCCTTCTTCCAGTAACTCTTAATTATTCTGTCCTACTGTTGAAGACTTGGTGTATTTTACAGGTATGGTAGCCACATACATACAGCACCATTCTTGGTGTACAAGCATGGTAGATATACTCAATTCTGAAGTGCTGATCACAAATATATTTATTTAAAGGAGAGGAAAACCTACAGCTGATTTTGAGAACATCATCTTCTCTGCATCTGGAGTTTTGTGTGGTGTGAGAAAGGCATGGACATACTAGAGGGAGTGGGGAGTCCCCAGGATGCTCAAGGGGCTGGAGAACACAAAGTACAGGAAGAAACAGAGAAGGCAAAGGGAGTTCTTGCTGCTTTGTCCTGTAACCTAATGGAGACTCGAGACAGGACAAACCAAGGCTTATTCTTGGACTCCTGTGGTGATGAACTCGAGCTGAAATAGAAGAAATTCTGATAAGATGAAAGGAGAAAGGTTTTCACCATGAGGTGTGTCACTCAGGAGCACGGACCTAGAGAGCTTTTGGAAATACCAGGTCTGGAGATATGCAAGACTCGACAAGTCCCTTTGTAGGCTGATCTAGCTGGGCCTCCTATGAACTCTTTTCTTGGGCAAGATGTTGTTCTTCCAACCCATAGAGTTTTCTGTGATTGTATAACATTAAAAAAAAAAAATCTTTATTAATTTGTTTACCAAGGTTACACTGAGTACTATACAGAGAAAAGTGTTTTCTAAACTGAAGAGTTTATGCTTCAAATAAAACAAATGCTTGTGTGTGTGTGTAGGGACTGGAGGTGCACCGAGGTGAAGTGATTTGCTGAGGCCTGACTGAAATTCAGTGATAGAACAAGAAAAAACATTATCTGAGTCTCATTCTTTCCACTGTCATGGTTCAGAGCGTGGCATATGCAGAAAGTATTGTTTGGTTACACAGGATGGAAGGATTGCAAAAGTCAGATGAATGTTTTGGTTTTTTCACTTACAAAAGATATTTTTCTCTATGGCATTTTGAAGCAGTCAAGGAAAAAGTCCCACTTGCAGCCGTGTGATATCCAGACAGACACCCTACCACTGTTACATGAGCCTTTTCTGTTGAAGATGCAAAAAAGTCTTCCTATTTCAGTAATTTCCTCTGATTACTCCAGACCAGTTCTGGGCAGTGGGCTTCTGCTCAGTTTTCCGTGAAATCCCTAAATGAGTATATTTGAGCACTTCCAGTGTTACAGGATGTGAGAATGAGTTTGTTTGCAAAAGTTATTTGAACAAAGTAGCTCTCTCTGTATTGTCTCTCCATGGGCCACAAATTAAAATAGAGTGAGAATACTGAATAACTAATTTCCAAGGAGATTCACAGTGGCTTGCAAAAGAAGACAAATAAAAAGTGACCCCTTTACATATATGATGCATTCTGATTTCCCTCCTGCCCCCCCACCTTTAATTATTAGAAGCATGATTTCACTGATATATTTTACAAAGCCATTCTGGGGATTCATGAATTTAAAAGAAAAAAAATAATAAACTAGATGTGAATAATTCATACTTAAATAGCTCTGGGCCAAGATATGGCTTCAGTATTTCCAAGTATGCAGGTTTTATTATTCTCTTAAAGTATGAATAAAAACAAGGTTGTTTTATCACACTTGGACTAATCAATGATATGCCCGAAGCACAGTTGGCAGTAAATGATCCGTTTTAGTTTAAAACATTATTTAAATCGATGTGTATTGTAAGGGAGTCATAAAAATCTTCAAATTAAAGGCTTTTGAGCCATAAAAACAAGTAATATATTTAAGAGTTTTTTAAGGCAGTAATGTTTCCAAGTAAATATGAGATGGGCCAAGCAGCTCCCTCTGAATTACCCTTCATCACGTTTTCACACCCTATTAAGGTAACCTTCATGAAGTATCTTTACATTACACTTCATGATGTAATTTGAATGCATTAGAATTAATTTGCCAATAAACTGCAGGGAAAATATGGAATATGCTACCCCCAAAAACTTGTGAACTCTCTGTTTAGCTTGGGTCACACACACGAGGGTTTCCAACGTAAAGTTTGCAGGCAAAAAATGATCCCTGCGACTATAGTGCTTTATTCAGGAGTGAGCTCTTAGCCCAGGGAGGTAGAGCTGTGGGTCTGTGCTCTGGATTCAGGGATTTCAGTTTGCTCCATCAATGCAGTACGCTGGGAAACCAGTGAGTCAGTGATGGGTTTGTACAACTTCTTAAAAAACAGTTCCTAACCACCCCAGGCAAGTTCCTCCATGGCTTTCTTAGCCAGCCAGCTTTCAGCAAAGAGGGTTGCTGTGCCAGCCAACCTCTGGATCCTCCTCCCTGCCTAAAGCATGGGCTGCTTGTTGCAGGAGATCCAGAGCTGCCCCGGGGCTGTATGGATGAGTTTTAGGCAATACTCACTCAATGACATCAGAGGGCTTGGAGGTGTGAAATAAGATTTGCAGGGCAGCGCCCTTTTAGGACAGGGATTTTTGCTTTGTTCAGTTGTTTTATACGAATGTTTAGGATTGTTTTAAATCTCTTCCACCCTCCTTTGATGTTGAGGGTCTAACATGGCAGCCAGGGAATCACCCGAGAACGCAGAGGGGAGAGGCTATAAATTTTTCCCATTCTTTACTTCCAGCTCTCCTTCTCATTGCTGGCAGCTTCACTGTCTGCAGTTCTAAAGAACCTCTTGTTGCAGGTTTTAGTTCAAAGGCAATAGATGTTCCATATGCGTCATGTCAGACATGCTGTGTTGAGGCTTGGAGACAATCCACTGAAGGCGAGACTTCCAGTGCCTTTGCTTATAGGCAATGAGAGTGAATGGAAATACTGACAACAGGAGGCATTTCATAGTGGAAAAACCGGCATGTGATATCTCATCATCTTCATAATTATTATTTCCTTTTAAAAAGTTATGTAAAATATATGAGCTAAGTACATCAAGAGCTGAGTTCTTCTAATCCTCAGCATTTTATGCAAACTAATCGGGAAAAAAAACCCAGCTCAGCAAGAAAACTTTCTCACTAAGTAGGACCAGAAGTGGATGCGTCCAAATACGAGGAGAAAAAATTCCATTTTGTAGGATTTCCATACATTACTGGAAAGAAAACGCAGAGATCCTCAGACCCAGAGCTATTCTCACAAGATTTGACTCATTCACAGACCCAAGAGTTCTGCATCACCAGAATGAAGTTGGAAGTCTTCTCCTACAGTACATTTTCTACAGTACTCTTACAGCACAACCAATTCCCATGGCATTGAGGTCTTGCAAACTCCAGTTTGCAAATGGAGATGGTAAAGCCATGGCAAAGCTTTCTGGCAGTTTTTACCTCTGTGTTTGAAAGCCACCTCTGATAGCCTCAAAGTCTAAATTTAGTCACGGCCAAAGTGCTCAGGGCTGAGCTTGTCAACCCAGAAGACACTGACCCATCCCCATAGCTCTCTGAGGGTGCTGCAATTTCCCAGCTTCCCTGCAAATCTGGGCTATACTGTTTGCCCAAGGTCCCACAGGAACTGGTGGTAGAATAGGCAGCTGAAACTCGAAGGAAATTAGGCTGCCTTGGGTCTGGAAGGTCTGGAAGTTGAGAATAGCTACAATTTGAATGATAAGGTGAGAGACACTTGCAGTCACCCACTCTTACTGTTTTCTAGGATGGAATTTTGTTCCGTGTCCGTCATTTCAGCAACAGGTTTAAGAAGCTGTAAGGCCAAATTTTACTACATTTGTGTATGTTTTTTCCTCCTGCAGAGGGCAAGAAGAGAAGAGAAGGCAGGAGGTGTTACGTACAACATTTGTAAGGGTCCATGAGGAAAGGATCCTGGCTTTTAGTCAGGCCAGTGGGAAATCTCAAGGAAGCAGCTGGTGTGAGTGTCTCGTGGCCAGTCTCACCTTGGTTCGTCTTCACGTTTCTTCTCCTATCCTAACTCGAGCAAAGCACTTTCTAATTCTGCATTTACAGTCCCTCACCCAGAGGATGCTGTGGGGTGTGAGAAGATCCGGTTTATTTTGCATGATAATAAGTTTAAAAATAAATAAATCTGTGTGATCAGAGTAGAGAGCTGAGTCTCTTATCCATTTTCTTGTTCCTCTGGCATAAAAACCTTGGCACTATCTTGAAGGAACATATTATGTTCCCAGTGAAAAGAAATAATTCCAGTCATTCTCAAGTAATCCCTCTTATCCACTACTGCATTAATACCACAGGTCCTTAAAAAGAAACCCATCTAACTCTTTTGGCTAAAATGGAGTCACTGAATAAGGAGGCAGGAAATTAGAGATTTATTTTGTTTTACTTTGAATTGTAGGGGAAGCTATCTCCTCACACTCACTGCCAGAAGTCCTGAGAAAAAATTTCAAATTAATAAATAGCATCATTCTTATTGAAAATTTTTCAGAAATATTTGGCTGTGAAGAAAGGCCAGTTGTAGATTCTTTAGAGTAAAAAGTTTAAAATGGAAAGTCTGACACGTTCTTAAGCTATAATAACACAAATGGGATCACTATAATTTTCAGTTCTGATTATAGGTTATAAAATCCCTGCCAAATATGCATATATTCACTAGCCTGCAAAAAAACAATCTGCAAAAAGAAATATGGAGAACTGCTGAAGGAAAGTACAGGCAGCTGTAAGTGTAGAAGATATAATGATAAAGCCAAACCTAAAATCAAGACACTGTTGATAACTAGTCAGAGAAATTTCACTCATACCCTATCAAATTGAATTTAATCACTGACAATTTCCATTATCTAAGAACATAGTGATTTGTTTGCAGACGTTCTAAGACAAAAAGCTTTTCTAAGATGGGATTAATTTTGAGAACACAAGTACTAAACAGGAAAGAAATTATAGGGGTGTTATATCCAAACTGCATAATACAAACCATGGAAATTCAGACTCAAGGTTACATGAAGGAGAACAAACCAGGTTCAAAAAATTGTCTGTGGAAATACTCATTAGTTTTGGTCACATGAAAATTAGTAATTTTCCTCATTTGGAGAAAAGGTATTTTGTTGACAGTGCAGTTCAGAACCTGGGGATGAAACACACATAAAGACAAACTAAGGAGAGTTGGTTTAGCAAGAAGGCAGAGCACCTGTGAGAGATAATATAAATATATCCAGCACCTCATATTGAGGTAGATGTCTGTAAGACTGCAAGAGAGGTGGACAAATGGACCTTTTCCCATGAGATTTCCTATTCCTTTGTAATCGTGTGTAGCTGGAGTTTGCAAGACATTTGTTGAGACAAAAATAAAAACATAGAGCTCTTAAAAGATGGAGACTTGGCCTCTTTCTGGGCAGAAACATCATAGTAAACTGCTAAGACAAATTTATTAAATTGAGGCAAATAACCTTGTCAATATAGTAAGACATAAAACAAAATATAAGGAGAGGAAAAGTTTCCAGTGTGAATGAACAGAAATTAAGAGTTTAAAATGCGATAACTATATTATTTTCAGCAAAACTCTCACTGGATTGAGACTGTCCATGACATGGCCTTGTGTGCTTGAGTTTCCTCAAAACTGACACATTGGCATTTCATAATTTTATTCTGTCAGTTCTCAATTTCATTTCAGTTTGTACTGGCTTAGCAATGAGCATCCTTAAAAAGAGATAACTGCAGGTATGTGGGCATAGAAATGTGACTCCTAATGTTTAGGACATTGTAACTACTCTACACTGCTGAACCATTTCCTATGTGTTGGTGGGCTTCCTGATTAGAGTAATCAATAGAAATTAGACACCTGAAGATTATATAAGGACCATACGAGGTATGGTGAGCCACGTTTCCCAGTGTGAGAGCTATGCTGAGTTTTGTATCACTGAACTAAAATTATTAAGGTCTCTGTGGGGTGATTTTCCATGTGTAGGTCCTGCACAGGGTGTGTTTTTCACTGATATAAATTCCCCCTTCCTGAACCTTCCCCCACCTTAAGAGCCCATTTCCAAAATTTCCATTTCTCCTTCCTCCAGACTGACTGTGACTGCTTCTGGCTTGTGAATGCTGTTTGTAGAAGCACCAAACACTGACATTCATGAGCAAAATATGTGTTTTAATAGCTGCAATTATTGAAGTACTGGAAACCCTGGTGGGCCTCTTCAACTGGAAGTTTTAGAAGTTTCCAAATGGCCAAGTTGACCTCAAAATGCTGTGTCTGATGGGTAAATAGATCTCACCATTTTAGAGGGTAAAAGAGAAGTACCAATGAAAAAGAAGTAATGATTCTGAATTTGGGCACTTGAAAGGTTCTTTTGGCATCGAAGGAGGTGTGCTTTCTTGTTTCTTTTTGGAAGCAGAATTGGGGTCGTTGCTCCAGCACACTTCATCAGGAAGCTCCTCAGATTTTCATTGGAAGGTGAGGATGCCTGCCAGATGCCAGCATAAAGGCATCTGATTTATTTTACTGAATGTGAGTGTTGCTGTTTAATATCAGATCTTTAAGAAGTCCTGAAGTGAATTGCCCAAGGTCATGCAATGTCTGTGGGAAAGACTTCAAGTGTTTTGACTCACACTCTTCTCTCTGTAACACCAAGAGCTCAGCCAGTGGCTGCTGTTCAGGAGCCAGAAGGTCATGCATAGGGAAATTTCCTCCTGAAGGAACCCACCAAAAAATGAAATGTGCACACAGACCTGGAGATTAGCCTTTTTGGTATTCACTGGCCAGCCTTGAGGCTGCAAAGTCCTTCATACAAGGGATGCAATTCCAGAAACACCTCAGCATTTGACTGGCATAGAACCTTTAGTGACCCACTTTTTCAACACATATGAAAGTGCTGGAGAAGCCCAGAGCTCTTAATCTTGCCTTTAAAATAGTAGTTTGGGAGAACACTCTTTTAGCTTTTTGTCTTTCTCATTTCTCAGAAAGAAGGGTTAGTTCTGTATTCATGACTAGTGTGAAACACACACACATCCTTTCCTCTCTCCAATGTGTTGTGTAACCTATGGAATAGGCTTGTTTCCTGAACACAGCTGTAAAAAGTGTCCTTCCAGACCTCTTCTAGTGATGATACACACACACAAATGTCTCCTCTTTCTTTTGGGCAGCAGAGAAGGGAAAGGAAGACTTCAAATTGAAGAACAGGGGATTTTGTGAGGGGCAGGTGATGCTCCAGATCCAGATGCAATGCAGAGAGGTGGCTGAAAGAGGGTGGAGATGTCTCCTGTGCATGCCAGAATATTAATCTGGGCTAATGCCATGGCTGGAGGAGACATCTGGGCAGCATGCTATGGAGTTGTTTAATCTGGACTTAAAGGTGATTTTAAGGCCAGTTCTAAACACTGAGGGAAGCTTATCATCCCTGCATTTGTGATTTCATTAGGTTGCAATCAGCTGAACAAGGACAGAATCTTCTGTGAAACAGAAAAAGGCTTCTGGTTATTAGATTTAGAGAGCTTGCATATGCGCTACAGAACTTTATCTCTTGGCCTGAAAGGAAAAATCTGTGGCTCTCAGAGACCCACAAACTGGGCATGCCAGTTGGGGCACACTATTCCTTGCTCTGGCAGCAAAAATAGTTGTGTGAGGCAAGAAATGCCAACCTGGGCAATGTGTGAGCAGCCAGTGCTATGCCAGTCTGGAGGGAGAGGTGTGAAAAGCTTTCAGACAAAGCTCCCCTGAAACCAGATCTCTGTGATTAATCTCTCAAGCATTGTCTCTATTGGAGACCCAGAAGCAAGTGAAAGTCAGTGATGAATACTCATACTATGTGATTTAAAAATTATTATGATGTTTTAAAAAACACTGAAATTATTTGAAGTTTCTCTGCATTCTAGAAAGATGAAGTCTGACATCAGACTGTCACCTCCAAAAGTTGTGTGTAGTGGAGAGTTGCTCTTGGCATGGTTCGGTTTTGTGTTTGGACTCATTCCACTGAATTCAGAAGGGGAGACCAGGGATCATCTCAAGGATACTTGATAGAATTATCAAAGATTAAAAAAAGGAAAAAAGTTGTTAAATTCAGAATAAACAGATTTTAAAAAAGGGAGAAGAGTGGTTTTTTTCATCTTGGAAAATGAGGAGGGAAATGGTTTAGAGTGGAGTTTCTGAGAGAGGCAAGACAGGCTTAGCTCACCAAGTTAGTTTTGGAGGATGATCCCGAACAGTAACATTCAGGAAATGAACTTCTGCTCCATTTGGTCTCAGCTTGCACACTTGGATGCTGGGGGAGAACCTAAATGACAGCTGGGGGAGGAGACTGAATTCTGTGCTCTCTGCAGGACTTGTTTCCAACTTAATCATCACGTATTTCACTGTTGCTTCACTGAGACAAATCTTTATCATCTTTAACCTGTCTGATGGTAAGAATTGTTAGAAATGAATCTCAGAAGTACAAAGAACCCTGTTTGGGGTTTTTTTTTCCCCTATGGGAGTATTGAATGCCAGTAAAATGATTTATAGGAGTAAAGTCTTCAGGTGTTTCTGCTCCTGCTGGTGCCTAAAAAATCTCCCACCACAGTGCAAGGATCTGTCTGGGGCTGATTTCAGGCACCACAACGTGATGGTGTATCTTTTTAACTTTGTAAATGTAAGAACATAATTTTCTGTGCTGGGTGAGAGCCAGTACCTCTTTGGCAAAGTGTATGTGGTGGGGGGACATCCCCAAAAGCTGAGAAATCCCAAGACATCACAGTTCACACCAGCAGAGTCCTGTGCTATTGGCAGCAGTTGCTGCTGCCATTTTTCATTCTTTACCCATCAAATTCTTGCTAAAATGAAACTTGTACTTAACCTGAGCTCTCTGGACTCGAGCGGCTCTCCAAAGTCACACTGAGAGTTGCCCAGCTCAGTTCACTGTATGACACAGCCTTTATTTAGCTTCTGCCAAAATTAACTGTGTTTAATTTTCTGTAAGTCACAGTACTACAACTGAATTTTCTGGGACTGTATTTTGTTCCACTTTTTCCAAATTCTAGGGCTGTGCTGGGGTTCAATACCAAGAAAAAGGAGACAGATGTTAGATGAAAGGTATTCTGCAGAAAAAAGTACTGGAAGTACAATGGATATCAAAAGATGAGAGAGCATTTTGGAGAGCAACTGGGCAACTGAACTCGAGAATGATACAATCTTTTAAAAAAAAAGCACCTTCTGTTTTCAGTTATGAAGAAACAAACCTATTAAATTTCTTTTGAACTTTTTTTTTTGTTGTTATACTTAGAGGTGCTATGTTTAGGGGAGGAAGGAAGAAGCAATTTTACGTAGCCTCCAGCAAGGTGCCATGTTTTTCATACAATACTTTCCTGTTCATTCTTCTTTGCATATTTTTGGGTTTTTAATATTTTTTTTTTTTGGGTTGCTCATACAAATGATTTAAAAGGAAATATTCTTCAGCAAATCTCAGCTGTGCCTCTAGATCTTAGCATTTTAAAAAGAAAGGTCCTCTGTCTTGTATATTTACATAAAGCCTGAATGCCAGATTTGGGAGATGTAATAAAAATATGCTTTTCTGGGATTTGTTCTTAGGGAAAGAGAATTCCCTATGACCAAAAATACCCCAGTAATAAGCATTTGCTCTGTGCTGGCACAACTGTGATCTTAAATTATGAGCTTGCCCCATTTGTAGCCAGTTTCCCCTCTTTAAATGCACAGTTAAGTCATTTGTAAATATCATAACTAAATCTGGAAGTGTAATTTAGTGACTCTGTTTGAGGATTAAGGGGAAGAATAACATTACTTAGAACCATATGCAATCTTTTCTGCTTTGTTTAATTTAGTGTAGTATATGCAAGCTTTATCTTACAGTCATTCTTCACTCCAGCTCACTTGATTATATTAAATTGATATATTTGCAATGCTGTTGATAATGTTATAAAAAAAAAAAATTGGCTAAATGTTTATTCCCTTGCAAAATAAAATATATATACTGTGAGGTGCAGTGACAAAACATTGGTGATGTGGGATTATTGTCCTTAGGAAGAAAAAAGGTTGCTTGATCATACAGTTTGTTTTCCAAGTAGAGAAGATTTAAAACTGTAGAAAGAAGGTGTTGGACTTTACACTTGACCAGAGCAGATGGCTTTATTAAACTCTTGGAGCAATATTCTGGTTTCCTTTACCAAGAATGTCAAAGAATTGAAATTCTCTACTGAATACAGTCTGTGTCATGGTCTTTAGTTCATTGAGATGTTATTAATGTAATTTTTTCTGTGGGATTACCTCCCCGGGTTCTGTGGGTATTTGAAGTTTGATTATTGAGCCAAAGTGACAAATGTTGATTAATTTGTATATCTTATTATTAGTTCCAAGCCTCACAAACTTTAGGCTTGCTGGTCTCAGCTTGTGATCCCTTATGGCAGGTGAACTCACACCTTATTTTCTCCAGACATATGGATGGTGAAATAACTCTAAAGTTCTGAGCATCTGCTTTTGAAGTTATTCTGACTCCTTTTTGAATCAAATAGTCTTAATTTTTAGCCTTTTTTTTTCTTTCCTATGAAAGCCTGCCCATTTCCATATGAACATACTGTGCTGTCAACAAACATAATTCTTTGTCATATACTTGGAAGGAACATGGGGCAGAATCGTCGTCTGGTGTAAATACTCATAATTCTGTTGATTGTGTAGCTCCATTGAAGCCTGGAGTGAAACGTTGCAGAGACCACCTTCACTCATTGCTCAGTGTGGAGACAGGCACACAAAAGGAAGTGCCTGAAACATTACTCTGAACTGGGCAGAGCAAGGACTTCTCCTAAAATAGTGGAGTCTCATGTCATTGACAGCTGGCTTTGGAAAATCTGAGAGTTAGGTGAAAGGGAGACTGAAAATCAGGCTCTGGAGCTCAGCAGAGCTGACACAAAGCTGTTCCCAGCATTCCTGACCTCCCAAACTGCTCCTTTAATGGTCTAATCCAATGCCCAGAAACAAACACCCCGCACACAAATGCTCTGGCACAGCAGGGCCTGAGGAACAGAAATAGCTGTGTCTCACTTGCAAGAAGGATAGATCCTCAGCCAGCAATGACCCCCAACCCAGAAGACAAATTAAATGCAGAGAGACAGAAATTAAAAAGAAAGAACAATGTTTCATTGGGGGAAAAAGATCGACCATCAGACAACAGCTGTAAGAAAATGACTGGAAAACATACACACACACACACACACACACATTGGTATATGGGACCAGTCTCACGGTAGAACAAGAAATATATATTAAAAAAATAGTTTATTAGAAAGCTTCAACCCAACTTAAGTCCAGTTATTAGGTGACCATTTTCCACACCAACATCAGAGAGTCATTATTCTAAAATCCTTGAGTTTCCTTATTGTTTCCCATGTTTATTCCTTTGAGATCTTCACCTATCCCACACTAAAACCAACAGGAAAACTCACACTTGAACCTGTAGTGCAGCCTAAAATTTTTAAGAATCTTTGCTGTTGTTGGCAAGGGCAGAACCATAGTACAGAAACCTTGTTCTTGAGTCAGGAGAACTGCAGTCAGGATTGTTAGAGTTTTGCTGTGTCTAGAAAGCAGAAGTGCCTCGATTGAGAGGCGCTGGTTATTGCGCAGTTAGTACCAGCAGTAACACTCTCACAGCATGTGGCAAGTGGAAAATATCAGGGTGAATTATCTGGTATTCAAAATAAAAATTAGTTTTAATTAAATTTAATGTTGACAATAGAAGTTAATTGTTCCACTGGCCACAGAACTGAAGAGTACATTGTAAGGACATCTAATCAGCAGCAGTTCTAACTCTGGAACTGGCATACGGGAAGCATTTGTCGACATGTAATTAGAACTCCATCCAACCCTCATTGAAGTAAACTTTCCATTGATTTTAATAAGGAATACATTAAACTCTGGACACCACAGTTCACCATAATGTGGTATTTCTTCTTTTAAAATTTGGCAACAGATCAAATTCTCTAATTTAGCTTACAAATTTGCTACAGGGAGTGACCTTAGCCATATTATGTGGTATGACAGCTACAAAACAGCTGCCATCAGCTCTGAAGAATGGGAGTTTTATAAGCTGGGAAAACAGTTTGTCATGATGGATTGTTATATTGACGTAGATACAAGTTCAGGAAACATGGGAAAAAGATAATTGCCCAATAAAAACGGCACTGTAATTCTTTGTTTTCCTACCTGTGCAACAAAGCAGCAGTTTCAATGACTGAATATATACTCAGAAAAAACTTTTCAAAGCTGTTTGTATGACATAAAAATTCAAAGGCAAGTCTTTGAAGATTTTTATATTCCTCATCCTCATAGTAATTGGTATCTCTGTAATCAACAGATAAATCAATTACTCTAATCAACAGAGAGATATCTCTTTCATAATCTTAATGTGGTCCAAGTTTAAAAAAATTGCCTGTTTTCAATAGAAACACCAAGTTGTGCAATCCACACCTCTGCAAATACAACAACTGAATTTAGGAGTTCTCTGCAGATTTTCTGTAGGATTAGCCATGCCGTCAAGCTCACTGCTCATCATACTTTGATCCATGGAAATGGGCATCTGCATAAAAAAATGGCTTTCTTTTTTTTCCCTAGGCCACCTACAACTACATCCTCCAGAAAGTCACAGTGTTTCTGCAGCGCTCGAACATCTGCTGTGTGACTGACACTGGCTGCCTACATAATTTTATTAATGCTATTCAATGGTGATATTTTGGCACATGTCCTCTCAGCCCATTAAAATGGCAATTGCTGGAGACAGCAGCCACAAGGCTGATCAACAGGGAAGGGTCACAGCACAGGTGTCTGCAGCTGAGCCAGTTGTAAGGGCTCTTTCATAGCCAGTGGGGAGAAATGGGCACTTCTAGGCTGTGATTCAGCTCACCCTACAGCAGACATCTAAAACAAGGCAGATGAACTCAGTCTTAAAACTGCATGGTGACATGAAAGAAACCAAAGGTGACTGGCTTTGATACAAGTGTTCACAAAAGATATATGCAGTTAAGTGAGATGAATCTTGTCCTGCTGGAAGGATGTTGACTTGGCAGCACTGAGCATTTCCCTCTGATGAACAACCAACAGTAGCACAGGATTACTGTATAAAGTATTGTGTCTAATATTGTTCATACAGGGAGAAGATTTAAGTTGTTTTCTGGCCTCATGATCTGCTGTTGGTTTGAGTCACCAAAAAAATGTCCCTTTTTAAAAAGGGCATCTCTGAATTTATAAGAAAAAGTACATTATTTAGTCATAATTTGTAAAAATTATCCCTGTAAGTTAAAATAACACTAAATAAGGATATAAATGGAAATAAGGATAAAAATGGAAATAAGAATAACAGTCACAATTGCCTAGATCTCTTTAAAAGACTTATTTACCTAAACTCCAAATAGTTTAAGCCATTCTCCCAACTCAAGGACTAAGCAATTAACGTAGAATTAGCAGTTTAGTCTTATCTCGGTGTGTGCTGACTGGTGATGAATGTGTTCTTACTTTATAGTCATGCTGCAGGAAAAAATGCGTGTGCAGAAGTCCAAGCTGCTGCCTTGGGTACAAACAGGGTCTGGAGAAGTGAGTTTAGAGCTGGTTTGGGTGCCTCTGTACTATCCCTTGGTTATAATGAGATATGGAGGAACCCTAGAAAGAATGGGCTACCTGGGTGTGCCCAAATGGGAAAGGTGTCCCAAATATGAACTTTTCATAGAGTGGCATCAAATGCTGAGTGATGGTATTTGAAAATAAAAGAGAAAAAAATGTAAAAACTAGGAGAGAAATATTCTTGAGCCATTAAAGCTTGATTGGAATAAACCCCTCTTTGCTAATAACAATCAGCTGTTAGTTGGACTCTTGTGAAAACACAGAGTGAACACATTTGTGATTACTGGGGACAGTGAGAATTATGCAAAAGTTCTGTCTTTAAGTGCAGAACGAGTGATCACATTTGAGCATAATGGGATGAAGTGTTTTTTTACTCATATTAGTCTCAGTTCTTTACAGCACATCTTGAAAACAACCATACTGTGCTTATTGAGAATCAAACTTCATCTGCCTTCTGGTGGGTTGGTTTGGCCTGATTTGGGTAGACTTTATGAATAAATTACCATCTATGCTCAGTTCAAGAGCACTTTGAAGTTCAAACCATACATAGTACTCAGATTTATAGATGGAAAATGAATTTGAGCTTGAGAATGGGCTACATTTGGCTGTCATTGGCATTGCACATGTGCTTCACAATGTAGTTGGTACCCCAATACTCACAAGGATTTTGCAAGGTTTGCCTCACTGCCCTGGGAATTTGGGCTTTCCTTCTAGACATTGCCCTGCCATCTGATGAGCAGGAGGTGTCTGCACATGAGAAATGGTAGCAGCTAAATGAGCTTTGCAGGGGTTAATGGTATTTTTAATAGACCTGCCTCCTGTCTAGGTGCCTGGGAAGAAAAATCTCCAGGAACACAAGTGGAATTGAAAGGGTGATCCCAGAGAAGGGAATAGAAAGATCTAATTAATAGATTGTAAAGCTGAAAAACACTACTGTGACCATCTGATCCTGTGCAACAGAGGTCATAGGTCCTCCCTGAATTAATTCATACTTGAACTGGATTTTTCTTTTTAAAAGCCATCCAATGCTGATATATAAGTTGATAGTGATGGAAAACCTTGCACACACTTTTAAGTCATGGCAGTGATTAATTTTCACTATTAAAAAAAAAAAAAGAAAAAAAAAGAAAAAATAAGAAAAGTCATAGCTTTATTTTTGGTCTAAATTAGTCTGATTTCAACTTTCATGAATTT
The DNA here is from genome assembly GCA_013400415.1 of Scytalopus superciliaris. Taxonomy (NCBI): domain Eukaryota; kingdom Metazoa; phylum Chordata; class Aves; order Passeriformes; family Rhinocryptidae; genus Scytalopus; species Scytalopus superciliaris. The sequence continues at coordinate 1,461,383 of VXBX01000547.1, forward strand.
CAATTGTGAGTTGTTGCAGAACATATTGAGTCAATTTCCATTCTTTTGTTCTTCTTCCAACAAAAGATATGGTTCTGTTTTCCTTGGAACATTATTTTAATGTTATTGAGAAAGGCAAAATGAGAGGGAGAGAAAGGAAGAAAGGAAGAAGGAAAGGAAGAAGGATAGAAGGAGAAGAGAGAAGAGAAGAGAAGAGAAGAGAAGAGAAGAGAAGAGAAGAGAAGAGAAGAGAAGAGAAGAGAAGAGAAGAGAAGAGAAGAGAAGAGAAGAGAAGAGAAGAGAGGAGAAGAGAGGAGAAGAGAGGAGAAGAGAGGAGAATAGAGAAGAGCTAGCCGATGGTCAGTGCCAGTATGAGACTTGGGGTTTCTTGCTCTGACATTCTCCACTTCCCCAAACTGACAGCAATAATCCAGAGCCACATTTAGGAAAGATATTAAGCACTTCACAATGCAGGAGGCATCCAGCTCCTTGTATTTCTTATGTATCTAAGCACTTCTGAAGACCCCATAATGATGCTTTAGTACTGAACAGTTCTCCTCCTGTCTTCCCCCTTGCAAATTTTAATTTTTCAATGAATGAACTCAGGTGGGACTAGATTATTCCAGTGAGGTTTGCTTATTTTCTCTCTCTTTCTCATTGTGTCCTTTTCCCTCTTTCTCTTTTTTCCCCCTTCTCTTTCATTCTTTTGAGAAGAATAAACTTGCTTCTGGAGTTGAAGAATTAATTTTTTGATTCTCTTAAATGAAGCTCCAGTCCTTCTAGGGAGAAATAAGGGCTGTAATATTTAATATTTATGTAATTCAGTAGTTATGTAATAGTTAACGGAGATTTCATGATTCTTAGAAATACTTCTTTGAATAATTTGACACTACATTTCCCATTTTAGGTACCAGAACTGAATCTGAATTGAAAAAGTCTGTAGGATAGCTAGATGGTAGAAGTTATCAGAAAAAAAAAATTGAGAATTTTGATAGGAAATATAGAAAACATTTAAACCAAAAAGATCTTACTATGGATCTGGTAAAGATTCAGCAGGGACTGGAAAGTGAGATAATTTCTTATTTTTTCCTCTTCAATTTTCAGTCTGAAGGGAATGTTGACTTTATAGCTTTTAGCTTAGTTGTTTCATTTGTCTGAGTTTTACTACTACGACAAAAATAAGCAAAAGGATGTCTCAGCCTTTCTTTTGGCCAGCTCTTGCTGTGAATTGCCTTTGACCATGGAGCAGAACAAAGTATTGACTTTTTGCTGCTCAGGTATATCAAAAAGAGTGAATCTGTGCTACTTCTTGCCATATATTTTAAACACAAGCAAGTTTTAGGGTTATTTTATGGAGAAACTTTGTGGGCCCAACTATCAGTTCCTTATGTACTCAGAGATACCTGAAATCCTGCCTGATTTTCTTAGTCCCTCTTGATTACGCAGGAAAAAGTCTTGTTTTTCTTTAATGGGAGCCTTGCTGGGAATCAGCTTCGGGATGGTCTGTCTTTTTATTCAGGTCTCAGTTGGAGTCCAGTTGACTAATACTGCAAGACAGTATTAATACTTCACTGTCAGAGCTTGTCAATCCAGAGAAAGCAAGTCTGACTCACTGGAAAATATCCCCATGAGAAAGAGACTTTCACAACTGCCTATCTGAATGCATGGAAAGATAAATGCTGGGGTTCAGACTTTCCCTCCAGAGACTGTTCTTCAGGAAAAGTCAGAACAGACACATGCTCGGAGTAGGCTCAATAGATTTTACAAGATATGACATAAACGACAAAGAATTTCAAGCAGTGGTTCTCTGCAGACAGATTTATGTAAGATTGAGGCTTTGAGGATTAAACTCTCTGTTGGCTGGTGTGAGACAACCTGATTGTTCTGTCCAGCTGGAAGAGGGACCGGTAGCAAGGTCCATCTCAAGAGAATGACTCTGTTTAAATGGTGCAGCCCTGTCTTCAGCTGGAAGTGCTGGGGTGACACTGAACATAAACACTCACGGATTGTGGCTTGCATTGATATCCTTAAGTGAACAAGAGGCGTGAGGAAAATGGTACCAGGTGTTAAATTCATCACCTCAGAAATGGAACAAAGTGAACAAAAAGCAAATGGAAGGGATGACTCTGTAGAGCAGGAAGCTATGCAACTGCAGGCCTTCAGCAAAATTCATCCAGTATGTGAAATGAAGATTAATGCTGCATTTAACTCAATTAAATATTTTTTTGTATAAAAGTACACTTGGATACACTGCTGGTTTTTATTTTTCATTTTCACTGGAAGTCACGCAGCCAAACAGATCTCTGCTGGCATCTAGAATATTCATGTGGAGAAGAAGGAGGATGGAAGGATAGGATGGGAAAAATTATGTGGGTAAAAATAAAAGGGGAAAAATCTGGTATAATGGCATTTTAAAAAGATGCAGATGAAACTCAGCTTCAGATGACTTTTTTTTTTTTTTAAATATATTATTTTAGCAAAACCACCTTAAAAAACATGAGTTAATTCTTTGTACAAGTTTTCTAAAATGTCACCTGACAGAATGTCTGAAGCATGATTAATTCATGCCCACAGAACCAGAAGATGCTAAGGAGAAACACATTTTCCTAAAAGTAATGGTGAAGGTCATGTCCTGAATATATTTACACATACGCTTCTTTCTAGCACCACAGTGGGCAGAAGTGACTCAAATCAATATTGGGATGTTGATATTGGTAAGTCCTGCCTAATTTTTGCTTGTCAGTAGTCCTGGTGGTACCTGTGGGACTGTCCACAGTGGTGGAGGCCAGTGAGTCTGTCCTGCTCTAAACCACATAGCTCCCCAAATAAAGCTGTAATAGTTGTCCCTGATGTTCCTGCTCGGAGACATTCCGCAGTAAGGGCTGCATCTCTAAGGATCATTCTGAGATAGTGCCATCAGCGTGATGCAATCTGGACACACCCTTTTCTCTGGGTTATTTCCAGGGTGTCAGTAGTAAAGGTAAATGCATGGTCCTGCTTACCCTGCCTATCCTGTCCCTTTCTGTCCCAGGTGTGTTTCCATTTGGCCACCTCCCCTTACCCCCCAAGAGATGCAAGAATTGATGGAAGAGTTGCACTGTTTTTGGATAAGCTTATAAACTTTTACAGTAATCCTGTCTGCTGTTGTTTTGAGGGGCTTAGGTACCCCTAAATACCACTGCTCCCCTAGGCACAACCATATTTCTAAGGCTGGGAGGGCAGCCTAAACCCCAGAATTTTCACTCACTATTGCTGGGATTGGAGTGTCCTGATGATGTGGAAAAGGGAGATGTCCCCAGGTCAACTTTCTCTGTACAACAGGGAAATGTAATGTGCAGGATTTCCTCCATGTGCTTATCTGGAGGGGAAAGATGTGGAACAACTCTAACGAGTAATTTTTCTTAGGAAAATAATTTAAAGACCTTAATTGAAATGTTTTGCTTTTACCTACTGCCCTTCACCAACAACCCCCAAAGTCCATGATAAAATAACATTGGTATTATTATCCCCATTTTATAATGCAGATATCAAGGTCTGATTGTCAGATGGACAGAAGTCTGCAGTTTCTTTAGTTGAGTTTAGGACTATATTGCTTCACAGAACTGTGTTCAGCAATATGCAGCTAAGGCCAAGGGCAAGACACAAGCTGTTTTAGGTTTATAATAAAAATTTCCTGATTTTCAATCCTTTGCTCATTCCACTCAACCATGTTAGCTCTCTGAAGTGCTAGTGGTGCGGAAGGAAGAAGATGCTTTATGATCCTTGATGACTATAATGTAGCATATAAAGCTCTAGGGTGCTTTCAAACTCACAGTGATCTTGTGGGGTGGAAAATTAATCATGCTGCAGCTACTAGGAGAATATAGGGGTTTTTTTTACATTAGCTGCTTGGGTCTTTTTCCAAACCAGAAGATGATAAAGCACTTCCCACTACTGGATGAAAACAAAAGACAGTGTCATCAGCACAAGCAGTAAAATAAGCTGAATAAGCTTCTTTGGACTCCTGATTACTAATGTAATTCTTTTACAATTATTTTTGGCTCTAGAAATATGAACTATTTGCAAAATAAAAAGATATTTTTTAAATGCCCCAGTCAGATTTTTTCAAATGTTGGATCTCAAATCCGTGATCTACTATCTCAAACTTAGCTGCCAGTCCTCCTTACTACAGAATATTGGCATATTCTGTGCAAATGTAGAGACAGTTAAACCTCTGGAAAGTGGGTAGAAATTGTTCCCTGCAGTCAAAATGCACCACTAGATGCAGCTTAAATAAAACACAGACAGTGGTTTGAGGTTTCCCGAGATTCCTGATATTCCTAATGGAAAAGAGACTTAGCTTTCTTTTTTCCGCTTCTTTCTTGCAGACTAATTTTGTCATCTTATATGTGGTCCTTCCAGAGGCTTCATTCATACTGTAAATTTTGGGAGTCCCTTTATGGTCCCAGATTCAGCGTGCGTAGGGTAATTCAAAAGTGCTGCAAGTTCATATTCGCAGGGTGTATTTTCCAGCTGAGAGCTTGCCCTGATCTAAACAAGGCCCTCTGGGGTTTCCAACATGGTTGCTGTCTCCTTGTAAGCCCTTCTCACTCCCTTTTCAGAGGCTGCAGCAGCCCATGAGTGCTGCGATTTCATATGCTCTGAGCAAGGTCAAGCTTAGCATTTTCCGCCTTGGTGTCTTTGCATCTCTGAAGGGATGAAAACATGGATATGGTGTAGTTGTGACAGCAAAAACAGCTCTCTGGTATTGCAGTGCTGCCACCATTTAACCACACTGCACATCTGCCACTTTCTTGTAACCTGTAAGTCAAAACCCAGGTCAAAACCTAGTACTGAACTTGGAAGGGAGGAGAATTTCCTTTGAGTAGCAGCTGCTTTCAACTTAACTGAGTACTGTTTCTTAAGACAAAATGAAGCCAAGTTGCAAAACAATTGGTATTTACCTGTGCACTAAATTTCAGCAATGGAAGAATCTCTCTACTCTAATTTAAATGCTAGGATAAGTGTTCTATGGAGTAACTAATGATTTTCTCTTTTAATTGCAGTCTGTCAGTCTCAAGAAGGTGCTGCACATCATCATCTCTCTCCACTCCCTGGCACCAGACCACTTCCACTGCAGGCTCCTACTAAGTGGTAAAAATTGGAAGTTCAACAAGAACAACTTAAAAGAGAAAGAAATAAATGATCATGAAATGAAAGATGTACTGAAAACACACTCAGAAAACCCTGTTGTTCATCATTAGGCTTCTCAGCTCTTCTTCTGCAAAGCTGCAGCATTGCTAGAGCATGCTGAGAAGCTCTGTGCAGGAGAAAGGTCAAGTATAATTGTGAGGGTTGGCACCCTCACAAAGGTTCCCATGAAATATTTTGTCTTGCAAGTCAGCTGTTTCCTGACATAAACTGGGCACAATCCTTGCTAGCCCACTGATCTACCACAAATTTAATTTGGAGGCTCAGGAGACAACTCAGCAAGATGAAAAAAAATGAATCATCACAGTAATAATTTTTATAATAAATTTTCATTTTTCACAGAATGGTTTGGCTTGGCAGGGACCTTAAGGATCATCTAGTTCCAACACCTTCCACTAGACCAGGTAGCTCAAAGCCCCATCCAGCCTGGCCTTGAGAAATTCCAGGGATGGGGCAGCCACAGCTTCTCTGGGCAACCTGTTTGAGTGCCTCACCACCCTCACACGCAAGACTTTCTTCCTTATATCCAATCCAAACCTACTCTCCTTCAGTTTAAAGCCATTACCCCTTATCCTGTCATTATGGTGTTATGGCAGTCTACAGGGATTACATCTACTATATGTCAGGTCCTTTATGCTTTTCAGAAGTACAAATGGTCTTTGGAGCTGAGTAAAGATCCTTTAGCTCATTGTCACAGCTGAATTTTTGACTCAGAGGTAAGCAAAGTCTAAGTGCAGAGCTTACCCATGGGCTTAAACCTCTCTTTATTCCCATTTATTAGGGAAGCATAAGGAAGTCAAGAGGAAGGTTCTGCCCCAGTGCCTGCTTACTGGGCAGCCTCTTTTGTTGTGGTATCTGACCCACTAAGCACCCAAAACTAGACAGAGCAGAACTCTCATTCAACCCTTCATCGACTCAAGGAAATGTGGTGGCTTTTGTAGATCATTGCTGCTTGAGTTCTTGCTGGGGTAAGTTTCCAGCTGTCCATGGTTGCTGAACAGTTTCCAGTCCTCCCCAGGAGGTGGTGCTTCCATTCACGGGTATTTCCACAGGAAAGTGTGTGTCCTTGGATAGTCCTTAGTGGGGAGGGAGGGAACTGCCAATTAGAGTGGAATCCCAAGAGGACTTTGAACATCAAGGCAATTTTCAGTATATTCAGTGCAGTGTAGTAAAGAAGTGCAGAAGATGAAAGCCTCCCATGGCTTATGTGGTGGCCTCTGCTGCTCTCCCAAAGACTGTTAAAAAAGCCCCCCACACAGCAAGGTTCCATGGGTGGAGCTGTGAGACTAAAGCTCATGGGGGAGTAAAAAAGCTTTCCTCACCAAACACGGATCAGTGTCTGGACTTAGGCAATATTCAATTCCTTTTCAGATGCAAATCAGTGTTGTTTATGCCATCATTAAATGAACATCCAGAAGCACAAGGAGCACAGACCTCTAGGGCTGAAGAGATACTGAACAACCTAAATATGGATGGATGCCTAAATATTAGGTGATGCTGTGAAAGGCATTTGTTTTGCTTGTATCTCATCAGCATCACCCTGATCTTTTCCACAGTCAACAGTTTTACCTGTTTTCTCTCCAGGTATATACTGAAAAATACCAACAGTGATTTTGTGATGTGAGACAGAGAGTCACTTGAGCAGCATCATGTACTGCTGTTCTCCTGGCCCCAACCCTGTGGCATCTGTCTCTCCTCTTCACTCTATACAGATGTTGAATAATGCTGGAGATAGGATTGTGGCTGAATGGAGTTTACCACTTAAGGGCAGTGGAGAACAGAAAGGAAGGGTCTGAAACATTGCAGACCATCTTTTTTAATTTCTGCTGTCTCCTGGCGGTGAAATAAAGTAGAGTGCCAGTAAACAACAAGATTCTGCAGCAATTTGTTCTTCAGTGACACAGAACTTTTCCCTCAAAGTTGCTCAATAGGCCATTTTCTTTCTCTCCTTTTGCTCTGATAGTATATTGAATTTCTGTTTCCTCCCCACTTCCAACTAATGCAAGATGAGCCTTTTTTCAAAGGCCCTGTGGGAGTCAGGCACCCATCTCTCAGCAATTTTCCATCTGAGCTGGCACCAGATTTACTTAGACGACTCTTGAAATCTCACCCCTAGAGTCTGATCGTTAACTAAAGAGTCCTCCTTGGAAACTGTGATTATCACAAAGGTTGCCAGCAATAAACATTACTTTGTTACGCCTGTGACGTGCGTGCAGTTGATTCATAACAATAATGACACTCTCCACCTAGGTAGCATTTTTCATCTGGACTGAAGGCTCAGAGTCAATATTTCCATTTTGCTGGTGTTTCATATAAATCTCTGCATTTGTCATTGACAAATGAAAGAGCCTCAGAAATGTTTTCCCCATCATTTGTCTCTTGGAACATAAACCAAACAAGGAAAGTTCATGTTGTATCACAAAAGAGTAGGAAAAAAAAAACCGGAGTTAGTTGGCTCGGAGAGCTTAGTAATGGCAGATATGATGAAATAGCTGGGGGACATGCTGGGCCCCACACTCGGTGTGAGGGAAGTCGTGCAGTCAGTGCACAGACCGAGACGCCCTTTTGCAGGTCCTGGGGCACCGTGTGTGTGCCTTCATAGCACAGCCTGCCCCTTGCCTTTGCAGTGCTGTGGTACGGAGCTAATAGGGCTTTGCTCGTGTCCTCTCCGTGTATTCACTCGAAATCAGCATGTAACGGTGAATCATTGTGACATGATGTTCCTTTCTCCAGCTCTGCGAGAGAGATGTTTTCCAGATAGAGTTCAGTTTGTTTTCTTTCGTGTGTGATGGGAACCACACCGGGTATTTGCACAGTTTTAGCATTTCCTCGCAACCACAGCTATTTAGGTTTCTATTACATGCAAATCAAAGGTGTGTGACACAGCCCTTTGTCAGGAGCAAGGCAGGTAAAAGAAGGAGCAGGTGCAGGAGCAGCTCTCCAGGTGAAGACGCTGTGAAGTACTTTGTATGCCACCTATGCTGGGTTTTCTTCCCTTTGCACAGCAAAATATGTAATAATAGACAGCTCACAAGCAGAATTTTTGTTTTAGGTTACTCTGTAGTGTAAAATTAACACAACAGCCTAAAAGCACCCCCCCCTTTTTTTTTTTGTTTGTTATGTTCTTGTTTGTTTGTTTTTGTTTTTGTTTTTCCTCCCCCCCAGGTATCATACAACCACTTTCTAAGGACAACACATCCTTTAATCTGTTTACTAATGTGTCCAAAGCTATTAGAACTGGCTGTGCTGGGGAGTGCACAGTTGCACAGTCCAGAAACATAACTCAAAAGTCTGGGAGGGAGGAGAAACTCGTTTCATCATTAGGAACTGCATAGGAAAAAAGGTTACAAACTCCTGACATTACGAAAAACCCTTCCCAATGTTTCTGGTAGACTGTGTCTGCTTCCCCTTCTGCCTCTGACTTTTAATGTTAAAAAAGAAAAAGTGATGTCACAGAAGGAAAAGCTACAAGAAAACCGCAAAGTAAAGCAGAAAATATATGTAATTAAAAACATGCCAGTGAATGGCTGTTCTGTGGTTTCTGTAATGTGGACCCCATAGGAGGATGTAGCGTGTGGGACTCTGGGTGCAGCTACAGCTCTTTTCCTGACTCCAGTGATGTGTCCTCAGGGCAAAAGATATTCTTCCCAAGGATGGTTTAGAAATATTAAATGGAGTTTTTCCATGAATGAGCTACAAAAAATACCCTTCAATAAAATGAGCAAAGAGTTCATGATGGGATGCTCTTACTGAAAAAAAGCCCCCAGCAACAACAACAAAAAATGGCTGTAGAGTCAGGGATGAATAGAAGCTCTTCAAAGGCCTAGAAAAATAAAATCATTCAATGACTAATGGGTCACATGAACCTTAGCTGCTTGCCATGAACTTGCATTGCATCTCTGCGGTTTTAAAAGATGACTGCTGCTCTTGCATTGATTCTATGGTTTTAGATCTCTACTCTTCCAGCTGTGCTCTGCAGAAATTAGATCTATTTAATCCACCCACTGCCATTGTCACACTTCAAGTAAGAAAAGCTGTAAATTTCACAAATTCTCCTCATGTTTGGTCAGAGCTTTTAGAATTAAAGAGAAGAGCTACAAATAGGCTTACATGCTTTCTTAAAGGTTGTCAGAAAAGGAGAAGGAACAAAGCATAACCTAACAAAGTTTTGCATTCAAAGATGCTTTGACATACCAGATTGTATTTTAAAATTTACCAAGCCTATTGAAATTTTCATTGCTGAAAATGTTATTGAACTTTAAATTTCCAATGTGGCGGTAAATATGGCAGGAACTTGTACATTGTATCTTAGTTTAATTGTCTTGGAAATAATCACAAATCTACAAGCTCAGGACTGCATTTGGGCACCACAGCTGAGGGTAGAGGGTAGTTGGAGCAGTGTGAAGGTGGACTGGATAGTGCAGGAGAACAGGGTTGGGTGGAAAGGGTAACACCTGCTATAACTGTGGTCACCCAGGGCACTGCAGGATGCTGGTGCAGACAAACCCGCTGCCCTTACAGGCAGTCTGGAATAAAGCTGGGCTCCCTGATCTTCCCAGTGGCATTCCCACAAAGACAAGCAGGAGCTGTGCATGTTATCCCATCAAGGACAGAGCAGGTAAGAGTGAGAGCATCTTAAAATACCAGGTATCTGAATTTAATTTCCTGGGTGCAGGAAAGTTGGGCTTTTTCACAGTAGGCTCTGAGGACACTTGAGCAAGATAGAACCATGCTCAGGTTGCACCAGGAGAGGTTTAAATTTGATGTTAGGAAAAATTTCCTTATGGAAAGGGTTGTCAAGGCTGCCCAGGGAAGCGGTGGAGTCACCATCCCTGGAGGTATTTGAAAGATGTGTAGATGTGGTACTTGGGGACACTGTTTAGTGGTGGCCTTGGCAGTGCTGGGTTAACAGTTGGACTCATTGATCTTAGAGATATTTTCCAACCTAATGGATTCTATGATTCTATGCATAAAGTGTATGAATGTACATTTAATACATAAATAATATGGATGTAGAAGGAAGTTGGTCATGATCTTTTCTTTGAGGTCACACCTACACCTACCACTTACAGCTGAAAGGACACGTGTAACCAAATGCCTTTATCATCTTCAAAATAAATTGGAAAGGAAACAACTCAGAAAGCTTATTTGCATTCCCTGATTTTGGATATTTTCTTGTGGGTTACAAGCTCCTATTTAGAAGATTGGAAGGGCAAAGGAATATTTCCTCATTTATAACTGGAGCTGAAAAATAGTTGATTTTGAATGAAAGTTTTACTGTGAGACAGAATTATTATGGGGGGTGATTGTACTGTGTGAGATGAGTTGTTGGGCTACTGCACCTTGTTCTGGCAGAGTCTTCTCGATGTGGCTGGACCAGCAAATGGTCATTTCTGTGACACTTTTCTAGGAGGTGTCATGTTGTGTTTAATGCTCTCCTAACATTGTCTTACCATATTTGATGGCAGCGTCCCTGAAAGAATCCAGAGCTTATTTAAAAATAAATATAATTTAACTTAAATGGAAAGACAAAATATGCAGTGTCCTGGTTTATTACTTTTAATCTGCCTGGGCATCAAAGAGCAGACAAATGTAGTTTCTGACCACAGGTTATACATCCAGATTTGTGATGTTAGTGGTGCCTGTGATAGGGAAGGGATTTCTGGCTCCATAAAGGATATTAGAAGTATTGTTGTGCAGATCTATCTTACCTGGAAAGCACATTAGTACATGGGTGGAGATAGCTAGAACTTTTGGAATAAAATATGCAAACAACTGAGTTTTATTCTGAATTCATTCTTCTTTTCCACATTGGAATATTTTAAGTTTTTTCAGGTTATTTTTTTTCTTTTCTTTTACATCAATTCCCTGGGAATTTTGGCTTTTTTTTAATTTTTGAGGGGTATTTTTCTTCCTTTCACTCATGACTCATCATTCTGAATTAAGATTTGCATATCTGCTTGCTGAATATAATCTGTGTTTTATAAGACTGCCCAAAAGACCCCTTTAATTAGCAGAGTCCCTAATTTTCCCAGCATACACTCAACCCCCCTGCATGAAATGGAAGCTGTCTCTGCATTCCTTTGCATCTGTCACTTAATATACATTGCTCCATTTCTGTTTGTCTTGATTAGTTTTACATCTTCTGGTATCTTCCTCTGCTCATCTGACAGAGATCTTTCCAGTTCAAAACAAGCATTGTTGTGCAATTTGTTGAGAGCTGATCTGTGGTAGTTTGGATGGGGACAGGGAGCAGTTTCACAACATTGACTAGAAACAAACATGCACATCTTTTACCTTTGGTTTTTGAAGAAAATTTCCTTTATTGAAAAAGTTAATATCATCGGGAGGCGGGGGCAGGGGAGGAAAGCACAGTATCTTGTAAAAATAAAACAAATGTTCCCAAGCCTGTTGTTTGGGTTCTTTCTGGGAAATGGGTGTTACACACAGAGTTAGAGAACTGAAATGTCTTGTAGGATTCCTGATGCTTTCAGAAGGAAGACTTGAGAGTTGAGGAGAACATGTGTATCTGCTTTGCATAGCAGACAGTGCACAAAATACTGTATTTATAGACAAATAACCAAAGAAAACATCACCAACAGCTCATGTGGGTCTGCATTTGCAGTCACCTCCAAGCCAACAAATGATTTTGACTTCCTGCAATGCCATTGAACTCTTGTCAGTTCACTCCATCCTGCAACGAGTTTTATGAGTGTAGGAAGTCATCAGTGGTTCTTCTTGAGCTTTTGATCATTAAGTACACATTTTCTACAGGGGCAGGAGAGTGCAGCTATTTTGCAGGCTTGAACTCCCATGACATTTCCTTTAACTTGTGCAATCTTTTGCTCAGTATTTGATAATCCACAGTTTTTATCAGCTGTCAGCTGCAAGAAGTTGCTGTGGGAGTTTCACAAATAAACCACTGTCCAGTGGTAACTGGGAGATGTGGAAGACTATGTGAGTCCTTGGCTGCTCTTTCCTTTAGATTTCTTTAAGACTTACACTGGTAGACTTTTGCATCCAGAGAAAGCTAGAGGTAGTAGGATCAACATGCTGTGAATGTGGGTTTCTGAAACAGCTGTTTATGTGAATAAACTGTTTGATAAGTTACCAGGGACACTTTATGGGTGGTGTTTGTGCTCTCCACACGTTGTGCTAAGTGCAGTTCAAACAGCCCTTGACTTCCAGCCAGCAGATGGGAAAGCCATCAGCCATCACATTTGAAGAACAGTTGCTTTCTGTGTTTATAAAGTTCTGTACATGATCTGTATGTTGACAAATTATAAACTGAATGGGAAATTCCTGATGTCTTCTCAAGGGAGCTTGTGCAAAACATCACAGAAATCTGCATAGGGTTAATTTGGTGTCCTGCACAGGGCTGAGGGGGGGACAGTCCAGTGGGGAGAGAACAGGAGCCATCTGGAACAACAGCACAGGCCAGTTTGTGACTAGGACACAAAGTACGTCCTCATAAAAGCACAAGCATTTCCCATGCTGAGACCAAAGTCAATAATCTTAGTAGGTGTAAGAATAGCACCCCAGGTACATAATCTCTAGTCTAATTTATGCATCTGCAGCACATAATTTGTGCTCTGCTCATACTTGGCAGAGTTGCTGGTGTAATAATTTCTCAAAAGTAAACCATTGTGGACAATCTTTATAAAGTGTTCTGATGTGTTATTGACACAAAGTTTGGCATTGCCCTCCTCTTTTTTTTTTCTCCTTATTGCCTGGATTCCTCAGCAAATAAACACATCATCAAATTAATCCTAGGATTAGGGGGTTTATATGAGGAATGGAATTGGCTCATTATGTTTAATTTATGGGTAAAGAGTCACCAATAGTTTGTAACATTTCCCTGTGCTGTAATAATGCACTCTGCTTTCTGAACTACTGTCCAGAGGCAGAAGCTGGTTAATACAGAGCCAGTTTATGTCAGGGTATGTGCAAAGCTGACATGGTAGAGGTAAATTAGTTCAGGTAAGAATTACTTAATCAGTTGCCATTAGTTATTTACTTACTTTCTGTAATCATACTATTGCAAATACATATTGAATTGTTTTTGTATTGAAAAAAACTTCAATGAGATGGGAGAATTTGCACAGACTTAAATAGGTCAGGTAACAGTAATTTCCTATGTCAATCAAAGGTCTTATTGTTTCACCGTAATTCCCTTTGTCATCCTCACAAATGTGACTGTGTCAGTCCTTTCCCCTGCAAGGATCTGCAGATCAGGTAATTATTTGAGAAGTGCCTGGAAAAACGATCAGCTTGAAACAGGTACAGACATCTCAAAACTTGAGACGTCTTACATTGTGTAACCTGGCTTTGAATCACCCCCAAATAAAAAAGGTGGCATTTCAGCCTGCGCAGCACAGTGACCACACAAAGCAACAGGCAGAAACAGCCTGCTTACAGAAAATTTTTTGCAGGTATTTTTGCACCTTCCTATCAAAATGTACTATGAATACACGGCTGTAAACATGGTTTTATCTTCCTCAAATCAACTAAAAAAGACCGTTCTGCTGGTCATGAGTGTTACCTGTTTATTAAAGTGAAAGTCACAGAAAAAGCTTTCCCATTTCTCCTTGATATGCTAATAGTTTTTTAGAAGCAGGAACCTGCACGACCTTGGAAAATGTCACTGAGCTTTGCATTCTGAGTACCTACACATCAAAAGAAGTTGGTGGGCATGACAGTCAAACAAAAAACCAGTAAGAACTACAGTATTACATAAACAGAGATACAACTATAAAATTATTTTCCATTTATTAAAACCCGTATATTCTAAATGTGATTGTCAGAAAGTTTGATCCTGACACTTCACTGCTGAGGGCAATGAGTATTTTTCTACTTGAAAAGTAGATCAAGTTCTAAGTCAGAAAGACTTCTCCCTCTTTCCTCCCTCTCTGTAAATATACATACACACATGTTCATCCATGCACCTACCCACCTACATGAAAGAAATTAAGAACAAAATATTTAGCTGTTGCCCCAGACTCTTGGAGGGATGGGGAAATATTTGAAAGCTTTCTGTTTCTCAAAGCAGAAGCTTCGTGATGCACAGTGATGCACACCCAGTTCTCCATTCAATCATGAGACATCATTTACCTCTGAAAAGTGAGTCCAAAATGCTATCAGCACGAGAAACCAATTTCTGATTTCTTCACATAAGCATGACATTATAATGCATAAAGAATTGAAAAAGCAGGTCCTCTGTGTGGGCAGAATCAGGTCTCTAGGTGCTGTTCCCTTATGTGCCAAGTTTTTCTTGCTCTCTTTCTCACATAATTAAGTTTGTTTATGAGAAGCCTCGTTCTTTTTCCCTCCTGTCCCCTTTTTATAGTGATTGTGTCCCGAAATCCTGTGCTGAACAGACGTGGGTATCAGGACTGCTGTGCCTCTCTTACAAAGCAGCAAACTGAGTCAAAGAGACAGATAGCTGGTACCTGTCTGAGTTGAGCTTCTGGTTTCATGCCAGCCCTTTAACTCAGAGCAAAGCACTGTTTGTCCTGCTGGTGCTCAGTGGCCTGAGGGCTTTGGGTTTGTACCTTCAGCACCTCTTCTTTAATGTATTTTGTGAGCACAGGCTGACACATCACATCCAATTCTGTGAAAATGAACAGTTGGAGGACTGACTAAGGCAAAATTTGTAAATCAGAGGTATTTATTTATTTAATGAAAGACTGCAACATAGGCATATTTCCAAACTAAACTTCTCACTTCATGTGCATTTCTATCCAAACCTTTGGAGTTAGCATTACTTTTCCTATACAGTTTAAACAAACATGCCCTAAAAATATGAGAAGTTTCTGATTTGGACCTATTGCTAACTAGACAGAATTACCAATATCAACATTTTTATTTTATTGTTTAAGTTATTAACTTTAGAAAAATTTCCTTCCTCATACATTTCCTCCTAAACTTCCTGGTCCAGATAGAACTTTCTGCTGATCTTTGTGTTGTTCTATGAAGGAATTAGGCCATTGGCTGTAGATATAAAAAGTATAGGAAATTACCCAGATATTAGTCCCACATTGTGCTGAGTGTTCCAGCCATTATCCAGCAAAGCACTTAAGCACATATTTAACTTTCAGCACTTCAGGAGTCTCATTCATATCAACGGGTTTACTCAAGAATTTTGGGGGTTTAGGACAAGAATTCTGAGCATCCAGCTGAAGAAAGAGATTAGGATATGAGGAACTAAGGGCAGACTAAGAGTGAAGACCTGCTTATCTCCTGATCTTTGAGATATTTTGACATTTTATGAGGAAAAGAGCGAGAACCATGAAGTATAAGCCTAAATAATTCACTCCTTTTGATTAGGACTTGTGCAAGTGCTAATGAGGATTATTGCTGCTCCTAGGAGAGGCTGCCACACATAAAAATGGCAACAAAGAGGAGCTTGTGTTTGAATGGCATTGACTTGGAAATACAAAAGGAAAAACTGCAGCTCCACTGAGCTGGGTGGGGTAAAGAATTGAAAAGAATAAAAAAAGTCAACTTTTCTTGACGTGATATTCAACTATATTTTCCCCAGGAAAAATAAAACGTAATTTATACAGGCAGTCAAACAAATTGAAACCATATACTGAAAATTGAGTTATGTTTTTATGGAAAGAACAGAACACATTTAACAAGCACTACCTAGAGCCAGCAGCCTTTCACTATATAACTTGCAGGGTGTTTTAGTTATGCTGGGGTCAGAATGTCTGTTTCCAGCTTTAATCAGCTAATTCAAGATTTTATTCAGTCTGAAAAACATGTAATGAGTCTTTTCTTCTTAGATGCCTTTTTATTTCCCAAATATGTAAGAGAAATAAACCACAATATATCCCTAGATTTTTAAGATGTTACGTTGTATTTATGAAAATATCCTTGAGTACATTAAAAGAAAAAGATAAAACTACTTATTTTGGTAAAATGTGTGCTTGAATTTTAGTAGTTTGCAAATTCCTTCCCCTTAACTACACTGTTTTTAAGACAAATTTTATGTTGTTTGCTAGCTTGGTTTGTATTACAAAGAGATGGTTAAAAAGGAAGGGAGCAATCTCTTGAAACCATGTGTAGCCAGAGTAGTTTCTTCATTGTAGGAACTGAGCTATATTCTGTCAGTTGTTATCGATGTTTTTATTGTGTATTTTCAAATATTGGCTCACTGACACCCAGACTGAGGGAGGCAGATATAGGTGACCTCTTTCGGTTTTTCCTTGCTGTTTTTGCAAGCAAGTGACATGTTGCAGTGTGTGTGCCTGTTTCGCTACGCAGAAAATGAATAAAGAGAGAAAACTGAATGGATTCTTTGTTTATATGGCAAATGCAAAGTGAATTTATGATGGTAAATTCATTTCACTTGAAGCAGGCACTGGATAAACTGCAGGAGCAGGCTTTGACATTAGGACTGAAATTGGAATCTGACAATATTCCCTTCCTGCGTTGCACTCGGAAGAAGAATCACTCTTAATTTTTGCTTTTGCTATGCCAAAGCATCTTGATGTGTTGGTTTATTGTTGTGCAATAGAGCATTTTCAACCAGAAGAATGGAGAATATAACTGGTTCAGAAGTGCCCTGCGCTGAATTTGCCCTCTGGAGAAGTTGGACGATTGGTTTGAAAGGTCCTCAGGCAGAGGGGAGGACTGGAGCCCGTCTCTTCCATACCCTGGTCAAGGAGACTTGCCAGATTTGTACTGGGGGTTGCAGTGTGAGGTGAGGGAGGAATAATGGTGGGATAATTTGTTCCCATTGGACATAAAAGGAAAAGACTAATTCTGCTAGTCTCTTCGAAGGAGAAGTGATGACACCTATGTTCAGGAGCAACCCCTGGCTCAGGGGGTGCTTTTCGGCAGGGTTAAAGAGTGGAAAGATTAAAAATGTGTCCTCAGGTATTCCTTTTTCTCAGTTCTAGAGGGTTCCCACCTCAAAGACTTCAGTGTTTTGAATCTCATTTTGAGATGTCTAATACTTCCCTGGCATCACTTTGGGAATCCAGTCACCTAATACAGGGTTGTGAATGTGGCTTGGCCAAAAATTTAGATTTGTGATGCTTCATTAATGCAACTCATAAATCATTTTGTGGCTTTTGTTGAAACACACTACTTTATTTTCCTTTAAACCTGGTGGTTTTCTGAGCTGGATGTTATTTAAGAGAAGCAGCATGGGCAGCATACCCTCTAAGAAATAGATTCAATCAAAGTAGCATTTAAAAGAAATGGAGATTTCCAAGAGTATTTTATATCTTGTAATTAAGATACGTTTGCTCAGATGAGTCCCAAAGTATCCAGAGGGATGGTACATCTTTTGGATACTTTCTTCATCAAATGTTTGGACCTTTATGCTGAAGACCCCACATTTTTTATTACCCACTTTCTCTGCTTAGGTATGGATAAAATATAGCAGTCCTTGCATGTTCAGAATAACAACAGCTGAAGTACACCCATAATTTTATTCCCCCTTCCTAAAATAATGATTTTGCTGCAGCTCAAGAGAGACTGGCCTCACAGAAGCCACATAGCTATCATTACATGTGTGTGTACATCCAAAAATGATTCACAATCCTTTCCATCCCATGACTGGATGGCAGCTCTTTGGCTGGTGGTCAGTCAAGTGCAGGAGACAATGTAGCTTGTGAAAGCTGTATTTGAGACAGCAAAACTGCCAAAAACATCCAATAGGGAACCTGACTATTCAATTATATTAACAAATTATAATGGCTACAGCTTGAGATGGTGGAAAATGAAACGTAGACCAAATTTTCCACCTTCTGAAATGACACTCCACGACTTCATGTTAGGTTTCCTCCTCTCTGTCCTTTCCCCCTTCCCCTTTTACTTCCTCAGAAGCCTTATCTGTCTCAGCTTTTGTGCTGTAATGTTGAGTCTTATCTCCACAGATAAAAACCTTTACCATCACAGAGGACCTTTATTTTCATTTTTCCTTCTGTCTGAAGCAGTTTTCCTCTGAGGGTTTATTCCCCACCTTTGGGACATGACATAAGGTCCATCACACTTGAAATAAATAAAGCCTGATTCAACATTAACTGCAAATCCTGCCTTGGCAAAGAAAAAAAGAGTCAGCATGCAACAAAAATAGCAAGTTGCTTACCCTACAAACAAGAAAATGGCATTATTGCCAGATTTTATTATGATACTGTGTCTAGTATGATTCTCATTGTCCATGCTCCTGAAAGGAAGGAGATAGATAAACTTTTGTTAGAAGAGATTTATTTATAGTCTTCCTGTTTGCTCAAAAAGTTTCAAAATTTGACCTCAATATGCCCTAAAGGCTTTAACCCAGGAAATGAAATGGCCTCATGCATATATTTTTAGATTTCATGGTTTTTAAGCTTCACTGTAGGACTTTTGGGGTTTTGCTCAAAGTGTTTGAGTGCTTGAGGTTAGCAGCACTACAATGAATGACTAATAAAATCATGGGATTTTATAATCAGCAAAATATAAGATTACATTCAAACTACAAGTCTGAGTGCAAAAGATAGAGAACAGATGTATTTCACATACTGCTTATTTCCTTCTCACAAACCATATCTTAAAATACTTCACAGAACAAAAAAAAAAAAACACAGAAGAAAATCTCACCCCAGTCCTATTGAACTGACAGCCTGGGGAAATACAAATTAAGAAGATGTGACATGTGATTTCCTCTAAGGTTAGAAATGTGATCAGGGATCAATGAGACATAAAAATAAAGAGAATATGGATGCAATGAAGTCATATGAGACAACATCTAAGAAGATGTTCCCATTCACAGTGCCTAGACTCTACAAACAGAGAAAGACCACAGATCAGAGGTCAGAGAAGGTGACAGCTGCATCTGGGAGGAAGGCAGCTGGTTTTAAGAAAAAAAAGGGAAAATAAAAAAATGTGATTGGCAATTTTTACTTGATCATGAGATGTCTGCTTGTGACTGGGGTGATGTGTTCAGACAGTGGTGCTAGTTAGGTAAGGTGAGTTTAATAACCATTTTGCTCTTGTGAGTGAACACATGATTTGAAATTGCTACAGCACAGACATCTTGTTACCATCAGGAGATCTGTATTCTGTGGGACACACCTGTCTTGAAGCTGACATTTTGCACACTCTTTACCTCAAGGGAGATGTAAGATACAATTCACAAGCTCTAGTCTTCCTGGGGCAGGGGGAGATGGTAGGGGCAGAGGGGCTGTGTTCCCAGGTATAAGAACCATGGGAGGGGGTCAACAGACTGCTCAGCAACCAGAAGGGGTTTGATCAGATCTTCTCAGAGATCCTGCAGAGACAATAACCTGAATCCTCAGATACATTGGAGGCAGAGTCTGTCCATCAGCTTGGGAAATGAAGACTCCCATGATGATCAAGGCTAAAAGCTGATGACTTCTGGCATCAGCAGGATAACCCGTGTCCACTTGCAGATGTGCAACAGAATATGTGCCATAACTTCAGGTGAGGGGCTAGGACAGCTCTTTCCAACCAAGCAGCCAAGTCTGGTAGAGGAAGGAGGAAACAGCAAGTGACAGCAGCAGGCAAGCCCCTGCTTTAGGGGTGGAGGCCCCATGTGATGACCAGATTTGCTGCCTAGGGACATTTGCTTTGTTGCTGGGAGTTCAGATCTGGGGCATTGCAGAGAGCCTGCCTAGGCTTGAATGGCCCTTGGGTTATTATTTCCTGCTGCTCTTCCAAATGGGCACCAATGTTACTGCCAGAGGAGATCCTGACTGCTTCAAGTGTGGCTGCATGACTAACCATCTGGGAAGCAGATTTGCAGAAAGGGACCTTGGTAAGAGCTGCATTAGGAACATCATTGCCAGCAGGTTGAGAAAGGTGAGCCTTGCTCTCTGCTCAGCACCGGTGAGAAGTCTCTGGAATCCAGAGTCCAGTGCTGTGCTCCCCAGTAAAGGGAGACATGGGCATTCTGGAGGGAGTTCAGTAAAGGGGAACAAAAATTACTAGGGCTTGGGACATTAGACATGCAAGGAGAGGCTGAGCAAGCTGGATTTGTTCATCTCAAAGAATAGAAAGCTCACTGGGGAATCTCATCGATGTATATAAACACCTGAGGGAATGATGTAAAGAACATGGAACCAGGGTGTTTTCAGTGCTGCACAGAGAAAGGAAGAGAGACCATGGGAACACATGGAAATGCAGGAAATTCCATCTAATTGAAATAATGTTCAGGGCTTTTTTTAGATTGTGAGAGGGGTTGAACACTGGAAAAGGTTGCCTAGAGATGCTGTGCAGTCTCTGCCTTGGAGAAATTCAAGATCAGACTGGACATCGCCTCAGGCAATCTGATTTAGCTGATCCTGTTTTGATCAGGTTGGACTAGATGATCTCCAAAGTCCTTTCTCATTTCAGCTATGCTGTGAATTCCAGCACTTGAAAATGACACTGATGATGGCAGACAAAGATTTGTTCCTTTCTCACTGTCCAAGGCAGGAAAATTTAGCATAGTCTATAGTCTGCTAATGGCAGTTCTTCAGCATCTACACATACAAATAAGTTTCCTGGGGCAGATTTTAAATTTTTTAATTGAAGAATGTGAAAAAAAGCACTTCAATACATCACCTGACCATTGTGCTAAAAGAAACTGATGGCAAAATTAGATACTGATAGACCGGAAAGGGAGGCTAAAAAGCTCCTGAGCCTCATGGGGAGATGGAGAGTAAGACTCTGCTTTGTTTTTAATGGTTTTGTTGTGTTTTTTTTTCTAAATCAGAATTCAGGCCAAATGTTGCAATGCAGACAGGAGCGTAACTTCAGAATTATCCATGTTACTGTGACACTGCTGTGGAGAGGCCCTGCAGAGTGTCTACTTCCTGCCCGGACTGTGAAATCTGCAGGATTTCAAGAAAGCCTTGAAAATCCTCCATTTAGTTGTGCTACTTTTCCAACACAACCATTTTAGCAGGACAAAGTGATTAGAGGAACATTTAACTGTCCTGATCCCCAGTCCCATGGTATTAACTATGTCTCACCACAAGTTTATTTTTATGTTTTACACAATGGGCTCCAGCTCGGCTGACAATATTTTATACCAGCATTTCTCTTGCATTTCTTCTGAATGAGCTGACGTACACGAACAACAGAATGTCTTTTTGAGGCAAACATATTTTGTCAATTTCCAGCTGACATACTGTCTCATTCCTGCACAGAGCACTGTCTCAGGAAATCTAAAGTGCTGCTGCCTATTGATACTGACACATGCCATAAGAAAGAATCTGTGGATGGACAAGTCATATGGACATGGTGGCTATATGGAAAAAATTGTAAAAGTCTATTTAATTCAGTTGGTGAAGTCGAGCTGAGAAAAAAAATGCTCCAATGGAGAAGCCTCATGCCGTGTATAGAGCATGTTTCAAAATACTGATACTAGAAACAGACCTGTGCTTGATGAACTCCAGATGATTCCACTGATGTTAATACAGAGAAAAAACCCAGCATCCTCCCTCCTCCATCTCCATCTCCTGCCAGAGGTAATCCAGAGATTCTTGCACTGTTAAAGTCATTATGACATATTTTGGAACTAGCAAACACAAAAATTATTCATCTCCTCTTTCCTATGATGTTTAAAAATGTATTTTGCAGTAGCTCTAAGTACAAGGCAGATAGAAAACTTTCAGCAATTTATATAAATAAATGTTGTAGGAAAAATCTTTGAAGTGGGAGACCATAAGTGAACACATCTGCTTAACAGAACTGAAAGCACAAGGGTTTGAGACCTTTCCCTTCTGTTCCACTAAACAAAAATAAAGATGTGCTTTGTTTTAATGTTTTACTCATCAACCTTTTGCATTGTTTTGTATTTTAACACTTGTGTAGCAAAAGGAATGTTAGATAAACAAATGTCTAATTTTTCTTAGTAGCAGAAATATTCTGGTTCTTATTCATTGATATGGCATAAATAGCATCTTTGATAGTAACAGTATCTTTTATTTTTGACTAAATAAAGCCTTTAGGAGATAATGTTTAAAAAACATCTTTGGTTCTTTAGTTTTAGCAATGACAAAATTTTTTGAAGGTATTACTGTTTAAACAGTTCAATAGAATACCCAAGAATCTGACCTCACTTTACAAAGAATCTTCTCTTGATCAAAAGGATGGAGCACATGAATTAAGAAGTCTTTTCCATCTTAAAATACTAGGATTCTGAGATTCATTCTATTCATAGCACAGCCTGAAACCTTTTTCATTATTATCCAGTCAGTAATGCTGAAAAAAACATCTTTAAGCCTAATGATCTTGCTCAAATATTTTCTGAGCAGAGCAAAGAATGAAATAGACAAAAATCAAAGAAAACTCAGACTTCAGCAAAGATTTTTCCCCATAGGGGAAATGAAAGAATTATTTTACAGTAACTTTTCCTCCTTTTTTTTTTCTTTTTATACAAATGTGTCTTTTCTTCAGACAACATCTAAACGCCTGACTGTTATAGGAGCTCATGCATTACCGTCTGTGAAGGAGGTGGTGACTCTTTCTCACTGGAGGATGTCCCTTCCAAACTGATAATGGACGTGACCAGAGACAGAGACATTTCTGTGCAGGGAAGTGGATGGACTTCCTTTATCCCCTGCATGTTGTGTTGAATATGGAACTGTATAAGGTGGTACCTCAGCTTTAGGGAGTGCCACACTTAGGAAATGAAAAGCTTAATACATGCCAGATCAGCAAGACAAGCTTTACCAAGGCACAAAAATCCTCAAACATTTAACATTCACTTACCATAAAAAAAATAGGACAGAGTCAAAACCGAAACTACAAGCAGATTTTAAGTAACTTTAATCCACTAATGATAATGGCATGTCTTAGATATTCCAGCATCTTGAACTTGGCTGCCTCTTGCAATTGATGTTCAATTTGACATGTGGTGGAGACGGCTGGTGCTCCATTTCCCTTACCAGAATCAGTGGTGGTAACTGCTCCAGGCACTTCTCTAGTCCAAAATGGAATATCTGCAAAAGAGAACAATTCAAGCAATTGCTCTTTTTCAGTGCTTGTGCTTGGTTGTTGGACACCACATAATATTTCATTTCCTTGCCTTTTCCTCCCCTTCCTCAAGTCTTTCACAGGAAATAATTCTAATATATACCCTGATTAGATTACATTTTTAGCTTTAAGCTGCCTTTGTTGTGACAACTTCTTTAAAACACTATTGTATAATGTTACAAAATATGCATCATTAGAAATGTGGGAGTTGCACATTTTTAAAGATTTGCAATATGCATTTTGGACTATATATGTTTAAAAAGACTTGGCCTAAGAAGGAAGTTACCAAGATCACATAAGGTAACCCTTTCTGACACTGTGTAAGATTGAAGGAACCCTAGCATACCGTTAAATTCCTATTATCTTCTAATACCCATCTAAACTTGTAGCTTGTTATCAAACATATTAATAAGAGGTCCTTTTATTCTGGCCTTAAATATTAAGCATTTATAATGAGCATGCATAAAGTGAAATGTAATTTAAATGTTTTTCTTGATGTACTGCACATCAAGGTCTGCATTTCCTACTTTTACAGATTCTTGTTCTAGATGGAAAACTGATGTAAAGCAAACTCTCCCAAAAACTTTTTCTTCTGCCCACTGATACTATTTTTCTATAAAAAGAGAGGTCTATCTTAAATAATAAAAGATGTGACCTCTTTGGAACATAAAAAGATGAAAAGGATATGTACTTTTATTTTGGCTGGGAAGATGAGAAAAGTGAAACACTGTGGCACACTGTGTTTTGTAGCTCTATCACAAATACCATGCAGGATTTGTGTATGAATTTTAATGATATCTATAATTAATATTTAGGTGTTTTGAAATCTTTTAGTTAGAACAAGAATAAGACTAAGAACTGCACCAGATTTCTGTTTATTATTGTTACAATCCTCTGGATAATCTCAATTTCAGCCTACTTGGACTGTGGCAGCCAAAACTGAAAACAGTGAATGTTACTCTCCTTCCTTAAGACTAGGGTACAGAGGAATAGACTACTGATATACCCCCAAAGAACAAATGTTGCATCATGTATGTAACTTTGATGCAGAAATCAGCGGAATTTAGTGTGCTTCTATTAGGCATGATACTCGTTTCCTTTGTAGCTGGACTCAGTTGTTCCTGAATTTTTGCAGAGTCTCCAACTTTCTTCTATTTTGAATTTGAAATGACAGTGTAATGCCCTGAAAAAGAAGAAGAAGAAAAAAAAAAGGTAGTGGTAAATTGGAAACTGAAGTTGTTTTGGAAATTAGGAAATGTAATTCAGAAAGTTCTAAGTCCAAGAAAGATACATTCTCCTCACTTTATTTAAAAGAGTTATGGTTAAGAAACTTGCACTAAGTATGTCAGGCACTTGTCCAATTTTCTGCTCCAATAAACATTTATTTATGTAATGTGGAAGAGCTGCAGGCAGGGGAAATAAGAATCCCACTTTACAGTAAGCATGGCCTTGGTGGTAGAATGTCCACTTCAAACAGCTCCCTGACCGAAATCATGTAAGCTTTGATTGGATGTACCACGGGTGAAATGACTCATTTGACAACTCTTCTGCCTATTATGAATTTCATCCTGTACCCCAGAAATGGCTTCTAATAAAAAGTCAATTTATCAAACTTATACATTACCAGCAAAGTTTAATTTACAGTAAATCTACAGTTTATTGTAAAGGAACCCAAAGCGATGACTAAAGTATTCCTGATGAACTGTTTGGATTGAGCGGAGGTGTAAAAAAAATTGGTAAGCATTCAGAAGATCAGGCAAGTTTGTTAACCCCTTCAAACAGTGACAGAGGAGACAGAGTACCACAGAATCACAGAATCCTAGAGTGGTTTGGGTTGGAAAGGACCTCCAAAGGAAAGGAACTCTGCCTTGGGCAGGGGCACCTTCCACTAGACCAAGTTGTTCAAAGCCCCATCCAGTATGACTTTTTTCCTTACAGCCAATGTAAATCTACCTTCTTTTGGTACAAAACTATCCCCCCTTGTCTTGTCTTTAGATCCTGGTAAAAAGGTTTCCTCCTTCTTTCTCATAAACCCCTTCATATTTTGAAAGGGCAGAATAAGGTCTCCCTGGAGTCTTGTCCAGACTAAACAACCCCAGCTCTTCTCAGCTTGAGTTCTCAGGGGAGCTGTTCCAGCCCCCTGACCATTTTCATGGCCCTCCTCTGCACCCATTCCAACAGATCCATGTATTTCTTACACTGGGCACTCCAGAAGTGGAGACAATACTCCACATGGGGTCTCATGAAAGCAGAGTAGAAGAGAATGACTCCCTTTCTGTGGCCTGCTGGCCTTACTTCTTCCTATGCAGCCCAAGATATGTAAAAAGTGATGGTAAGCAGGGATTTTATAGGATTGCAGTGGCTTCCACTTACAATAGGAACAGAAACAACAAATCTCATAAGAACAAGACAAATAATCTAGGGCCTGTGCAAAAGTGCTCCTGATCACATTAGCTGTGTCTTACAGCTGAGTCAATAGGTTAGATGCAAATAATCTTACCCATATTTAGCTACCTACATGTCAGGCTGATTTTTAGCTTTACAAAGGATCTTAGTATCTTTATGTTACTAGCCAGCAAGTAACTAGCCAGTAAGTAAATGAAGCACTGTGACAGTGCTCAATCTAACAAAAACATCAGCAAACAGAAAAATGGAGTAAATGGAAACAAATCAGCACTGGAAACAAAGCTAAGAGGTATCATGGAAAGTCTCAGATACCAGGGAATGACAAAGTTCCAACTAAAATCCTTCCTCTACAAGCATGAAAGAAATAGGAAATCAGGACTGGTGCCTGTTCAAAGTCAATGAGGGATAAAGACAGGAAAATGAAGGAAAATA
The DNA here is from genome assembly GCA_013400415.1 of Scytalopus superciliaris. Classification (NCBI taxonomy): domain Eukaryota; kingdom Metazoa; phylum Chordata; class Aves; order Passeriformes; family Rhinocryptidae; genus Scytalopus; species Scytalopus superciliaris. The sequence continues at coordinate 1,487,366 of VXBX01000547.1, forward strand.
CAAGAAGGGTAAGTCAGAAACATGCCATTAACTGGAAATGTACCTAAAAGGCTGGGAAAGATACTCATACAGGACTTCAGTTTCAGGTAGCTAGACCTCTATACTGCAGTTAAAGGGAAGAATTTCCAAAGCTGTTGTCAAATCTAGACTTGAAAGTTCTGATGACTTTTCAAATTTGACCCTCAGTGTGGATACAGCACTGGGCAACCTGCAGGCCCAGTCCTCTACTACCCTGTGGGCTTGTATCAGGTAAGCAGCATCTCTGCAAGGAATGATCTCAGGTGGCTATAAGGTCCCTCTTCCTTATTGCACATGGATCTAAGATCATAACATTTTAACAACACACATGTAGTAAGAGTAGAGAGGGATGCTGGCTTCACACCCAGCTGAGAAACCCAAAATCCACACATAACCTTGAATATATTAAAAATATTTAACTAGGGGTAGGATTGTACACGAGAGGAGTCATTCCAGACAACATGACATTAAAAGTAAGCCCCAATGAAAGGATCAAGACAATATAAAATAGAAATTAATACCAACATAACAGTATGGATAATAAATCCAAAATGCAAGGGTTCAAACCATGAGAACAAGGAAGGGAAGCAGGAAATGCAGGCATATTTGTCATGGTGCACATTCTGTGGAAATCAATGTGCAGAAAGGCAGAAAGAAAAATTGCCTATTTTTAGGCAATAAAGCACAATGTGTAGGAAAGAGAATCCCTTTGTCCTCTAAAGTCATGCCATCTCAATAGGGAAAAACTAAGTAACAGTCATTAAAGCTGAAAGGATTTCTAATAAAGGGAAGGATAACTTCAGTGTAACTTTAGAAGACAAGAAGGATGAAGTTTGCAGAAGAATGCCAATGGTTCCATTTCTGTGTTTGTAACTACACTGTTAGACCAATAACTAAATTCAATTGCCGCTTATTTATGGAGCCAGATGCAATTTAATGCCAAGAACACCAGTAAACAGTGACATTAGACCAGAGAAGTGAGGCCAAGTGTTGCTCATTTACAATAAACTAATTCAGGAGCCAGTGGACAAATACAGACCCCTGGTAAGAAGCCCATGAACCAACAGAGAAGGAAACCAAGGAAACGGTACACTCAGAGGCAAGATGAAGCTAGCAATAGTTCCTCACATAGTCTGCAAAACCACAAGAACACAGAATGTCTTCAATATTGCAGCTAAGAAAGGTGGATGTAGCTGCCTACAAGAGAGGCATCATTTCAAATCTTGGAATTTTCAGCACAGCTGCCTAGAACTGGTGAGAAATTCTCAAAGAAAATTGTCAAGTGCCCAAAACTCAGATATTTTAAAGAAAAAAGGGAAATCATTATCGTGGCTAAAATGCTACTATCCTGCAAAATTATTAGAGTGAAAGTGTGATTTTCACTTGGTAAATTAGGAAAAATACTCATCTAAAACTAGGAGGCCAAAGCTGTTGCTAGTAGATACTTCATATGCTCAGAAAATGCACCTAAAATAACTGCATCATTTGAGTTGCAGCTTTATCTCAGAGTCATTAGAAAATGGCTATAAAAAAGCACCGCCAAGTGTACCTGAAGGGTTACAAGGTGTGCTCTTGAAACTCCTATGCTGTGAGGAAAGAATAAAAGTTACTCAGGAAAAGCCACTTATGGTGGAAATACAGCACAGGGCAAACTTTCCAGGACATGGAGAATGCAATGGATCAGGAGATAATGTTATCAACACTTTGTAATGTCTCTGCAAGACTGAAAACCACAGCAGAACAGTGGCAGCCAGCCAGAGTGCCTCAAAAAAAACCACCAAGAGGAGCCTTGGATACCACTCAGCTTGTGCAGGAGAAATATAAGAAGGAATGTATATTAAGAACTACTTGGATCCCACCAAACACTGCAGACATGTATGACTGTGTGACTCCCACCGAGTCCACCACAGGCATGAAACCCTTTGAAGACAATCAGGACGGAAGGACAGCAATTGTAAATGACATGCAGTGTCACACCATCTACATTCCAGCAACTTGTAGGCCCAGCAGTTTATCAAAAACACATAAAAAAAGAAAAATCTCGATTTAAAAGGCAATAAATAAACTGTAAGAGCCTGCATATACATCAAGAAGTCTGTCTGCAGGAGGCAGCTGCAAGTCAATCAATGTTATTGGATTAATAGCTAAAGTTGTAACCCTGTTGTAAATAAAGCCTTTATTTAGGCTTTCAATCATTAGTCTTTATGTATTATTCACTCAGGGGCAGGGAGATTTGTTTGGGTTTCGGTGTTTTTTTGGTTTTTTTTTTTTGTAAGCCATATTTTCAGACTTGAGAAATTTTCCAGAACCTGCTCCAGGCTATTCTATTGATATTTCCAATTCCTCAGAGGTTGTAAGAAGAGATTAACTGTTGGACAATATCCACATGAGAGACCATGAACACTAGAAGTTGACAGCTCTGCAGCATAATAATCTGTGGAAATGTCATCTGAAAAGCTGAGATAATGTCTGAAATTTGCCAATGGGCAAGAATACTGTATCTGGGGATGTAAAAGAGATAGGCTTGTGCTTGATTATAAGAATTCAAGAAAGATGGAATTGAATCTGAATAGAGAGACTTGTGGCTCTTTGGATTAAGTCTGACAGGAGATAAGCACTTGCTGACCTTCAGTCCCTCAGTGTTCTTCTGCCCAGACTTCCAGTGCACTTCAACGTTTGTTTCGTGACCTTCAGCCCCAGCAAAGCAAAGAGGTTTAGAAATACTTGAATTGGATCTGTTGTTATGATGATTTTTTCATGAATAATTTTTTGGCAAGGTTAGTGTAAATTTGGATGCTATTCATGAACTGTTAGCACTGCAAGGTACAGAGGAAAAATCACTGATTTTATGAGAAGAGCAAAAGGCAATGTGCTATCAAGGGCAGGTTCTTTTCTGCAGGACAATATTTTAGTGTCAGCTATCTTGCAAGTCAAGAACTGCAGAAGGCTGCTAAGGAAAGCATTATGTTGAACTTCTGTTCCTTGTAATCCATTGTAGATAGATGTGGGTAGGAGACAATTGACACATGCAGGTTATTAGCTGTGCTTTCTCTGGTTTTGGGCACTGAGTTCCCAGAAGCACCAGAGTAGCTCTGTGTCCAGCCAAACACAGGCCAAACAGCTCTGTCAGGAATTAGAAGTAATGTGGCATCAAGATGCACCTAACCAAAGAGTCTTGCTAATCTTTGCTTTCTTGAATAATAATCTTGAATAATCTTTGCTTTGCTTGCTAATCAGCTTTCTTGAACTAAATGGGAAATGGCATGCAGTACACCAACTGAGGACTTTTCAGGCTGGTGAGGCACAGGACAGATAATATTTTATGTCTCTATATGTGCTTTAACATAATATTTACTATTATTTTGCAATTGTATATCATCAATTCCAGTATGCTTTGTGGTTTGTAATAACTCCCAAGCTTTATTTCTAAAGAATTGCTACCTAACCAGTTCTTCTTCCTCTTGCATTTGCACAGATGACATTTTCTTTTCCCTGAATGGAATACTTTGCTCATATCCTTATTACTTTGAGCAAGCAGAGGTTTCCTCTATTCCCAGTGCCAACATTTTTGTCTTCCAACTCTGTCTATGTATTAAGAGAATTTTTGGCTCATCTGAAAAGCAGTACCTTCAGGAGTGTTGGGCATTCAATCACACTTACATGGTTATGTGCAGAATAGCATACCTTGCAGATCAAGATATTCAGAGGTTTTGGATCCTTTTTTTTATTTTTTCTATATGACTTTAAGGAGATTGTACTTTTTTCTCTCTTTTGCATTGATGTTTCTGAAAAAGAATCTGAAGCAGAACAAGAAATGAAATGCTTTCATTCTGTTTGCTGTTTTAAGGATGCATTCAGTTATGTGCCAGATAACTCAGGAGGCTTCTAGTAGTGCTTATCCTGCCCAATCTCCTCAGGGGACTTGGTAACTTTCTGTTCTAGGAGAACACAGGGCGCACAAAAATTTGAAGAAGAAAAGGTTAAATTCCTTATTCTCCAAACAGTTATGTCTTTCTAGGAAAGTCTTTCCATTACTTCCAAGCAGTTCAAGTCTGCTCGCAGTTGCTGAAAGATCCTCCTGTTCCTCTTAGTCTTCGAGGTTACAGTCTCTGAGTCTCCTGCATCTATTCCTACTGTCATCCCAAAATATTCCCCAGGCTCAGTGTGGTCATCTTTCTTCAGGGGAGTAGAAATCTGCTTCTCCTTTCTGTGACCTCTTTCTGATCCAGTCTGTTTAGGTGGGATAAGACAAATAGTTTGTTTCCCTTCCTGCTTGTTACATGCTCTGTAATGCCGTGTACAATACACTGTACACACAGCAAGCTGTGGTCAAAGAAACCCATCAGCAGCATTTCTCACCCAGAGCCTGATATAAAGTACATCTCTTGAACGTTGCATTTGGGTGACTCAGAAGCTGGTGGGTTGTTTTTCATCCAATCAATAAATTTGGCTCAGAGAGCACTGGTAGCAGGGTGGCAGATCCTCTGTCTGACTTATCTGATTCTGTAGGAAGAACACTTCAAAGAAATACTCTACCCTCCAGAGGCCTGGCAAATTTTCTCTATGTTTTCTATGTTGTCAGGGCTGCCTGACAGGCAAAATGAATCAGAAAATGTTTAGGTCATCAGTGCCACTACATCTCAGATACAAGGCAGGTACAGAGACATCTCAGCTCTCAAAACATTTTGAGCACAAGCCTGACACCTGGAATTTTAATAAAAACCAGAGATGTCTAGAGAATGTCCCTGCCTAGAGGGAAAACACTGAACAAAATTTTTAAAAATAAAAAGAAAAAAGATTCTAAGTGCCCCCATTGCCCTTGAGTTTATTCTACTACAGCTTGAAAAGGATACTCTTTGTGGTGGGATTTTCAAGTTACTTAATGTAAATTATTGCCTTTACTAAGTTCTTCCCTCCAGTTATAACTCAACCAATTAGCACAGTTCGAAAAACCAAACTGCACACACAAAAGCTGCTAAGAAGTTTTCCAATTAATTTTCTGACACTTGAACAAATCACAAATTTTATAGTGTTGTCTTTCCAGGATCTTGGTGATGTTCTTATAGTCTATGCAGAAAGGGAGAAAACACTGTAATTTCTTTCTTTCTCTAGAAACTTTTAAGAAATTATTATTACCAATGCACAAACCTGCTGCTGAGGTGAGCAATGTATGACTGCAGAGCTTCTCCCAGGGAGCAAGTTAAGACTTTCAGATTATGTTGCCATTCAATGAATTTCCTCCAAATATAAAATTCAATTTTTTTAAATTATATGTCCAATATTGAGTATATAATCACAGTTTTCTGGTGTATTTGTTGTTACTTGTAACAGAAATATTTAATATAATCTCTCATAGTAATGTGTATGTGTTGTGCATTGGCTGCTGGCATTGAAGAGATGAAGTATTTTGAGAATATATATATTTCTTATGTTGGCTTGCTCAATTATTTTTGTTCTTCAGGGCTGACACAGGGCACTGTAAAATGTTTTAGAGTGATGTACATTACAGAAAAATATCAATTGTCATAAAAATTTTGTGGGTTGATGCTTGAAGTCTTTAGCAAAAGCTAGGGGGGAAATATTTTTGGGTCACTGGATGCAGTCAATGATGCTGACTCTCATTTCAAGTGACTGAGACATCACTTGTAAATCCTGGAGCAGAAGCTATTATTCTATTCAATCTAAGTAAGTTAATTTTTGAGTGCACAGAGAATAGAAGTCTCTATTTGGAGATATTTGTGTAGCTAATGATACTTTTGATGCTCGTCTCAAAGTCTTGGCTTGTAGTCTTGTATTTCAGACACATTTTTAAGGCTGGTTAAAAAAAAGAACAGCAAGCGTTTTCAAGGGCAAAGAAAAGGTTCTGTTCAGGTGACTTTCAACACTTAAAGTCTTCCTCTTGCTAACAGAACTTTTCTTTTCCAATTCCACTACTTAATTAATTTTTTGTTTTATACTATCAGGACCTTGAGGACTCCAGTGAGTGCTACTGGTCCTGAGCTGTCTCAACTGGGACCCCAACCCATTCCCCATCCATGGGCACAGGACTCCTCTCCCATAGGGCTCCTTCCCTGCTCACAGTGCTCAGCCTGAGGGAGCAGCTGACCCTGCTGCACCCTGGCATCCATTAATACATAATTAAAAATATAAGGAGAAGACGTTCATTTTGGCTGTAAACAAATCAAATATTCACCCACTACAGTTACAGGCTGTTGTGAATCTTAATACCTCTCTCTGTACAGGAAGGATTTTGTAAACTCAGTGTTTTAATATATAAACTACAGGGTAGATTGAAAAGAAAAATGTGGCTTTGAAACTGCTTAGGAGGTGGAAAGTAATACTTCAGAAAATAAATGCTTTACTCATATTCAAATTATTTCTATGAGACATTAGTCTGATAATTTCCAAGAGATTTTGAAAGTAAAATCTTATTCTATATTTGCTCTTCAAACAAGCAAATAAATAACCAAATCTCTTTTTTGGCTAGGTAAAAATGTTCCATTTACTGAAACCTTTCTGAATACTTACACAGGTTTCATTTAAACATCCAGCACCATCACTTTTACTGGCAAGATAATAGAAATATTAATTTCTTTTAAACCTATAAAAACCTGTTATTGGTTTTATAGACAATTTGTGGTGCAATTGATGTCACTCTTCAGAGTGTTGCTCCTCTTTAGAGAGAAAAGCAGAGTATTTTATTTATGATTGCTTGCAAGCCTGCAACCAGCTGAAGCCCTGACTTTTCAATGCCCACTGAGGGGTGCTGAGAACCCCACAATTAATGGCCCTGCAACACTGAATCTTCCAGGGAGGCCAAACCTAAGAGGAGGGAATCTGCATCTGCATCCTTCAGAATCTGCCTGCATTTGATTTATTTCTAGATACCTTTGGAAAGCAGGAATACATAGGATGTTGTGTTTTTAGGGGAGGAATGTTTAACAGGTAAACTGTTTTGCTTTTATGTCCATTCACAGCATCACTAATTTTTGCATTAAGGACTGGTACTAATCATATTTACTTATGGAATATAATATTTCTGATCAGAGGACTTCAGTGTGACTTGAAGACACTAATTGAACATAGGTATATCTGAATCAAGCTTAAATGAGTTTAAACATAACACAGTTACATTTTTTATTTGACTTAGTGTTGTTACAGAATGATATCAGGCTTGTTTCAGAGAATGTATTTTTCATGAAATGTATTGACCAGTATTGATAATATTTTCATAATCTAATACCCTTCATGTCAATTATGTCTCTGGACATATAGAGCCACTTTCTAGGAAAC